>JBBBDQ010000284.1:107500-512500 GCA_037127315.1 Ascarosepion bandense
AGATATGAACAGAATAAGATACATCTATAGATATGAACAGAATAAGATAGATCGATAGATAGATAGATAGATATGAACAGAATAAGATAGATAGATAGATAGATAGATAGATAGATAGATAGATAGATAGATAGATAGATATGAACAGAATAAGATAGATAGATAGAGAGATAGATAGATATGAACAGAATAAGATAGATAGATAGATAGATAGATAGATAGATAGATAGATAGATAGATATGAACAGAATAACATAGATAGATAGATAGATAGATAGATAGATAGATAGATATGAACAGAATACATAGATAGATAGATAGATAGATAGATAGATATGAACAGAATAAGATAGATAGATAGATAGATAGATAGATAGATAGATAGATAGATAGATATGAACAGAATAAGATAGATAGATAGATAGATAGGTAGATATGAACAGAATAAGATAGATAGATAGATAGATAGATAGATATGAACAGAATAAGATAGATAGATAGATAGATATGAACAGAATAAGATAGATAGGATAGACTGGATGGAGACATGAACAGAATAAGATAGATCGATAGATATGAACAGAATAAGATAGATCGATAGATCGATAGATATGAACAGAATAAGATAGATCGATACATCGATAGATATGAACAGAATAAGATAGATCGATAGATAGATAGATATGAACAGAATAAGATAGATCGATTGATAGATAGATATGAACAGAATAAGATACATCGATAGATATTATGAATGAATAAGATAGATCGATAGATAGATAGATATGAACAGAATAAGATAGATCGATTGATAGATAGATAGATATGAACAGAATAAGATAGATAGATAGATATGGAAATAGAATAAGATAGATAGATAGATAGATAGATAGATAGATAGATAGATAGATATGAACAGAATAAGATAGATAGATAGATAGATAGATAGATAGATAGATAGATAGATAGATAGATATGAACAGAATAAGATAGATAGATAGATATGAACAGAATAAGATAGATAGATAGATATGAACAGAATAAGATAGATAGATAGATAGATATGAACAGAATAAGATAGATAGATAGATAGATAGATATGAACAGAATAAGATAGATAGATAGATAGATAGAAATAGAATAAGATAGATAGATAGATAGATAGATATGACAGAATAAGATAGCTAGATAGATAGATAGATATGAACAGAATAAGATAGATAGATAGATAGATATGAATAGAATAAGATAGATAGATAGATAGATAGATAGATAGATAGATAGATAGATAGATAGATAGATAGATAGATATGAACAGAATAAGATAGATAGATAGATAGATAGATAGATAGATATGAACAGAATAAGATAGATAGATAGATAGATAGATAGATAGATATGAACAGAATAAGATAGATAGATAGATAGATAGATAGATAGATATGAACAGAATAAGATAGATAGATAGATAGATAGATAGATAGATAGATAGATAGATATGAACAGAATAAGATAGATAGATAGATAGATAGATAGATAGATAGATAGATAGATATGAACAGAATAAGATAGATAGATAGATAGATAGATAGATAGATAGATAGATAGAACAGAATAAGATAGATAGATAGAAGAGAATAAGATAGATATGAACAGAATAAGATATATAGATATGAACAGAATAAGATAGATAGATAAGAACAGAATAAGATAGATATGAACAGAATAAGATAGATAGATAGATAGATAGATAGATAGATATGAACAGAATAAGATAGATAGATAGATAGATATGAACAGAATAAGATAGATAGATAGATAGATAGATATGAACAGAATAAGATAGATAGATAGATAGATAGATAGATAGATAGATAGATAGATAGATAGATAGATAGATAGATAAGTGAACAGAATAAGATAGATAGATAGATATGAACAGAATAAGATAGATAGATAGATATGAACAGAATAAGATAGATAGATAGATAGATATGAACAGAATAAGATAGATAGATAGATAGATATGAATGAATAAAGATAGAAAGATAGATAGATAGATAGATATGAACAGAATAAGATAGATAGATAGATAGATAGATAGATAGATAGATAGATAGATAGATAGATATGAATGAATAACATAGATAGATAGATAGATAGATAGATAGATAGATATGAACAGAATAAGATAGATAGATAGATAGATATGAACAGAATAAGATAGATAGATAGATAGATAGATAGATAGATAGATAGATAGATAGATAGATATGAACGGAATAAGATAGATAGATAGATAAATAGATAGATAGATAGATAGATATGAACAGAATAAGATAGATAGATAGATAGATATGAACAGAATAAGATAGATAGATAGATAGATAGATAGATAGATAGATGAATGAATAAGATAGATAGATAGATAGATAGATATGAACAGAATAAGATAGATAGATAGATAGATAGATAGATATGAACAGAAATAAGATAGATAGATAGATAGATAGATATGAACAGAATAAGATAGATAGATAGATATGAACAGAATAAGATAGATAGATAGATATGAACAGAATAAGATAGATAGATAGATAGATAGATATGAACAGAATAAGATAGATAGATAGATAGATAGATAGATATGAACAGAATAAGATAGATAGATAGATAGATAGATATGAACAGAATAAGATAGATAGATAGATAGATAGATAGATAGATAGATAGATAGATAGATATGAACAGAATAAGATAGATAGATAGATAGATATGAACAGAATAAGATAGATAGATAGATAGATAGATATGAACAGAATAAGATAGATAGATAGATAGATAGATAGATAGATAGATATGAACAGAATAAGATAGATAGATAGATAGATAGATAGATATGAACAGAATAAGATAGATAGATAGATAGATAGATAGATAGATAGATAGATAGATAGATATGAACAGAATAAGATAGATAGATAGATATGAACAGAATAAGATAGATAGATAGATATGAACAGAATAAGATAGATAGATAGATAGATATGAACAGAATAAGATAGATAGATAGATAGATGTGAACAGAATAAGATAGATAGATAGATAGATAGATATGAACAGAATAAGATAGATAGATAGATAGATAGATAGATAGATAGATAGATAGATAGATAGATAGATAGATAGATATGAACAGAATAAGATAGATAGATAGAGAGATAGATAGATATGAACAGAATAAGATAGATAGATAGATAGATAGATAGATAGATATGAACAGAATAACATAGATAGATAGATAGATAGATAGATAGATATGAACAGAATAACATAGATAGATAGATAGATAGATAGATAGATAGATAGATATGAACAGAATAAGATAGATAGATAGAGAGATAGATAGATAGATAGATAGATAGATAGATAGAACAGAATAAGATAGATAGATAGATAGATAGATATGAACAGAATAAGATAGATAGATAGATAGATAGATATGAACAGAATAAGATAGATAGATAGATAGATAGATAGATAGATATGAACAGAATAAGATAGATAGATTGATAGATAGGTAGATATGAACAGAATAAGATAGATAGATAGATAGATAGGTAGATATGAACAGAATAAGATAGATAGATAGATAGATAGATATGAACAGAATAAGATAGATAGATAGATAGATATGAACAGAATAAGATAGATAGATAGATCGATAGATATGAACAGAATAAGATAGATCGATAGATCGATAGATATGAACAGAATAAGATAGATCGATAGATCGATAGATATGAACAGAATAAGATAGATCGATAGATCGATAGATATGAACAGAATAAGATAGATCGATAGATAGATAGATATGAACAGAATAAGATAGATCGATTGATAGATAGATATGAACAGAATAAGATACATCGATAGATATGAACAGAATAAGATAGATCGATAGATAGATAGATATGAACAGAATAAGATAGATCGATTGATAGATAGATAGATATGAACAGAATTAGATACATCGATAGATCATGTAAATATTACTGCTTTGCAAATACATGAATTTAACTGATAGTTAGTAAAAAGTTTCCAAGTTGTAGTGCCCTAACTTGTGGAGAGGCTACCTAGCAGCTTTTAAAATCAGCATTAATAATTGAGACGCTGACTAGGGCTTGAATATTTTTAACAATTTTGGAGAAGTAATCGGGCAAACATATCAACCAGTTAAAAAAAGAAAAAGAAACATTTAAGAGATGACCCACGTCAACGAAAATCACCGTACATATAAGGTGCGATGGGTAAATTGCCGGGATTTTGATATTTTTATTTTCGCGCATGCGCGTTGTTTTTGTGAACTATACTGTGTATTAGGGTCAGTTGGGCTCCGTCTCTTAGAAAAAGAGCACCGTGATGCAATTATCTTTGCCAGAAATTTGGAAATGACATCTGATAGGTCTTGGCATTCATACCGCAAGCTCTAAAAGGAACATTTAAGGATATTTGTGTGTCAGGATGAGGACGGTGTTGAAGATAGATTCGGAAAAAGTTGGATGATATATCCAGTGAGCATCATGGTGTTTGGAGTGAACATTAGTGATGACGACGTTATGCCCCCCCCCCCATTCATCTTCCCACAGGGTTTCAGAATCAACACTTAAAACATTCAAGTGATTTGAGGTAGAGCTGCTCTGGATTTAATAGTACGGCTGCTGAAAGACCCTGTGTATGGCACACAAGATTCTGCACCATGCCAAACAAGTCAGTGAACCTAGTCATGGCCATCAGACAATTTCTGTGACCACATCAACCCTTGCATCTGTCTATATAACTTCCCATACTGCAACCCCTTTGATTATTATGTGTAGACACAATTGAGCGAGAGACCATCAAAACTTTCTGCTGCACCAATAATGAAATGAAAGCAAGAATTATGGCTGCATTCACCAACTTAAACAAGTAGACTGTCCAGAAGAGTTGCAAGAGATTCCGAAGCCATCTGGAGACAGTGGCTGAAGCCAATTGTAATTTTATTTAGTAAATTTGTTTTTTAGTATTTTGATATATTTTTGTGTAATTTTATTAAATATATCTGTTAAAATGAGATGCCATTGTTATTTTCATTTTGCCTAATTTAGACGACACTTCATACATCGTACTCTCTCTCTCTCTCTCTCTCTCTATATATATATATATATATATATATATATATATATGCAAACATGCATGCAGGTGTACGGAAACGTGTGTTAGGTAATTCTTTTCTCTACATTCGAAATACTTACGCTCCTCCCTGTAATCGCAATGCTGCAAATCTCTTCATTCACGCCTACCATTTTCTTCAGTATCTTTGAATAATTTAATTCTCTCATTCTTTATTCCTCACTTTAACTTTTCTTTTTTTATAAAAGGTTCCCTCACTGACTCTTTCCTTAACACACAACCGCCACTTAGCAGTACACACACCGCACGCACACACACACACACACACACACATATGTATATATACCCTCCGACTTCCCCTGCCTCTTTGTTTCCTTTTGTATTGCCGAGGACTTGTCTCCCTTCTTCTTCACTCTCTCTCTCTCTCCCTCTCCCCTCTCTCTCTCTCATACTCTGTATCTGTCTATCTTTCTTTCTCTTGTTCTTTACTAGTTTCTCTTCTGCGTCTCTTTCTCTCACCCCCCTCTAACGCTACTTAATATCATTATATATTTCCATCTTCTTTTCTTATCTCTTTCCTTTTTCCTATCCAGTTCCTCTCTGTCACCATTCGTTCTTTTTCTTTTTTTTTCTTTTACTTTCCGTTTTTCTTCTTTAGTATTCCATCACCTGCTCTTCTCTGTAGCATCGAAATAATAAATATCCCCCTCCCACTTTTTTCCCTCTTTCATGCTCAGTTTTCATCTTTTTATCTCTCTCTCTCTCTCTCTCTCTCTCTCTCTCTCTCTCTCTCTTTTTCTCTCTCCTTTCCTTAGGTACACATCTCTCTTTAATGTTCTTTTTATTTAACTATTTCTTTCTCTAATCTCTTCCACGTCACTTTTTTCTTCCTCTCTTTTATTCTCCCTCCTTTTCTACTTCTTTCTCACTTTTATCTTAATCAAACGTCTCTTTCTCTCTCTTCTTCTCTCTCTCTCTCTCCCTCTTTCTCTTTTACTGTGTTTGTCTATCTGTCTCTCACTTCATCTCTCTCTCTCTCTCTTTCTTTCCCTCTCTCCCTTTCTTTATCTTTGTCTCTGAGTCTAACTCTTCTTTATTGGATTACTTTTCTCTGCATGGTCTCCTCTGCTAATCTCATTTTTTAACTTTCTTTGCCCTTTCCAGCTCGTTAACTATAAACTGTCTGGCGATATCAAGCTTTTATTTTTCTCTCACTCTCACGCTCACTCCCACTCTCACTCAGCTTTCTTTACTTCCCCTTTATTCTACTCTAACTGCTCCGACTTCTTTCTCTTATATTAAATGACCATCTTCTCTTTCCCTTTCTATTTCCCGCTATATATCCTCTTTCTTTCCATCTCATTCTCTTTATCTATCTATCTACCTCTCACTTAGATTTCCTGACTTGCTTCATCCTATGTTGCTCGTGAACTATATTCAATCTGATAGGATTTGTTGGATAAACTCAAAATTGGCACAAGGCTAGAATCACGGAGCTTATAAAAGGATAGGATCTCAAAAGTTAGTTGTATCCAATGAAAACGAGCATCATAATCACGATTGCAATACATTTTCATATAATGTTTTCTATCAAACCAAACTCGTCTCTTAAAACTATTATAAAAATGTACCTGGTTTGAACTGGCAAAAGAATATCATAATCAAGGCATCGTTATCAGCTGCATTTTGTTGCAAACATTTTCTAACTAAAACTTATCGAAGTGTCAAATTGTTAACTTCATTCACTGTGTTGTGAATTGGTTAGTTTAAAATAATATCAAGTTTTAACTTTTTAATGACATATTTGAGCAGAAACAATGTCCCCGTTGTTGAGATGTGTCACAACGCCAAAAGCAAATAACACCCAGTTAGGAGCGAACTCACGTTTTGGCCGTAATCACTCTAGTAGGACAAAGATGCTAAACACTACAGGATGTCGAAAAGCGACCGAATGCCTTTTTACGCAATTAAAAGACTTGTTACTATTCAGGTTTTCATTCTGTTAGCCATTTCATCCACATAACGTCAAGTCTTCAGTATATAACTTTAAATTTATACCTAAATATTTTGTAACAATAAAATTTTACTGCGCCGTGAGAAAATAGATAAAAAACTCAATATCTAAACCAATTTATTATTTCAAATAATTAGTCAAAATTTATTCATTAATTTATTCTTTAAATAATTTATTATTTCAAATGGTGTACAGTTAAACAAAAGACAGTCAGTAATGTGGGTTTCTACAGAAAGATTATTGGAATGATATTTCTGTATTAATGAAGTTGGCTATATTTTTTTAAGAAAAATGTTTGTGATTTCAGAAAACGAGAATGAACGAGAGATGAGAAAAAGAAAACAACGAAGACGGGCGAAATGTAGAAAAGGGAAATATGATTATGAAAAAGAGTGATTTTAAGGAACGAAAATGAACGAGAGCTGCGAAGAAGACAACAACGAAGAACGGCAAAATGTAGAAAAGGAAAGATTGATAATGAAGAAGAGTGATTTTAAGGAACGAAAATGAACAAGACCCTACCATCATCATTTAGGGAAAAAAGCAGAATAAACCTGGTTCTATATCTTTGGGTGATAATCGGTTAAGGAGAAAGAAACTGAAGTCAAAGCCAACTCGGAGAAGGTTAATAGCAGGACAGACCGGGTTAAATACCGCAGAAAGAACTGGCAATCTACTGCGGAAAAATCTCCGAACGCTCTCTTTCCACATGTTTTGAGCCAGTATGGAAGATTAGGCTTAAAAATTAACATGGGAGGAATATATCATGTTGATACGCAATCTGCAACAACCGTGAGTAAACGACTGATTATGATTAATACTCGTTTGCACTGCTAGGCAATTTACTTTTTGTTTCCATTTTACTCCAAAATTATCCGTTACTCATGTTCCGTTCGTAGTATTCCTGACAACATTCCATAGAATCCATTTTCACTCACTTTTTTATTAGTGACGAATTTTTTCAGCAGTATCTGCCATATATAATAACAGATATAACACAAAAGATATGTACAACCAGAAGACCAAGTGTCTTGACATCAACGATGGACGCGAACAACGAGTACAGAAAAATAATTTTTTTTATTTTATTCGCTTCTTTGGTGGTTGTGTGTAGAGTGGAAGTCAGAGAGAATCACGCACATACGAGGGAGTTGGCTGACTAGAGTTGTCTTCCTTGATTTCTCTCTGATTCCTCTAGCTGTTCTGTATTTAACCAAAAAAAACTTATCTTATATAAACTGAAATACCTCGAATTCCGCTTAATTGCGTCATCTATGGCCAGGCACATCTATTTATCATTTTCCCATTATTAAGAACTGTGGGCCACCTGCCTTTGACGTCATCACATTCCTCTGCCATTGTTTTATATTTTCTGAACTTGAGAACGGTCGCACTGACGCAACACACTTTTGTTTGTCATTGTTTTTAATGCCAAATCATATTTCTTTCGGCTCACCGACATTCCTTCAATGTAAACACACTTTTGTTTATCACTGTCTGCATTCTTGTGGGTCACAAAATAAATCACAGAAGTTTAGCATTTTTTTCACGGTTTTGATGTGATATTTCCTGACCGTCAGGAATCCTGGGTATGACTACTTACTTTATCCGGAAGCAAAGCTTTTGATCGGGAGACTAGAGCTTTTGAGGAGCGTGGAACCACCTCTAAATTGCTGTTGTTTCGGTTCGGATATTTTCTTGGTTTCTAACGTGATATTTCCTGTCCGTCAGGAATAATGAGTATGATTACATACTTTATCTCGAAGCAAAGCACTTGATCGGGTGACGAGCTTTTGAGGAACGTGGAACCACCTCTAAATTGCTGTTGTTTTTCAGGTTCGGATATTTTCTTGGTTTCTAACGTGATATTTCCTGTCCGTCAGGAATACTGAGTATGACTACATACTACATCTCGAAGCAAAGCACTTGATCGGGTGACGAGCTTTTGAGGAACGTGGAACCACCTCTTAATTGCTGTTGTTTTTCAGGTTCGGATATTTTATTGGTCTCTAACGTGATATTTCCTGTCCGTCCGGAATACTGAGTATGATTACATACTTCATCTCGAAGCAAAGCACTTGATCGGGTGACGAGCTTTTGAGGAACGTGGAACCAGCTCTTAATTGCTGTTGTTTTTCAGGTTCGGATATTTTCTTGGTTTCTAACGTGATATTTCCTGTCCGTCCGGAATACTTAGTATGATTACATACTACATCTCGAAGCAAAGCACTTGATCGGGTGACGAGCTTTTGAGGAACGTGGAACCACCTCTTAATTGCTGTTGTTTTTCAGGTTCGGATATTTTATTGGTTTCTAACGTGATATTTCCTGTCCGTCCGGAATACTGAGTATGATTACATACTACATCTCGAAGCAAAGCACTTGATCGGGTGACGAGCTTTTGAGGAACGTGGAACCACCTCTTAATTGCTGTTGTTTTTCAGGTTCGGATATTTTATTGGTTTCTAACGTGATATTTCCTGTCCGTCAGGAATACTGAGTATGAGTACATACTTCATCTCGAAGCAAAGCACTTGATCGGGTGACGAGCTTTTGAGGAACGTGGAACCACCTCTTAATTGCTGTTGTTTTTCAGGTTCGGATATTTTATTGGTTTCTAACGTGATATTTCCTGTCCGTCAGGAATACTGAGTATGAGTACATACTTCATCTCGAAGCAAAGCACTTGATCGGGTGACGAGCTTTTGAGGAACGTGGAACCACCTCTTAATTGCTGTTGTTTTTCAGGTTCGGATATTTTATTGGTTTCTAACGTGATATTTCCTGTCCGTCCGGAATACTGAGTATGATTACATACTACATCTCGAAGCAAAGCACTTGATCGGGTGACGAGCTTTTGAGGAACGTGGAACCACCTCTTAATTGCTGTTGTTTTTCAGGTTCGGATATTTTATTGGTTTCTAACGTGATATTTCCTGTCCGTCCGGAATACTGAGTATGATTACATACTACATCTCGAAGCAAAGCACTTGATCGGGTGACGAGCTTTTGAGGAACGTGGAACCACCTCTTAATTGCTGTTGTTTTTCAGGTTCGGATATTTTATTGGTTTCTAACGTGATATTTCCTGTCCGTCCGGAATACTGAGTATGATTACATACTACATCTCGAAGCAAAGCACTTGATCGGGTGACGAGCTTTTGAGGAACGTGGAACCACCTCTTAATTGCTGTTGTTTTTCAGGTTCGGATATTTTATTGGTCTCTAACGTGATATTTCCTGTCCGTCCGGAATACTGAGTATGATTACATACTTCATCTCGAAGCAAAAGCACTTGATCGGGTGACGAGCTTTTGAGGAACGTGGAACCACCTCTTAATTGCTGTTGTTTTTCAGGTTCGGATATTTTCTTGGTTTCTAACGTGATATTTCCTGTCCGTCCGGAATACTGAGTATGATTACATACTTCATCTCGAAGCAAAACACTTGATCGAGTGACGAGCTTTTGAGGAACGTGGAACCACCTCTTAATTGCTGTTGTTTTTCAGGTTCGGATATTTTATTGGTTTCTAACGTGATATTTCCTGTCCGTCCGGAATACTTAGTATGATTACATACTACATCTCGAAGCAAAGCACTTGATCGGGTGACGAGCTTTTGAGGAACGTGGAACCACCTCTTAATTGCTGTTGTTTTTCAGGTTCGGATATTTTCTTGGTTTCTAACGTGATATTTCCTGTCCGTCCGGAATACTGAGTATGATTACATACTACATCTCGAAGCAAAGCACTTGATCGGGTGACGAGCTTTTGAGGAACGTGGAACCACCTCTTAATTGCTGTTGTTTTTCAGGTTCGGATATTTTATTGGTTTCTAACGTGATATTTCCTGTCCGTCAGGAATACTGAGTATGAGTACATACTTCATCTCGAAGCAAAGCACTTGATCGGGTGACGAGCTTTTGAGGAACGTGGAACCACCTCTTAATTGCTGTTGTTTTTCAGGTTCGGATATTTTATTGGTTTCTAACGTGATATTTCCTGTCCGTCAGGAATACTGAGTATGAGTACATACTTCATCTCGAAGCAAAGCACTTGATCGGGTGACGAGCTTTTGAGGAACGTGGAACCACCTCTTAATTGCTGTTGTTTTTCAGGTTCGGATATTTTATTGGTTTCTAACGTGATATTTCCTGTCCGTCCGGAATACTGAGTATGATTACATACTACATCTCGAAGCAAAGCACTTGATCGGGTGACGAGCTTTTGAGGAACGTGGAACCACCTCTTAATTGCTGTTGTTTTTCAGGTTCGGATATTTTATTGGTTTCTAACGTGATATTTCCTGTCCGTCAAGAATACTGAGTATGAGTACATACTTCATCTCGAAGCAAAGCACTTGATCGGGTGACGAGCTTTTGAGGAAAGTGGAACCACCTCTTAATTGCTGTTGTTTTTCAGGTTCGGATATTTTATTGGTTTCTAACGTGATATTTCCTGTCCGTCCGGAATACTGAGTATGATTACATACTACATCTCGAAGCAAAGCACTTGATCGGGTGACGAGCTTCTGAGGAACGTGGAACCACCTCTTAATTGCTGTTGTTTTTCAGGTTCGGATATTTTATTGGTTTCTAACGTGATATTTCCTGTCCGTCCGGAATACTGAGTATGATTACATACTTCAACTCGAAGCAAAGCACTTGATCGGGTGACGAGCTTTTGAGGAACGTGGAATCACCTCTTAATTGCTGTTGTTTTTCAGGTTCGGATATTTTATTGGTTTCTAACGTGATATTTCCTGTCCGTCCGGAATACTGAGTATGACTACATACTTCATATCGAAGCAAAACACTTGATCGGGTGACGAGCTTTTGAGGAACGTGGAACCACCTCTTAATTGCTGTTGTTTTTCAGGTTCGGATATTTTATTGGTTTCTAACGTGATATTTCCTGTCCGTCCGGAATACTGAGTATGAGTACATACTTCATCTCGAAGCAAAGCACTTGATCGGGTGACGAGCTTTTGAGGAACGTGGAACCACCTCTTAATTGCTGTTGTTTTTCAGGTTCGGATATTTTCTTGGTTTCTAACGTGATATTTCCTGTCCGTCCGGAATACTGAGTATGAGTACATACTTCAACTCGAAGCAAAGCACTTGATCGGGTGACGAGCTTTTGAGGAACGTGGAAACACCTCTTAATTGCTGCTGTTCTCAGGTTCAGACTGACAGGGTTTTAGCACCTGTTAAGGTGCGAGCAATAGTGAGCTTCCAAACAAAAACAAAACACTATGAAAGTATAAAAAAATGTTTTTATAGTAAAAATACAAGCCAGATATTTTTAGTATTTGTCTTTATTTATGAGATGCAGTGGTATTTACAGCATTTATATTATTCAGACTATTCGCTCCGGCCTTCTTCAGGTGCTAGGAATTTCGAAACGGACCCTTTATTACAATCCTGGGGTATATGAACTCTATTCCTTGCGTAATGCCTCGATTGGAATATATTTTTGTATATAAAAATTACCGACAACACCAACTGATAGGAAAATTAGCAAAAATAGTTTTTATCCGTACTTGAAGGCATACAATTGCATTTTAAAAATATTTAGATTTCGGCATTAAATAACCAACAGAGATTGATATGCTGCTAAGCAAAAGCAAAATCAACGAAGCAACCAACATGAGCAAACTCAATCATTACATAAATCCATATATTATTCTACAACTTCTTAAATAAATCACACTGTATTCTACGATATTACTGCAGTATAAAACCCACATATCACAGCCTCTAGAAAGTACTGGATGTGTTGATAAATTACATCAGGCAGCAAGGCTTCGGACTGGAAAGTTTTGAGGAACGTGGAACGACCTCTTAGTGGATGTTGTTCCCAGTGGTAGCACCTGTTAGAGTCCCAGCTACGGGATAGTGAACCTAAAAACTGGAGCCAAAATATAAAAATATAAAAATACAGTAGAAAGAAATACCAGCAAGACATTTTCATAGCAAAAAATACAAACAATATATTTTCATAGTAAAAAATACAAGCAATATATTTTCATAGTAAAAACATAACAGCAAAATATTTTCATAGTATAAATACTAGCAATATATTGTCATAGTAAAAAATTATAAAATATCTTGAATATATTTTCATAGTAAAAAATACAAGCAATAGATTTTCATAATAAAAATACCAGCGATATATTGTCATATTAAAAAATTATAAAATACCAAGAATATATATTCATGGTAAATAATACAAGCAATATATTTTCATAGTAACAAAATACCAGCAATATATTTTCATAGAAAAAGACCAGCAATTTACTGTTATAGTAAAAACTTATAAAATGCCAGTAATATATTTTCAGAGTAAAAAATACATGCAATACATTTTCATAGTAAAAATACCAGCAATATATTGTCATAGTAAAAGATTATAAAATAGCGAGAATATATATTCATAGGAAATAATACAAGCAATATATTTTCGTGGTAAAAATAATACCAGCAATATATTTTCATAGAGAAATACCAGCAACATACTGTTATAGTAAAAACTTATAAAATACCAGGAATATATTTTCATAGTAAAAAATACAAGCAATATATTTTCATAGTAAAAAAATAGCAGCAAAATATTTTCATAGTAAAAGCATTAGCAATATATTGTCATAGTAAAAAACTATAAAATATCATGAATGTATTTTCATAGAAAAAATACAAGCAATGTATTTTCATAGTAAAAATACCAGCAATATATTGTTATATTAAAAAATTATAAAATACCAGTAATACATTTTCATAGTAAAAATACCAGCAATACATTGTCATAGTAAAAATTATAAAATACCAAGAATATATATTCATAGAAAATAATACAAGCAATATATTTTCATAGTAAAAATTACCAACAATATATCTTCATAGAAAAATACCAGTAATATACTGTTATAGTAAAAACTTATAAAATACCAGGAATATATCTTCATAGTAAAAAATACAAGTAATACATTTTCATAGTAAAAAATAACAACAAAATATTTTCATAGAAAAAATACTATCAATATATTGTCATACTAAAAAATTATAAAATATCAAGAATATATTTCCTTAGTAAAAAATAGAAGTAATGTATTTACATAGTAAAAATACCAGCAATATATTGTCATATTAAAAAATTATCAAATACCAGCAATATATTTTCAGAGTAAAAAATACCAGCAATACATTTTCATAGTAAAAATACCAGCAACATATTGTCATAGTAAAAAATTATAAAATACCAAGAATATATATTCATAGTA
Organism: Ascarosepion bandense; assembly: GCA_037127315.1. Classification (NCBI taxonomy): domain Eukaryota; kingdom Metazoa; phylum Mollusca; class Cephalopoda; order Sepiida; family Sepiidae; genus Ascarosepion; species Ascarosepion bandense. The sequence continues at coordinate 121,965 of JBBBDQ010000284.1, forward strand.
AATAATAAAAGCAATATATTTTCATAGTAAAAAAAATACTAGCAATATATTTTCATAGAAAAATACCAGCAATATACTCTTATAGTAAAAACATATAAAATACTAGGAATATATTTTCATAGTAAAATATATGAGGGATTATATTTTCATAGTAAAAAATTACCAGCAATATATTTTCATAGCTATAATACCAGCTATATATTGTCATATTAAAAAATTGTAAAATACCAAGAATATATTTTCATAGTAAAAAATAACAGCAATATATTTTAATAGTAAAAAATACTAGCAATATATTTTCATTGTAAAAAACATACCAGCAATAAATTGTCATAGTAAAAAATAACAGCAATATATTTTCATAGTAAAAATTACTAATAAGATATTTTCATAGTAAAAAAATACCAGCAATATATTTTCATAGTAAAAAATACTAGCAATATATTTTCATTGTAAAAAACATACCAGCAATATATTTTCATAGTAAAAAATAACAGCAATATATTTTCATAGTAAAAAATACTAATAATATATTTTCATAGTAAAAAATACCAGCAATATATTTTCATAGTAAAAAATACAAGCAATATGTTTTCATAGTAAAATTACCACCAATATATTGTCATCGTAAAAATTTACACAATACCAGGAATATATTTTCATAGTAAGAAATACTAGCAATACATTTTCGTAGTAAAAATAGGTTCTGTGTATGACGGTAAACTGCATAACGCAACAAGGCCTGTAAGGTTGTAAGGGGCATGGAACCACCTCTTAATTGCTGTTCTTCCCAGACCCGGAGTGGTAGCACCTGCTAGGGTCACAGCTATGGGCAAATGGTTACCCTCCAAACTGGGGTCAAAACATTATGAAAGTATAAAAATATACTTTTATAGAAATATATACATAGAAATTGACTTTTATAGAAAACTATATATTTTTGAATAAAAAATATTATCAACAATGCATTTTTGAAGAAAAAATTATGACCATAACACATTTTTGAAAGAAAAAAAAATCGCCATAATACATTTTTCCAGGAAAAAGAATTATTACCAGCGAACGTTTTTTGAATACAAAATTAGTGGTAGTTTTCTAAAATAAAAAAATAAAAATAAATAATTTTTATCAAATTCTGACTAAATTAAACTTCTCACTATAACCAAACATTAAAAAATAAACTTAAAAACCTACTTTATTTACATTAAATAAGACACAGAAGTTAAGATGCCGTTAAACAAAACTCACTCACTCGTAGTACAAGATAATATAATAACATTAATACATTTTCATTGTAAAAAAATAGGTAAAAAAATACCTGCAATATATTATCATAGTAGAAACTTTTTAAAAAATACCTGCAATATATTATCATAGTAGAAACTTTTAAAAAAATACCTGCAATATATTATCATAGTAGAAACTTTTAAAAAAAATACCAACAATAACTTTCCCAAGTACAAAATAACAAAAATATATTTTCATAGTAAAAAAATTAGAAAAATATAAACAATATATTTTTATAGTAAAAATACTAACAATATATATATATATATATATATATATATATATATATATATATATATATATTAGAAAAAAATTACCAAACTAACATGAAAATAAAATTTCAGCATCAAATAAGCCATAAAAGTTGATATATATTCATATTTTTGTTTAAATTGCTCAATACAAAGTAGAACGAATATGTATTTAAAATTTCTAACATAAGTATACAATAACATCATTGCAAAGAAGCTGTTTTGTTTCGACACTTCTTGTGTCTTGTGTAGACATAGAAAGTGTCGAAACAAAATAGCTACTTTTAATGATGATATGACATATTTATGTTATAAATTTCAAATATAAATATATAAATAATGACGTGAATTAATAAATATGCATATGGGGATACACATATGTATATTATTATTATTATTATTATTCAGGTGTCATAGCTCTCTGGTGACCCCTATGTATGAATTTACTCGAGACACAAGATTAGCAACTACGTCCCACCCTTTTACTGTGAAACCAATAAAATATAAGCGCAAATTCTACTTTATCAGCTTCTTTTCTCGCACTTCCCGCCATTGGAATTCCCTTCCGTTTACTTGCTTCCCCGACAGCTACAATCTGCATGAATTTAAATGTAAAGTCAATAATTATCTCTAATCTCACTGACTTACATCCTCTCTCTCTCTTTCTCTCTCTCTCTCTCTCTCTCTCTCTCTCTCATGCTCCTTTCTCCGTCCACTCCAGTCTCATCAGTTTTCTCATTCTTCTCTTACCCACTTCCTGACATTCCTTATAACCTGTCACTCATCCTTATAACTTTCCTTCTATGTCACCCCCTGCGCACCAGTGTCAGTAAACTGCCTTGCTTGAGGCGATATGATTATAAATAAAAATAAATAAAAAATGTGCTCAATGTATGAACTAAGTTATTTTATATATGTGGCCTGATGATTGCGCTTAGCATGAAACAGTCTGTCGCCCTTGAGTGTTGACTTCAATGTTCACTCTTTTATGTTTACATACACTCTATCTCTGACATTGAGCACTTTATTCTATAAATATAGCACACTATATATATATATATATATATATATATATATAAATATAAATTAATGTCTATATTGTATATTATATATATTATATATCATTATTTATATAATAATAAATACACATAGTCCTATCTCCGAGTCGTGCCATCGACGGAGGAAATATATATATATATATATATATATATATATATATATATATATATATATATATATATATATATATATATATATATACGCAACGCTCATTCAATAATGAATTAGAGCACTATGGCTATTGGGCGTGTATGATGATATACCTGTAAAAAGTCCGCCTTCTTCCACCAAACGCTCGTAGCCCAGGGGTAGAATCGCCGACTGACACCAATTCGGTGGGGTTTCAATCTTGGGCTAAAAAGCAATCGTACTCTAACCGTACTGATGAGCTGTGATACAACGAAACAGATCTGTCTGCGGATGACTATAGTATATATATATATATCCGAGTGAATAAGGAACGAAGAAAAATTTACAACGTCCCAAAAATAAATTTAAAACAGTGCTCGATATATAATACAGAGCTCTGAATATTTATTATAAATTATAGTTTAGAACATGTACAATTTTTTATCCAGTAAAAAAGCGTACATTTTGTTTCGACATTGAAATTACAATGTCGAAACAAAATGGACGATTTTGTACTTGATAAAAAAATGTCAGTCAGTTAATTAAGTGCCATACGTGAAACACGCTTGGGCGATCATGTCTCGAAAGAGAGATGACTGACTGGGCAGAATATTAACCCGCAGTAGGTTGCCATTGCTTTCTGCGGTAGACTGGTTGCCGACCAAGGCTATAGAACCCAATCTGTCCTATTATTTAACCCATTACTGGGAGGAAGAGACTGATTAATAACTTTTCCCCAGGGTATTTGTGCGTAATTGAATCCAATGAATTCAGCTGGAATTCGAACTCGGCTCCCCGATATAATATATATATAATATTTTCATTACTTCAAAGCTTCATATGTACCAAGAAAATTTAATTTCAGCATTAAATGACCCATAATTAATTTATATACCGTTAAACAAACATACTTTTGTTCGTAGAAGCCATCTTCCAATTTTTTTTTTTTTTTTTTTTTTGCCATACATTATCAAATGCTTTTTCATAATCAACGAAATGTGCCATTTTTAAAGCCTGAGGGGAAAAAAAAAACAGAGTTTTTGCTGTTGAATATTTTCAGATCATATATTCTCCCTGCTTAAGAGACTGGCGCAACATAGTCTTCCTAGCTTGATGAACAAAGCTAACCTAATATGTATAATGTTAATCATTATTACCATCTGCACTGCATCCGCGTCTGGTTCGGTTCTCGTCTTCCCTGTCACTTCAGTGGCTTGTTCTGCTTCAAACTCTCCAACTCCCAAACTGCGTATTTCGTAGATTCTCTTATTCCAGCGTTTTCACGCTTTTGCCCTTGTTTCTGCCATAACCATCTCGCCAGCCAGTCTATCGATCGATAAGGGTTCCTGCCTGCGAACGCCCGGTCGAAGGTAACCGGGGCCCCGAGTTGTCATCCCGGGATAATTACCCGGCGCCGGTTCGTCCGTCCTTCATCCCACCTGCAGGGAATGAAAGGGGCAGAGTGAGATCGAACGAACGAAAGAAGGGAAGATTAAATGAGAGAAATAATGAAGGAGGTGAGAAGGAATCGGAAAGAAAGAAGGGGTGCGTGAGAAAAGCAGGAAGAAGTAAAGGATTTGAGACTGGTTGCCTTTGGGAAGGTGTGTTGGTTGGTTGGAGTAAAGGGTCTAGCAAGGGATGAGTGTTGTGAGGGTGAGAATTTTGGTGAGGAGCAGGGGGATCGTGATAATAGAAGTGGTAGGGTTCGGTTTGGGCTTTAAGGTGATTGGTAGCTAGTTGTGGTAACCAGAAAGAAAGATTCGGAGCAAAGATGGACAGGAATTTTTCTGGCTTGAAAGGAAAAAAAGCAAGCAAACAAGAAAATAAATAACAACACTAGAAGAAGAAGAAGAAGAAGAAGACAGTAACTATAATGATGTTAAATTTTTTCCCGTCATCGTAATAGCGGTATTTATGACGATGATGACGATAGTAACGAAAATAGAGATGATGATGATGACGACGACGAATACAACAGCAACAGAGGCAACGATGATGATGATGATGAACAACATTTTGAAGAAAAATATCAAAGAACATTAGAAGGTGGAAGGAAACATAGGTGATTCAAATAAAGAGAAGGAGTAAAAAGAGGCGAAAGAAAAGGAATAGAAGACGCGTATAAAAGAGAAAGAGAATTAATGAGGAGGGGTGTAAGTGAGAGAGAATAAAGTCGATAAAGGAGAAAGAGCGGAATGTGTTAAGGAGTAAGAGAAGATCGAAGGATACTTAAAAGAAAGAAAGAAAGAAAACATGTAGAGCGATAAAAGAAGTATGAATAAGAAATTTAAAAAACACTGAAAGTAAAAAATAAAAGAAAGAAAGAAAAAAGAAGAGGAATGAAAGACTTATGAATAAGGAATTTGAAAGATACTAAAGAGAAAGAATGAAAGAAAAAAGATGGTGAAAAAAAAATGGTGAAAAACTACATCATGAATATTCGCAGAAAAGATGAAGGACGTTAAGTGAAATTCAAACACGGATTTTGAAAAATACTGAAGAAAGAAAGAAAGAAAGAAAGAAAGAAAGAAAGAAAGAAATCTTGAATATTCAAAGAAAATGAAGAAATATGGATATTCGAAGAAACAAAAAAGGTGGTTAAAAAAATATGAATTATGAATTTTAAAAATACTGAAGACAAAAAGAAGAAAAGAAAGAAAAAGCAAAAAGAATTAAAGAAATTTTGAATATTCAAATAAAGAAAGAAAAAAGAAAGATTTTTTTAATATTCAAAGAAAGAAAATGAAGAAATAAATTATGTATATTCGAAAAAATAAAAAAGGTGTATAAAAGAAATATGAATTATGAATTTGAAAAATACTGAAGGCAAGAAAACAAAAAGAAAGAAATCTTGAATATTCTAAGAAAGAAAGAAAGAAAAAAGAAAGAAAGAAATCTTGAGTATTCTAAGAAAGAAAGAAAGAAAGAAAGAAAAAAGAAAGAAAGAAAGAAATCTTGAATATTCTAAGAAAAAAAGTGAAGAAATAAATCATGAATATTTTATAGAAAGGAAATCGGTTGATAAATGAAATATGAATAATAAATTTGAAAAATATTGAAAGCAAAGAAAGAAATCTTGATTATTTAAAAAAAAGAAACGAAAGAAAGAAAGAAAAGCAAGAAATAAAAAGTGAAGATAGTTAATATGAATGGGGAAAAGGAAAAAAGAAAAACAACAAATGACGAAGAAGAAGTTTAGTATTAAGAAACGAATAATGTTATATATTAAGGAATTGACAGGGGAAAAAGTAGATGGATGAGAAAGTCGTTAAGGTGGAAGAGATACAATATCAGAGAAAAAACAAATACTTCGAGGAGGAAGGTGAAAAGGATGAGGGAAAGGAGGTAGATGTGATGAGTATAAAAGAGGATGTCGATTAATTGGTAGCATGTCTTCTACTGGCTGCACCTGGGGCAGTTGGATGCCAGCTGACCAATAATTCTTCAGATAAAGGTCAAGTAGCAGAGAAAAGAAAGATTTCTAACTTTGGTTTGCAACCAAACTAGAAGAAGGAAGTCTGAATTTTAAAATTGACTGGGTTTGAGACTCACACCTCCGAAGAATGGTCCAATAGCAACTCTTTTAGGGGAAAGTTGAGGCTCTAAACAGAGAATAGTTTCAGATTAAGCACACACACACACACACACACACACACACACACACACACACAAGAACAACTGTAAAGTTCTCGGCCACACCAAACATCAGAATTTGACGGGGGTAAATTCTATTTTAGTTGAACTCAGACTTTTTCATCAATTTTTCATATATATATATATATATATATATATATGTATATATATATATGTATATACATATACATATATATATATATATATATATATATATATATATATATCATTGTGTATTTGCGCAGCAATCACACTTTTATACAAGTTTCGTTAAAAATGACTGACAAAATACTGCGGTTCCGTTGTTTTTTCTTGTAAAAATCAGAAAATACAGAATTTTCAAATTACGTAACCCAACAGCCAATTAAATAAGAACTTACCCGCATTAACCTGTCAATCGTTTTTAACTAAATTTTTTACTGATATATATATATATATATATATATATATATTAGTCATCGACATACAAGCCTGTTTCGCTGTATCACAACTCATGAGTGCAGCATGACTCATCCACTTGTTTCTGGCCGGGATCGAAACTCGACCAATTTGGTATCAGTAGGAGTCGCTACCCACTATGCCACAGGCGGATGGAATCAGAGAAAGGAAATTTTAACGTCTTGCATATAAACGGGGTATACACACGCCAGTTTCCGAAAGATCTCAATTCATTTCTGAAGAGTCGCGCATATATATCGCAGAAGTGGAAACTGTTTTTAATTTTTTCTTCTCTAGACAGCTCAATCATAATGACAGCATAATATATTAGTCATCGACATACAAGCCTGTTTCGCTGTATCACAGTTCATCAGAGTGGCTAGACACATCCACTTGTTTCTGACCGGGATCAAAACGCGACCAATATATATATATATATATATATATATATATATATATATATATATATATATACGGTCTCTCATCCTGATTGAGCACTCTGAAAGAATGGTAGACTTAAAAAACAGTGACTACTCTAGCATATACGCATCGTTCATTCAGCAATGAATTAGAACACTCTCAGCTATTGGGAGTGTATAATGATAATATACACGCTAAAAAGTCTGTATCCTTCTACCGCGCGCCCATAGCTCAGAGGTAGAATCGCCGACTGACGCCAATTCGCTCTGGTTACAATCCTGGGTAAAAAGCAATCGGCTGTCTAACCGTACTGATGAGCTGTGATACAGCGAAACATCTGTCTGCGGATGACTATATATATATATATATATAAACAATCCGCAGACAGGCTGTTTCGATGTACCACAGCTGTTATATATATATATATATATTGTATCGAAGCAGCAAATAATTTATTTTTTGTGACTATTGCCGTTGCCTAGCGGAGTTTTATGTCAACACAAAATAAAATCGTCGGTGATGGTGGATGTTATTGTATTACCGTCTAAATAACCTCTCTGAAGATGGCTCATGTGAGCCGAAAGCTTAGAAGCAAATTAATAAAAAATTATCCAAATGTTGGAGAATTTTTGTCTTTATTTTCAACTGAAATTAAAGCCAAAATACGACGCTTAGAACGTCTCATGATTAAACATAATAGACATACATTCATTGTCTCTTATATTTAACAGTATATGTTTAGAAAAAAAAGATATATATATATGTGTGTGTGTGTGTGTGTGTGTGTGTGTGTGTGTGTGTGTGTGTGTGTGTGTGTGTGTGTGTGTGTAAATATATATACATATTAAGAGCCTCCAGCACTTTCAATTGAAATATACAGTGTGACTGGGACACAATTTTTAACCACTCATTACTGAAATCAGCAGCACGTTTTCTCTTATTCAACAGCTGCTCACATATGCTGCAACCGTAGATATTTGGGACAAGTTTATTAATGATCAGGAATCCCACCTCGGACATATACAACTAGTTTTTGGTTTGTTTTGTTTTGTTTCTTTTTTGTTTTTTGTTTGTTTTTGTTGTTTTTTTTTTGTTGTTTTTGTTTTTCTTACAATTCAAAATGACTAGCACAACTTATTTTTAATTTTATGACACATATCAAAAAGTCGATTGCATTTTATAAAAATTCATGAGGTGATTCATAATTACTAAACGCTTCCAATAAGTATTCATATGCGAACCTCCACTATATCAATAACAGTTCATATCTCAGGAAGTTCAACTAATCCTGAATTTCGTTTGGGATTGGTATTCTTTGAATAATAGCGTAATCTCTAGGGAGATTTTCTCCCAGGCAGTACGTCTTCCGCGGGTGGCGACTGGGTTTATTACCCATTCGGTGTCTGATGGGGCGTGGCAATTTTTTTAAGGTGTGGTCAATAAACCGACTTTAAACCTTAACCTTTTGTAACATCCGATTGCGACGTGGGTGAGCTAATAGAAACCACTAATCCTGGCCTTGAAGATTAAAATACTAAAGAAATAGTTGTTACTATTTCTAACTACTTACAGTTTTTAACACGTAGGTGTATAGGTTAGATATAAGAAATTCAAATAAAGAAATTGAAACTAGAATAGGATACGTTTGAGGTGCTTACGCTCAAAACCGCAAATTGCTACAAAAAGAAAAGATTATCTTTAAAACTCCAGTCATCACCGGATCAAGACTTTCATATGAATATCCTGTAGGGTTTTATTCTAGTTTTCTCATAATCGACTCATTGTAAAGGTTAAATAATTTCAGTTAGAAGACGGATGTGCGTTGTGGTGCAATGGATATCGACTCGAAACGACAAATCGGGGAGCCGAGTTCAAATTCCAGTTGAATTCCTTGCATTCACTTACGCGCAAATACCCTTGGGAATAGTATTAATCCGTCTCTTCCCTCCAGTTATGGATTAAATAATAGAACAAATTGGGTTCTATATCCTTGGTCAGTTACCAATTTACCGCAGAAAGCAATCTGTTGCGGGATAATCTTCTGCCCAGTCAGCCATGTCTATTGCGAGACATGATCCCCCAAAGCGTGTATCTCGTATGACACTTCACTGACTAAATGAATATAATAGTTGGAATCATGATTAATGCTACTACTGGTCATAAAGTGGGTTATCGGTTTTCTATTGTTATGAAGTAATAAACTGATCCCCCACTAATTACTACTTAATAATATAATACCTTTCTTCTCCCTCTAGCTATGAGTCAAATAACAGGACATCCGAACACTCTTGAAATAATAATAATAATAATAACACTTCTCAAAATTAACGACAGAGCGCTAAATATAATTTATATCTTATAAATCTACCATTTGTTGGTGTGTTGAATACTGTTGCCATATCTAGTCGGGTGGTCCTGCTAAAAATCCAAAAAAGGTTCTGCAATATAATCGATTCTGACTTGGCAGCCCGTCTTCAGTCAATTTCTCATACCGATGTGATGTGGCTTCCCTCTGTCTTTTCTACAAGTATTTTCATGGCAACTGTTCTGACGAGCCTTTTTCCCTTGGTTCCCCAACCACATATATTTCCCCGTGTTACTAGATCGGCATCAAGTTCCCACCCTTTTACAGTCGAAATAGTTAACTGTAACCAACTCTTCTACTCTGATAGTTTCTTTACTCGTTTGTGAAACTCCCTTCCACTTGCTTGCTTGCTTCCACTTGCTTGCTTCCCTAATAGCTACAATGTCTAAAAGTTTAAATGCAACGTCAATTGCCATCTTCTATCTTCTTGATTCCCGTCCATTTCTTATCCTTTCTTCGACATCCCCTGTACCTTGTTATTTTCTGCGCACTTGTGGCGGTCCTGAAATGCTCGGGTTGAAATGATTGTAAAAATAAGAAAATATTCAAAGGGTTTTCGTAGTCATGATAGCCTAGATCATAAAAAGACCGGATACATAAAAGAATCTAAATGATGCAAAAAGTAATATACTTACACATATTGATTGGGCATGTTCAGACTAAAATAGTTACAGAAAGATAAACATTTAGATACTGAGATGGATACGCAAAAACTATGATCACACCCTGTCAAAAAATCCTAGTTCTATTAATGTTTAAATAACTTAATTTTTCCTATGAGATACAACCATTCCTAAAATACGACAGAAAACATCCCACTAATTTTCAGCTGAATGAGCCAACCGGTCGAAGTATATCAGTCCAGCAGAAGGTAGAAACGCACGCACAGGCACGCACAGGCCTCGTTGACTACTTCATATTTAATGTCACGTTCTTTCACGTTCAAGGATTATTTTGTGCGAGAAATTATCTCGTCATGCTCAGATCGGTTGTGATTGTGCATAAAATGTGAGCTTCTGAAATCATTAATATGGCAAATAACTTATTGTTGATTCGCACTGGAATGTTTTTTATCGGAAAATTTTCTTAGGCAAGTCTCTTAATTATTGGCGTTTCCCTTCTTCTTCTTCTTTCAATGTATGTATATAAATGTGTGTGTGTGCGTGCATCTTAGAGCTAAAGTATGCAAAACATACAAGACAAACACACACACATATATCTGGGTGTGGATAAAGAGAGAGGGAGTTTTGTTGCATTTCAGGTTGCTTGTTCATCATATATATATATATATTGGAAAGTTTTGTAATTTGCGTAGAGTATTATGTATATTACGTGTATGGTTAGGTCTTGAAGACTGTCACAATGCGTTTAGTAAAATCAGTCAGTTAGTTAAGTGCCATACGTGATACACGCTTGGGCGATCATGTCTCGAAAGAGACATAACTGACTGGGCAGAAGATTATCCCGCAGTAGGTTGCCATTCCTTTCTGCGGTAGACTGGTTTCTAACCAAGGCTACAGAACCCAATCTGTCCTGTTATTTAATCCATAACTGGAGGGAAGAGACGGATTAATACCTTTCCCAAAGATATTTGCGCGTAAGTGAATGCAAGGAATACGACTGGAATTTGAACTCGTCTTCCCGATTTCTCGTTCCGAGCCGATATCCACTGCACCACGATACACATGCAAAGGAACATAAAGAAGTTGTTGGGTATTACCTACTTTTTTTTTTTTTCCTGTCCTCTATTCGTTCTCGTATGCGCGTGAGTGTGTCTAAGTAAATAAATAAATAAATAAAACAAAATACTTAAGAAGATAAATAAGTATATAAAGTAAAATAAAATACAATAAGTACACGCACATAACCACGCATACATGACACACTCATACACACACACACACACACACACACACACACACACACACACACACGAGAACGAATACAGGACGGCAAAAAAAGTAGCAATAAACGCACCAATTAAAGCAGATAGATAAAACAACAGTCATAAAACAAAGCCCTTTTCCACTTTGGCAAAAGACAAACTAACGGTCAAGTCAACGCATACTTAGATAAACCACATAAACCACGGGCTGATATAATCAGGATGTGCGTTGTGGTACAGTGGATATCGGTTCGGAGCGAGAAACCGGGGAGCCGAGTTCGAAATCCAGTTGAATCCATTGTATTCACTTACGCGCAAATACCGTTGGAAAAGGTATTAATCCGTCTATTCCTTCCAGTTATGGGTTAAATAGCAGGACAGATTGGCTTCTATAACCTTGTTCGGCAACCAGGTTAAGTGCCATACGTGATACACGCTTTGGGCGATCTGTCTCTCGAAAGAGACATGACTGAATGGGCAGAAGATTATCCCGCAGTAGGTTGCTATTGCTTTCTGCGGTAGACTGGTTGCCAGCCAACGCTATAGAACCCAATCTGTCCTATTGTGATGACAATGCCTAACCCATAAGTGGAGGGAAGTAGACGGATTAATACCTTTCCCAAGAGTATTTGTGCGTAAGTGAATGCAAGGAATTCTACTGGAATTCGAACTCGGCACCCGATTTGTCCTTCCAAGTTGATATCCACTGCACCACAACGCTCATAGGAATAGAAATCCACAATAGCAAATTTAAGAAATGCCGTTTTTACTTTATCAGCAATGTTACTAAACGAATTGATGGTATCTGAAGAATATTTCCAGTGGGTGGGGTGGAGGGTATTATGTTGGAATTTGGCCCCAAAGAATACATGCAATTTTTTTCTCTTTTTTCCTTCTTTTTCCCTTTCCTTACTTTTCTTCTTTCTTCTTTTTCCTCACTAACGGTCAAGATGTCAACCTGATTTTAGCCTCTGATTAATTCAAAGAAAAACACATTTAAATTCTATATCTTCCCACATACATAAACATCAAACCAAAGGTTTTTGTACTAAAATATAAATCATTTGTACAACCAACATCAAACATTCCCTGATGAAGAGAATCTATCTCGAAACATAGAAATTTCCGTGTCACAATGTACAATTAATTCATAACTATATTATTATATTAAGCTCTATAATATTCATTGTATTGAGCACTGTTCAAATTTGTTTCTGATGAAAAGCCGAGGCCGGTCTGAAATATCAAATATATATATATATAATAATAGAAATAAATAAATACTGTCAAAAAAATAAATTTTGAAACTTACAACTTTTTAGTAGTTTTTCTTATACATATTAAGACAGTATACGTGGATCATCATTATGCTATATATATATATATATATATATATATATATATATATATACACGAAAAATCTAAAGTGAGCCAAAACCTACCGCGGTTTCACACTACGGATCGTCAGGGAAAATTTTGAATGTTTTGTTCTTGTTCCGCTGGTTTCTTTTTTTTTTCTCCCCATTTATCCGACGACTTAGTACGCCGGATTGTAACGGATTTAGGTTCTGTTTGTTAATGGTTTTTTCGAGAGTTTATATTGGCATAAATTTACGGAGTGCATTCTTACAGAGTCTAAGTAGTTATTATTATCATTATATATATATATATATATATATATATATATATATATATATTATGATAAAATCAATAACGACATTTTGTACATGATCAGTTCATCGCGCTTAGCAACCCATATTAAAACAAACATTTACAGAAAAAAGTAATTTGTAGAATGCCAATAACTGAAAATAACTGATTAATAGAAATTTTTAATACTTTAAGCCTGTCTTTAATAGATATCTGTATTTCAGTAGACGCTTCGTTTATTTTTCGTTTACGGGCCTAAATATTCTAGAAATGCTATTTTAGTAGTGTGCAAAAGTATTAGGACAAAGGTGATTTTTTAAAAAACCTCACTGAAATTCAAATACAGGGTGAAAAGCCAGGTAAATTGCTAAAAAATATTGATTATTTAAAACTAGGTATAAAAGAAATGTATTAAAAAGAAGTTATATTTAATTTTTCCTATTTTCTATTAAACAAGTTATTTTGAAACTACTCATTATTCTATTATCCTTGGATATGACTGACTTTTTTCTTATTCCCCCTCCCTCTCGAACTGATAAATCTAATTGTTACTTCGCAAGACACATTTTGGGAACAAATACAAGCTGCTTGGCAGGAGATACCATTAGATACATTGAAGAAGCTTGTGATGTCAATGCCTGACAGAATGAAGACTGTGATCAAAGCAAAAGACTATTATACTAAATATTAAATTTATTTTGTAACAAGTATTTTTTCTTGTTAAAGCATTTCTTGAGTAAATCAAATAAAATTACTTTAATTAAATTGTTTATTTTCTGTCAATATGCCTCATAAAAGATAAAATAGTTTTTGTTCTAATACTTTTGCACAGTACAATATATATATATATATATATATATAAGGTGCGATTGGTGAATTGTCGCAATTATTTTATTATTTCAAAGCGAAAGGCTATTATACTAAATATAAAATTTATTTTGTAACAAGTATTTTTCTAATGTTACAGCATTTGTTGAGTAAATCAAATAAAATTACTTTAATTAAATTGTTTATTTTCTGTCAATATTCCTCATAAAAGATAAAATAGTTTTTGTCCTAATATTTTTGCACAGTACTGTGTATATAATCGTTTCACCTCCCCCCACCCCAGCATGACAGTACTGTCACTGGTGTGCAGGGGATTATAGTGAGTGGAGAGGCGAAAGAGAAAAAGAAAACAAAACGATACAGGGGTATCGAAGAAAGGACAAGAGAAAGATGGGCGTCAAGGAGATAGAAGGTTGCAATTGACATTGCACTTAAACCAGGAATGAAGCTCGTCAGAGCAGAAGCAGTGAAAATACTTGTAAAAAAGACAGTGGGAAGCCGCAACTCGTCGGAGAATAATTACATTGCAGATCCTCCTTTGGATTTTGTCGAGAACCCCGAGATGAATAGCATGAGCACCCGACCACATATGACAACTATATTCAGTGCTCGGATATGCGTTGTGTAGCAGTGGATATCAACGATAATTCGTTGCATTCACTTCCGCGTAAAAACCTTTAGGAAAGGTATTAATCCGTCTCTTTCCCCCAGCTATGGGTTAAATAACAGGACATATTGGGTTCTATAGCCTTGGTTAGAAACCAGTCCAACGCAGAAAGTAATAGCAACCTACTGCGGGAAAATCTTCTGCCCAGTCAATCATGTCTCTTTCGAGACATGATCGCCCAAGCTTGCATAACGCATAGCACTTAACTGATTCAATGTACGGACAAATGGTAAATTTATATTAGAATTGCATTTGAAGAAAACCTTTCAAGAAAAGCTTAAAGCTGTAATCTTCGCATCTTTTACAGACATTTTTTTCGTTTCCAATTTAATAAAAACAATTCTTCTAGATTATAACTATTGTCCCATTTTATCACCTCCTCCTTGTTCATGCAACTCGTTGTTAAATTGCACATTGGATGAAATCGATTTGTGTACTACATTTATCCGGTTATTTTCGTTGTTGTTTTTTTTTAATTTATTTATTTTTCCGTACACGTTTATTTATTTGCTTATTTATTTTGCTTTAATTCTTGCTTTCAATTCAGACAACATATTTGTCTACATTCTTTCATATTCTAAACATTTTTATTCCAACAGATTGGTATCATATTTCTTTGCTAGTTAAATGATAATTGCAATATTTTTTCTGAATATTTCATACTTTAATTATTCGAAGTCTGAGATGAATTATACTCGCTATTAATATTTGAATTGTCTTTTCTTTATCTTATTCTTACTCTTTATGCCAGCTTCCTAAATTGAATACAAGTATTGGAAAACTGAAGTGAGATTGGAGGAACATTGTGAAGTCGTAATTAGGTGTGTGGAAAACAAATCATTCATGCTTGATCAAGTATGAAGTGAAAGGGGTGGTTACCAACCCCTGTGGAATTAAATAAAGATACTAGACAGTAAATCAAATGTCAGAAGGAATCCGCGTATATACTAGGCTATGACTTCCATCAGATCGTTTACACAAAATCAGAATCCTCGGAATTCTTTATGTACTACTACTATTAATAATAATTACTAATACTACTACTACTACAACTACTACTACAAGAAATTGGTATGAACACCACCCAGATCCAGATAAAGAGATGGGACCGGTTCCAAATTTTCTGGTGTTACAATACATACAGACGGAACAACAAACTCTAATACCCCAAAGATCACCGATCGCAAAAAGGCTTTCTTGTTGACATGGTAGTACCTGAAGATTGTAATATACATTTGAAGATCTTCAAATAACTATCAAAATACAAGTTTCTTGAAATGGAAACCTAAAAAATGTGGCACATGAAGGCATCCATAATTTCAGTTGTAATTAGAAACCTCGGATTGATAGGAAAGGGTTCTGCTAGATCCATTGAAAGAATTTCTTGTGGTTCATGCCGTAAAGAAACACATTAAATTGTGTTCATGGATACAGTTCACACATTACGAAAAGCTTTATCTATGTAAAATGTGTGTAATCTTAGGGGTTTTTAGCGGGGGTACATGATTTTGGATATGCGTTGTGGTGCAGTGGATATCGGCTCGGAAGGAGAAATCAGGGAGCCGAGTTCGAATTCCAGTTGAATTCTTGCATTCACTTACGCGCAAATACCCTTGGGAAAGATATGAATCTATCTCTTGCCTCCTGTTATGAGTTAACTAACAGGACGGATAGGGTTCTATAGCCTTGGCTGGCAACCAGTCTACCGCAGAAAGCAATGGCAACCTCCTGCGGGATAATCTTCTGCCCAGTCAGTCATGTCTCTTTAGAGACATGATCGCCCAAGCGTGTTTAACGTATGGCACTTAACTGACTGACTGACATGATTTTGATAATATCATGTAGCCATTTCTCACCTTAGGTCTTTGTTTGAAACCCGGAAAAAAATGAGTGTACAACAAAAGAAATCTATATTATAATAAGAGCCGTGTATGTCCGTCCTTCACAAGGTCTTATTAGTGAGAACAGTGGTAAGTCGATTTTTCTTTCTTGAATGATGTGTGAGGCGGGCGGGGGGATATTCGTGACTGTGGTTGCTTTGATGTCTTGGGAGGGATGAGAATGACTGGGTTTCATTTCATTGGAACTGTATGTATTTATTTGTTTATGTATGTATGTATGTATGTCTTTCTTTTTCTCACTGAAATCAAGTGGTGTCTTTTCCTATAGATGTTGAGTATTTTTCGATTCCCTTATTAATTTCTTTCCTTCTCTTATGAACATTTCTCTTAGTAATAATTAACAAAAATAATTCAGCAGACGATGTTATTTTATTTAATGCTATTTCATTTATTGTAATAAAATTTTTAAAGACTTTATTTCTCTTCATTATTTCTTTCTTTCTTTTATATTATCACTGAAATCAAGTATTGTCTTTTATCAGTTAAATATTTGAACTTTTTTTTATAACCATATCGCCCCAATTAAGGCATTTTACTGCCACTGTTTTGCAGGGGGTTACATAGGAGGAATTTATGAGAAAGAGTTACAAGTTATAGGGGGTGTCAGGAAGTGGGTAAGAAAAGAATGAGAATACTGATTAGAGTAGAGTGGACGGAGAAAGGAGCATGAGAGAGAGGATGCAGGTTAGTGAGCTAGGGGATAACTATTGACTTTACATTGAAATTCTTGGAGATTGTAGCTGTCGGGGAAGCAAGTAAACAGAAGGGAATTCCACAGACGGGAAGTGCGAGAAAAGAAGCTGTTGGTGTAGAATTTGTGTTTACATTTTATTGGTTTCACAGTAAAAGGGTGGGAAATAGTTGCTAATCTTGTGGCTTGAGCAAATTCATGTATGGGGGTATTCATGTATGTAGCTAAGTTCCTGTATCGAGATTTAATAAAGATGTTGTGCCTTTTAGTAGGGTTCGTTGTTAGTAATCAGTATTTATTACTAAACGATCATATGGTTGATTCTGCCACATCCCAGTGTTTATTTACTCCCGCAACAAATCTTTTTCTGAAGGATCCCCTTGACGTGCTCACACGTAAACTTGCCCTCTTTTATGCAGTGAGCGTCTTCTTAAATGAAAACCTTTCATAAAATATGAATAAATCTAGGGAAAGGGTATCGGATTTTTAGAATTTTTAAAAAACTTTCTTTATCATGTTCATATTTAAATTTTATCTACAGACAAGATTATTTCCTCAAAGACTTCGGATATATTTGTCTATATTTCTGAAATGACGTATTGCATTTACTTACACACTTTACATTGTGTGGATTACTGCTCTCATTTTTATTGCTATGTTAACGTCGTTTCGGTTGTTGTACGTTCTGGTCTTCTTCAGGTGATTGAAATGTAGAAATTAAATCTTTATTTCCTTAACCGGGTTAGATTGTACTAGTAATAATAAAAGTAATAATTTTGATTATTTTAAATATGAAATATCTGCCTCGACTAGATACAATATCATAAATAATAAGAATAAACAAAGAAGACTTACTAATTTGAGTTAGAGGCTCATTCTTACTTCTAATCCAAAACATCAGGCTTATCAAGAAAATTTAGAGATAAAGACAACAATCTGTAACGATAAGCCTAGAAGAACTAAAGAACATTCAGTCAATTAAGTGCCATACGTGATACATGCTTGGATGATCATGTCTCGAAAGGGACATGACTGACTGGGCAGAAATATTAAGAAAGAACATGTCGTGAATCAAAAAGAAAAAAAAGGAGACAATGAGGATAATTACATTCAAGATATCCAGGAATTTTAGAATACTAGAATTTTAGAATACTAGAATTTTAGAATACTAGAATTTTAAAATACTAGAATTATGGAATACTACAAATTTGGAATTTTTTTTATAATCGTGTCGCCCCAAGCAAGGCATTTTACTGCCACTGTTGAGCATGGGGTTAAATAGGAGGTAAGTTATGAGAAAGAGTGACAGGTTACAGGGGGTGTCAGGAAGAGGGTAGGAGAAGGATGAGAATACTGATGAGAGTGGACGAAGAAAGGAACATGAGAGAGAGAGGGAGAGGATGCAAGTTAGTGAGATAGGAGATGACTCTTGACTTTACATTTGAATTCTTGAAGATTGTAGCTGTCGGGAAAGCAAGTAAACGAAAGGGAATTCCACAGGCGGGAAGTACGAGAGAAGCTGCTGTGGTAGAATTTGCGTTAACAATTTATTGGGTTCATAGTAAAAGAGACATGACTAACTGGGCAGAAGATTCTATTATTAATAGTCATTTTATTTGAGATCATTTGAGTGGTTAAGGCCGGGGAGGAGTAGTGCTTTGCTCTCTAGGAGACTAGTGTCATCCATTCTGATGGTAAGCAGGAAAGTTTATCTATAGCAGTTAAAGGAGAGCAGCTTCATTTTGAAGACATTAAAATTTACGAGCCATTTCTTACCCCCATTCAATCAAAGATTGGCGGTTCTTTTGAGGAATGGCGGCCAGGTTTACTTTGTCAGTCTTGACATATTTCTTACTGTCTTATTTAATTTATCTGGGAAGTGTTTTAACAGAAGACGAAATGCGTAATAGAGGAATCTAAATACACAGCTAAATAGCGAAGCAGGCCTTCCAGTGTTAAAAAAGTTAGAAAAATTTCCTTGATATGACGATAAACTACAGCCGGTAGCAAAGCATTCGATCGAGAGGTTGAAGAGCGTGGAACCACCTCTGAATTACTGTTGTTCCAAGGTCCACCATGACCCGTGGATATAACCCCTGATATTGTCCCAGCTATGGGAAAATAGTGAATCTCCAGACATTATGAAAGTATAAAATATATTTTTATACTAAAAATACCAGCAATACATTTTTATATAAAAAAAAATAATTACCAGCCATGCATATGTGTAGTAAAATTACTAAAAATACATTTTAAAACAGAATTACCAGCAACAAATTTTATAGCAAAATGACCAACAATACATTTTATCTGTAGTTGAAGTCATAAAACTGTTTTCAAGCAATTTAGATTTTGGTACTAAATAACCCACTCTGGTTGATATACCGCTAAACAAAATCAACCAACCAACCTTAAAAGCAAAGAAAAGTGTTCTGTACTTTGACTGTGAATGTTGAACAATTTTTTTGGCACATGAAGATAAGATTTAAAACGACAAAGATGTGAATAGTAAGAATACCTTGAATAGAAAATATGAACAACAACACCAGTAAACCTATTATGAAGGGAATTATACGTATTACATAGATATTTATAATTGGGAGAAGTATAATCGAAACGCAAGGATGTGCGTTGTGGTGCAGTGGATATCGGCTCGGAACGAGAAAATCGGGGAGCCGAGTTCGAATTCCAGCTTCGAATTCATTGCATTCACTTAGGCGCAAATACCCTTGGGAAAGGTATTAATCCGTCTCTTCCCTCCAGTTGTGGATTAAATAACAGGACAGATTTGTTTCTATAGCCTTGGTCGACAACCAGTCTACCGCAGAAAGCAATGGCAACCTACTGCGGGATAATCTTCTGCCCAGTCAGTCATGTTTCTTTGGAGACATGATCGCCCGAGCGTGTATCACGTATGGCACTTAACTGACTGATAATCGAAAACAAAAAAATCGACATCTACTATAAAGTGTTCCAAGAAATAAGATCTAAGATAAACCTCTGGAATTAAAAGAAAAACTGTGATGGTATATACTCGAATCCGTCATATGCTTTTTATTGCAATTCTCAGACCACTACTATACGGACCGGAAATGCTTACTAAGACCCCGGATTATCTGGAGTCGCTGCCTCACCGATTAGAATACGAAAGCAAAAACTTTAAAGAACACCATATAGCTTTCATTTTTTTATTTCCTTAAACGCCTCATACACTGCTTCGTTGTTTACATATGAAATTAATATGGCGATTAATTCTAAGCGTAACTTAGATGTGACACAATGGTTAAAGTAGGGGGAAACCAGTGAGGATCTAATTCACAACTCAAATGTAATTGTTTTAACGTGACAAGCTTTCTAATCATTAGATCACGTCGAGGTGCCTCATATGCAACTAATATGGTCATTGTGCACGCATAGCTTAAATGTGACAGAAGGTCGAATGTATGGGGCACACAGTTGGGGTCGAACTCGCTACTCAGTTGTAATTGTTTTAACTCGACAAACTTGCTAACTGCTATACCAACTTGATGTGCCCTTTATGCCATGCCACTAATGTGAGTAGTAATGTTATTTGAATTTATTAAGAAAAGCATTGTCAGTTAAATTAATTTTGTCATGCATTTCTTTCTTCCGTTGCATCTCTCAAATCGCAATTCTAAATTAATTGTTGTTTGGTGATATACGAGGGTCATTCAATAAATAAGGTGAATTTTTCTAATACAGATAGGAGCTTACTTTTTTTTTTCAACGTAGTCTCCCAGCAGTGTCACACATGTTTCCCATCTGTGCACAAGCTTCCGTATTCCCTCAGCGTAAAAGTATTTGAACTGATGTCTCATACCACTTTTGACTTCATCGTCACTTTCAAACTTCTTTAAAATATATAGCCAACTTGTAGACATGTTTTGACTGAGAAATGTGGCACCATACACAGTTGACATTCTCCTATAAATTTCAACTGGTTTGCACCCTTCAGCAAACCAAAAACTTAAAAACTGACCTCTGTTCAATCCTAGAGTATGCTTCTTGGTCGGCCATCTTTGTTAATCTCCAAAACTCTCAAAGTTTATTTTTTTTCAATTTACAAAAAAAAATAAATCCCTTTGAAAAAGCAGTAAAAGAAAAAAATTAAAAACAAGTAAGCTTCTATCTGTATTAGAAGTCCTTATACCGAAACATTCACCTTATTTATTGACTGACCCTCGTAGAAGTCCTTATACCGAAAAATTCACCTTATTTATTGACTGACCCTCGTAGAAGTCCTTATACCGAAAAATTCACCTTATTTATTGACTGACCCTCGTAGAAGTCCTTATACCGAAAAATTCACCTTATTTATTGACTGACCCTCGTAGAAGTCCTTATACCGAAAAATTCACCTTATTTATTGACTGACCCTCGTAGAAGTCCTTATACCGAAAAATTCACCTCATTTATTGAATGGCCCTCGTAGAAGTCCTTATACCGAAACATTCATCTTATTTATTGAATGGCCCTCGTAGAAGTCCTTATACCGAAAAATTCAGCTTATTTATTGAATGACCCTCGTAGAAGTCCTTATACCGAAAAATTCACCTTATTTGTTGAATGACCCTCGTAGAAGTCCTTATACCGAAAAATCCACCTTATTTCTTGAATGGCCCTCGTAGAAGTCCTCATACCGAAAAATCCACCTTATTTATTGAATGACCCGTAGAAATCCTTATACCGAAAAATTCACCTTATTTATTGAATGGCCCTCGTAGAAGTCCTTATACGGAAAAATCCACCTTATTTATTGAATGACCCTGATAGAATATGACTGTATTCGTTTATGTCGGCCTGAAATAATATTTTTCTATTCAGTATAGGCCTGTACGATTCCATTAGCATTTTACATTTATGCTTTTTTGTTATCTGGCATTCCATGCGATTTGTTGTTGTTTCATTTTTCTTCTTCATTATCATTATTTTTTCTTCTTCTTCAAGGTGTGTGTGGGCGTATGGGACTTAAGATTGAGTTAGCCTTTTGCCGGCTTCTCTCGAGCAAGTACTCCTCCCCTTTTGTTAAAGACGGTATCCAACTTTGAGATTCATTTTCCATCACCGGCCTAATCCTATGCTATCTGCATCATCTCATTCGAAATTGTCATTTCCTTACACCTGTGTTTTGTTTTTTGTTTGTTTTTAATTTTTCTATTTCCACCGTCTTCTACTCCTTTCTTCTCATCAACATTTTTTTACATCTTTTTTTCTAGTTTGCTCCATTCCTTTCTTCTTTCTTTTCTTTCACTCATTGCTTTATTCTTCCCAGATGTTTAGTAAGCTCTATCAAGTGTGGCACAAGGTATATTTATCAAGAAATGACCTTTCTTTTTCCTATTTTTTTTTTTTAGAAAATTATAATTTTTGTTAAATTTTATAAAAAGTTAATAAGGGACAGAGTTTGCTACATAAATTATTAATTGCCCCGACCTCCAAAATCTAAAAAACTCATACGACATGATTTCTTAAATATGTAAAAAATAATTTTGTGCTGAGTTCACCAGAACTTTAAACCAGTGAGACGCAAGGGGTTACCGGGCGTGGAAGAGTTAGGAACAAGAACTTTACTAAGGAGCGAGAACAGAGGAAAAGTAATCAGGAGAATAGCAGAGAGCGATTGACTTTGCAATTGATCCGGCGAATTGAAGATCAAATTTGACTGGAAAGCATGTAGACGGAAGGGAATACCACAAGCGAGAAGTAAAAGTATTTGCATAGAACTTAAGGTTACATCTGGCCAGCACAATTGTAAATTGATGTGACCTTGTCGCCAGTCTAAGACTTCATTTAAATCTGAAGAGTCTGGGCACCATACCGAAGACCTCATCCGAACAATTACCATGAAAGCATTTGTAGAAAGGCAAAGGGAGACAACCTTACGGCGGTAAGAACTTGACTCAATAATCTTGCTGATTCTTCTTGAGATTTCATCAAGGCGATTTAGATAAATAGCAGGAACACCAGATCATATTTGGCAGCAATATTCTAGCACGAATGAATATGTTAGACATACTCTGGAGAGAGAAAAAACCTTCTGGCACGACACAGTGAACCAACTTTCTTAGCAGCTGACTAATCAGTAGATTCAGTAAAGTCTTTCCACTTCATGACAGCCATAACGTTAGCCGAAGAACGTGTCACTCTCCTTGGAGGTCAATATTAGCCATGCTGACGAAAAAAATTTTTAATGAAATTCGTAATCTGCAGTTTGATTTTTCATCTATCTAAGCACTCTAAATTATGAATTTTATTTTTTTAAATCATAATTGTTTTTGTTTTGGTTTATTTTGTTTTGCAGCATTTTAAACTCAGTGGGTCATTTAATGCCGACAAAATTTTTAAGATAGGTTCATATGAGTAGAATATGTATTTTTTGGAAAAAATCAGTTTGTAGATCAGGTTTCATAGCTTTGTAAAGAGGATTTTTGTTTTTGTCGAGAGTTAAATGTATTGTTGATAATTTTTTCCAAAAATATACAGCTGAAGAAAACCAATTATAAATGAGAATAAGGAAAAGAAAGGGGAACAAAGAAACGGTGGAAACTAGGAAAAAAAAGCATAATTACTACAGGAGAAAAGTAAACGGAAATAAGTAATGAAATACAACGCCTGCATGCGAATAAAAATTGAAATCAGTAAATCCACCTCACTGCCACCAAAAAAATAAATAAATAAAAAGGCGTTTAAAATAAGAATGTGTCCTCTCACCAGACTTATTCAACCTCTCGAGTAAGGTGATTCTTGAAGAATTTTAAGTTCTACTCTGATTCATTATTGAATACTGTCATATTTCAGGGTTCTCGACGGACTCCAAATGAAAATCTGTAACGTGATCGGTCCCAACCTGGCAACTCAATTCTAGCCATTTTCTCACCGGCGGAGTGTGGCTTCCCTCTGTCTATTCTACAAATATTTTCATAGCTTCTGTTCCGACGACCTTAGGTCACTGATGCCCCCTCCACAAGAATTTACTCGAGCAATCAGACTGGCAACAAGGTTACAAGCTTTTACAGTTAAATCTACCAAATGCAGCCGCACTTCTACTCCCTCAGTATCTTTTCTCGCACTTCCCGACTGTGGAACTCTCTTCCGTATACTTGCTTCCATGACGGTTACAATCCCCAAGAACTTAAATGTAACGTCAATTCCCATCTCTTGTCTACCTGACTCTAGTCTTTCTTATATCCTTTCCCCATCACCTCGTGTATCTTGTTCTTTTCCTTTCTCACTCTTACCTTGAAAATGTCTTCACACTGGTATTCCCACCCTTCTCTTGCCATTTCTCCGACACCCCCTGTAATTGGATCATCTTTTTCTTTGTTCTCCTGCTGCTTAAATTTTCACACTTTTTCTATGTACTCCCTGCGCACGAGTGACAGTACCACCTTGCTTGAAAAAAAAAAAGCAAAAATAAAAACAAAAACAAAAATAAAACAAAAAAAAACGTAAAATACGCAGTGGGGGTGCACAGCGATGATAACAGACACAAGAAGGAAACTGTAGAAAAATCTACTGAATGCTTTGCCCGTAGATTCTCGACCAATTCGACTCTGGATTCGTCTGGAATCCATACACCCGATTTGCCATTTAGAACTGAGGTCCAGTTGAATGACGTCCACATCACGCCCTCGCTGATTTCTATCATAATCTCAAAATTGGACCCTCACCAAGCGAGTGGTGGGGATGGAATCCCAATCATAGTTTTGAAGAATTGTGCCCCTGAATTCTCCTTTCTAAGCTCTACAACCTCTACCTATCTTCCTCCTGATTTCCTGACTGTTGGAAGTCTTCTTCTGTGGTTCCAATATTCAAGAACACTGGTGAACCATCGGATCCCGCAAATTACCGCCCCATCAGCCTTCTTCCGATCTTCGGCAAAGTGTTCGAAGCCATTATCAATGCCGAGGTCGTTCAGCATCTCACAGCCCACGGGCTCCTCTCGGACAAACAGTATGGCTTCCGCTTTACCAGGTCTACTGCTGATATACTAACGACCATCACCGAGTATATATACCAGGCTTTCGACAAGAATGGTGAACTCCGAACCGTCGCCTTGGATATCTCTAAAGCATTCGACAGAGTATGGCATGCCGGCCTTCTACGGAAACTGCGAAGCTATGGCATAACTGGACTTTTGTTGGACTTAATCCGGTCATTCGTCTCTAACCGCACACTGAAGGTGGTATTAAACGGACATGCCTCCCAGAACTACCCTACAAATGTGGGTGTACCCCAAGGCTCTATCCTAGTTCCTACGCTCTTTCTAATCTATATCAATGATCTCCCCGACGCCATAAGATCACAAGTAGGCATGTACGCCGATGATACCACAGTTTACTCTCGCCTCGATCAAAAATCTGGTGTTGGTGACAAGGCGAACCTCGCTGCCGAGCTTGAGAAGGACCTCCAATCCGTGGTGGATGGGGTAAGAAACGAAGCTGCTGTCAATTAACCACCACAGACAACCGCACCTCCCTCCCATTACCATGGAACAGGCTTGCCTCCCAGAGAGTAAATCACTATGCCCGCTCGGCCTGACACTCTCAGCGGACCTCAAGTGGAATGACTACGTCGAATCCATTGCTAAATCCGCAGCTATGAAAGTCAGCTCTCTGTGCAGGGCCCGGAAATTCTTTCCGCCTGAATCTATCCTGCAATTATATAAATCCACCATCCGCCCGTGTATTGAGTACTACTGTCACATCTGGTCGGGTGCCCCTTCTATTCTCCTCGGAGTTCTTGACAAAATACAGCGAAGAATCTGTAATGTGATTGGTACCGACTTGGCTGACCGCCTGCAGTATCTCTCTCACCGGCGTGACGTGGCTTCCCTGTGCCTCTTCTATAAATACTTTCATGGCTTCTGCTCTGACGAACTTAAATCACTGGTGCCCCCTAGATGTGAATTTGCACGAGATACTAGATTGGCAACTAGGTCCCATCCTTTTACAGTGAAACCGATTAAATGTAACCGCAATTTCTACTCCAACAGCTTCTTTCCTCGCAATTCCCTGCAAGTACTTTCGGTGGGCAACCCTGAGGCCACACCTTGTTGCAGCTCTAGCCAGTTTCCCTCCCAGCACAGATCGTGGATAATGATAGCCTGTAACCTCTACCCTAGATCCCTCACTATAAACAAAACATATGATGACACCCGCATTTTCATCTTTCTATTGCTTCTTTATAGTTGGTTTGTAATCCTCTTCTCCCTCCTCTAATTAATTTTCTTTCAGTTATGTAGCCCCCCGCACATCAGTGGCATTTACGCCTTGCCCGGGGTGAAATGAAAACAAAAAAAACTTCCCGCCTGTGGAACTCCCTACCGCATGTTTGCTTCCCCGACGGCTACAACCTCCAGGAGTTTAAATGTAAGGCCAATAGACACCTCCTAACACACTAACTCACGCCCACTCTCTCCAACTCTCTCCCTATGTACATCCTAAGTCGTCTACCACCCTCATTCTGACATTTCCCATACCCAATCGCTCTATGTAACCCCCTGCGCTATAGTGGCAGTGGAATGCCTTGCTTGGGGTGATACGATTAAAAAAAAAAAATTTTCTTGTTTTCCTTTCTTTCTTTTTCTTCCCTTCTCTTTCCTCACTTTTTCCTTTTCTTTTTCTTCCCTTCTCTTTCCTCACTTTTTCCTTTTCTTTTTCTTCCCTTCTCTTTCCTCACTTTTTCCTTTTCTTTTTCTTCCCTTCTCTTTCCTCACTTTTTCCTTTTCTTTTTCTTCCCTTCTCTTTCCTCACTTTTTCCTTTTCTTTTTCTTCCCTTCTCTTTCCTCACTTTTTCCTTTTCTTTTTCTTCCCTTCTCTTTCCTCACTTTTTCCTTTTCTTTTTCTTCCCTTCTCTTTCCTCACTTTTTCCTTTTCTTTTTCTTCCCTTCTCTTTCCTCACTTTTTCCTTTTCTTTTTCTTCCCTTCTCTTTCCTCACTTTTTCCTTTTCTTTTTCTTCCCTTCTCTTTCTTCACTTTTTCCTTTTCTTTTTCTTCCCTTCTCTTTCCTCACTTTTTCCTTTTCTTTTTCTTCCCTTCTCTTTCCTCACTTTATCCTTTTCTTTTTCTTCCCTTCTCTTTCCTCACTTTTTCCTTCGATTTCTTTTCTTATCTTTGCTTTCATTATTCTTTTTTTATAAGATTTTTTTGACGTTTTACTCGCCCACTTGTCATTTACTCTCTTTCGTTACTTCCTTTTCTTTCTTTCTTTCTTTCTTTCTTTCTTTCTTTCTTTCTTTTTCTTCTCTGTTTTTTTTTTTATATATATATTTTTCTCTTCCTCACCTAATTCTTTCCAATTTATCCTCGTTTTTTTCATTTGTTTTTCTTTCTTTCTTTCTTTTTCTTCTCTGATTTGTTATTCTATATATTTTTTCGTCCTCACGGAATTTTTTCCATTTTATCCTCTTCTTTTTCACTTACTTTCCTTTCTTTCTTTCTTTCTTTCTTTCTTTCTTCCTTTTTCTTCTCTGATTTGTTATTCTATATATTTTTCTCATCCTTACCTAATTTTTTCCATTTTATCCTCTTCTTTTTCATTTATTTTCTTTCTTTCTTTCTTTCTTTCTTTCTTTCTTTCTTTCTTTCTTCCTTTTTCTTCTCTGATTTGTTATTCTATATATTTTTCTCATCCTTACCTAATTTTTTCCATTTTATCCTCTTCTTTTTCATTTATTTTATTTCTTTCTTTCTTTCTTTCTTTCTTTCTTTCTTTCTTTCTTTCTTCCTTTTTCTTCTCTGATTTGTTATTCTATATATTTTTCTCATCCTTACCTAATTTTTTCCATTTTATCCTCTTTTTTTTCATTTATTTTCTTTCTTTCTTTCTTTCTTTCTTTCTTTCTTCCTTTTTCTTCTCTGATTTGTTATTCTATATATTTTTCTCATCCTTACCTAATTTTTTCCATTTTATCCTCTTCTTTTTCATTTATTTTATTTCTTTCTTTCTTTCTTTCTTTCTTTCTTCCTTTTTCTTCTCTGATTTGTTATTCTATATATTTTTCTCATCCTTACCTAATTTTTTCCATTTTATCCTCTTCTTTTTCATTTATTTTATTTCTTTCTTTCTTTCTTTCTTTCTTTCTTTCTTTCTTTCTTTCTTCCTTTTTCTTCTCTGATTTGTTATTCTATATATTTTTCTCATCCTTACCTAATTTTTTCCATTTTATCCTCTTTTTTTACATTTATTTTATTTCTTTCTTTCTTTCTTTCTTTCTTTCTTTCTTTCTTTTTCTTCTCTGATTTGTTATTCTATATATTTTTCTCATCCTTACCTAATTTTTTCCATTTTATCCTCTTCTTTTTCATTTATTTTATTTCTTTCTTTCTTTCTTTCTTTCTTTCTTTCTTTCTTTCTTCCTTTTTCTTCTCTGATTTGTTATTCTATATATTTTTCTCATCCTTACCTAATTTTTTCCATTTTATCCTCTTCTTTTTCATTTATTTTAGTTCTTTCTTTCTTTCTTTCTTTCTTTCTTTCTTTCTTTCTTTCTTTCTTTCTTCCTTTTTCTTCTCTGATTTGTTATTCTATATATTTTTCTCATCCTTACCTAATTTTTTCCATTTTATCCTCTTCTTTTTCATTTATTTTATTTCTTTCTTTCTTTCTTTCTTTCTTTCTTTCTTTCTTTCTTCCTTTTTCTTCTCTGATTTGTTATTCTATATATTTTTCTCATCCTTACCTAATTTTTTCCATTTTATCCTCTTCTTTTTCATTTATTTTATTTCTTTCTTTCTTTCTTTCTTTCTTTCTTTCTTTCTTTTTTCCTTTTTCTTCTCTGATTTGTTATTCTATATATTTTTCTCATCCTTACCTAATTTTTTCCATTTTATCCTCTTCTTTTTCATTTATTTATTTATTTATTTATTTATTTATTTATTTCTTCCTTGTTCTTCTCTGATTTGTTATTCTATATATTTTTCTCTTCCTCACCTAATTCATTCCATTTTATCCTCTTCTTTTTCATTTATCTTTCTTTCTTTCGTTATTTCTTTCTTTCTTTTTTCTTCTTTGTTTTTTTTTATTCTATATATTCTTCTCTTCCGCTCCTATTTCTTTCCTTTTTGTCCTCTTCTTTTTCATTTATTTTTCTTCTCACATCTCATCTTTCCTCCCTGTCTTTCCTCTTTGTACAGTGCTGTTCTCGTTTTTTTTTTTTGTTTGTTTTTTTTAGGCTATTTTTTCTTTCAAATTTTCATTTATTCGCTGTCGTCTTCGTATTTCTTTGCTGCACAAAATTAATATTTAAATATATTTTCATAATCTGATTCCATTTCAACCCAAAATATAAATTCACATTCACCCTCTTCTTTTCGTCCATTTTCCTTTCCGAATTTGGCAGATTTCAACTTACAACTGCTACTGCTTTCTGCAACAATGCTGGTGGTGGTGGCTTCAGAAATGGTGTGGTGGAAGTGGTAGCGTTATTCATACAGAATATCATTAATCTTATTTATAGTGATGCCAGTGATGGTGATGTTTTTATTTGTTTCTTTTAATTTCAAAATTCTTGTCTGTTTGTTCCTTATTAGGGAAAATATTGAAAATACCTCAGCCATTTCTGGAGTGCTATTTAGACATTCCTCACTACATTTAATTTACTAATTATTTACAATTTAATTTTTTGTTATTTCTATCGTCTTGTTGATTTTATTTATTCTTCTATACTTGATTCACCATTTCCATTTCTTTATCATTTCTTTGCTTATATATTCATATACGTATATATGTATATGTCAATAATCATTTTTATTTTTGGTGATGTATGCGTTTTGCTAAATATATATATATATATATATATATATATATATATATATATATATATATCAGCATGCAGTGTGGGTATAGAAGAATCCAAATGAGTATCCTGTACATACAGTGGTAGGATAACTCTCTAAGAGAGCTCTAAACATATATGCATATAAATACATTTAGAGCAAATATAAGAATAATTAAGACAGACACGTTATTTCATGGTGACCCATCGTCAGCTTCCGTCTTTAAATAACGTGTCTGTCTTAATTTTTCTTATATATATATATATATATATATATATATATAATCTCCCGTCGATTACGACAGACGAGGATCTAACAATTAACTTCTTAGAATGGAACTGCGAGGCTACATTCACATATGATTTGATAAAAGTAATGAAGTCGGGTTTAGCAATGGGTTTCTAAATATTATCTTTATTCTCAAAATTCTCGAACTTTCTGAAGAATGCCTGGCTAAATACACCCACCCATCGGCTCCAGCATGTTTTTGGCTCCCGATCGCATCGTTCTTTTGACAAGGAGAGTAACTACACGTTTTCCTAAGTAGATACCCCTAAAATTCTGCCACTTCAATTGTCTACTCTACACTCATTCTAGCAGAACGAGTTCGAGTTCACTTGAGGCATAGAACGTTGAATGTTGATTTTGAGAATCTTCTTAGAATATTAGCTCATTACATAATCCTAATATATTACCTCGTTCATACGTCTTGATTTATCTGCCCTTGAGCAGATCATTTACAACGCATTAATTATTAATGTTTAATATTTACCATGTTTCTTTTATGAAATTTTATATATACAGAAAGTGTTTTAAAGGAGGGTGGAAAGTGCTACATCGAAATACAAAGGCGTTTGGATCATTCACAAAGCTAAGCAAAGTATTAAGAAACATGAAAATATCGTTAAAAACAAAGAAAAACTTTTAAAAAATTAAGTCAGTGTTATGTCCTACTATATGGCAATGAATGCTGAACAATGTCCTCACAGATGAAGAAAATGCTTCTGGTCAGATAAAATGCGGTTCTACAGAAAGTTGCTGGAAATATTATGGAACAAACATTTGAGAAAAAACGTAATTTTGGATGAAATGGTAACAAAAAAAATACTTCTACTCAGTTTTTGAGATTTCACTCGCTCGATCGACTTCATTGGGCGAAAAGTTTATTGCTTTACTCGCCCGCGGTCGATTAAAAATCTCGCAAAGAAACGTATCCCTTCAAATATAGAAAAAGGAAATCTTATTCTTTTAACAACCCAGTATGCCATTGAAGATTCACAAGTTACTTATCATGACATTATTAAACTCTTTGGTTTTATGCATGGCACTTGATTTACGTCGAAATGTGTGGTTAAACAAAAAACAGTAACATCCCGCAATCATCAAAGCAAGATCTGACAAATGGAATTTAGATTGACAAGCTCCTGTTTCACTTTTATCGTCCCGGTCAGTGTAAGCATTCGTTTAATTAACGCTTCCAGAGTGGAGCCAAAATGTGTTTGTCACCCAGATTAAAGTCGCTCACAGATTTTTAGAAATTCGTTTGGAAAAATATTATCCTTTACTCAAGATCTATATTTCCTCCCCGCTGACGAAAAGTAAAAACAAACATTTGAAAGAAAGAAAAAAATACGCATATTTCTTTCAACCACGCACCGAAAAACAAATTGTGCATGTAAGTAATTATTTTTATAGAAAATCATTGAGAAAATCAGATTTGTTATTTTTTATAATTTATGAGATGGAGGTTGTAGTCAAACAGAAGAAAGAAACTACGAATTTAGGTACCTCCACTCAATTGCCCAAAAAAAAACAAAAAAAAACAGAATATCATGATGTTAAAAGAGCTCAAACATAATAAAAAAAAATGTTTCACAATCAAAATGTTTACGCTATTATTAAGAGGAAAGATCAAATTTTGTTGTTACTATTTTTTTTTAACTTTTTAAATCCTTTCTAACACGCTCTAAATTTTAATTAAAATTTCATTTTTTGTTTTCCGTCAGCGATTCACGCTAAGTTTACATAAGGCGACTTTTAAGAAAATGGAGTCGGTCGAGTAAAATTATTTTGGGTCGAGTAAATTTTCCCCCCGCCATGTCGTGTTCACAATGGCAAACAATCTCCGTTTCTCTTTGTTTTAATTTGCTAGAAAGAAAATTCCAGTTTTTCTCTAAAACTTTGTGGAACAAATTCTTCTGTAACAACTATAATCTTAAGTCAATCGATATTTATCGTACTAGTCATCGTAATACTCTCGTATTTCACCTTATCTTACAATATCCCTCAACAGACCTCTACCTTGAGGGGTTCTCGGGCATTATAGTGGGTAAACTATCAATAAATAAAAATAATGCAATATAAACGTCAGAGGAAGTAGAATTCTTCACATCCTCGCTAGAAGATCGAATGTTCGGAGAAAGACTCAAACCGCATACCCTCGATTCGGTCCACGTTAATTTGACGGAGCATAGAAGTAAGTAAACAGTTGTTTTACGTATTGAAAACTTCAACTTTACTAACATAACATTACACTTGGTCCATTTTCTAGTTATAGGTATTTCTTCATCGTTTTATCTTCTTCATAGTCGGTGTCAAATTTTTTGCCATTGCAGCTGCCAGAACGTTCCGACACATTTGATGTGACAAGAAAAAAAAGAAACGTGACAAAAAGATATCTTGGTTTAATCGATTCCGTAAAAACAGGCATCTATCGCTAAATCAGCGAAAGGTACCACTTCCATTCTCTGTTAGTCGACTTTCTCATTCGTGTTTTCTCAACAAGAAGAAAGAAAAAGAAGTGCTTTTTATTGTTTAATTCATTTATTAATTTATTTCCTGTGCCTATCAATTGGAGAAATCAACAATGTTGCTTAAATTTTACTAGAAATACCCGTGAAAATTTCACGTTTTTCCTATTTTAATTTTATGATGAGTCAATGCTTAAATTAATGACTGAATAAGTTCATGGCGAATTCCTAGTGTAGGGGCCTCGGAGATGCTTGGTTAATTGGCCTTGTGTCAAACACGCTCGAAGTCCCCACAATTTAAATATCAGAAGGTTGAAATGTGACAGGATAAAATATTTCGTGTGTATATTAAAGCAATGATTTATTTACGGAATGAAAAAGTATAAGAAGGAAAATATAAATGAAAGACAAATGATCATTGAGAAAATGCATGTTGCTTTGTAGTTGAAATTGTCCGTAGTAGTACAGAGTTCATGGATTTTACCGCTTCCCCTGACTGACTGTTTTGACTGGCTGGAGGCCATCCTTAAATATTGAATCCAGTCATGTGAACGATTTTCCAGAACGATTTTTTCTTGAGCTGTGGAAAAACCGTTTCTCTCACGTATTTTGAATTTTTCGATTTGTTAACCAATCAGGATTCAGAAAATGATTTTTCGCACTGACTTGTGAAAAAAAGTCGTTTGAATCCCTTTATGCGGGTGTGCAATTTATTTTCTGTATTTTAGTCGTTTGATGGATTATATACGATTTGTATCTTATACTAGGCAATAAAATATCTGTAAAAATTCCCTTAACATATCGTTAAATATTTGAGCATAACAACTTTATCAAAATATCACAGTAAATATCATACATACGCACGCTTGTCATCATTTCGAGAAGTGGGTACAAATGAAAAGATTTGAAATTGATAACTATCTATCTTTCTTCTTTTTTTTTTCATGTTTTCACTGAAACCAAGTAGCATTTTAATTTTTCCACGTAATCAAAACGGAATAGTCCATTATTTATGATGCATTGACAGGGCGTAAAGGTTGTGCTAACTAATAGATGGATAAGTAAAATAAAAAAATATTCTGTTTTCTCATTAACACTTACACAGCTATGGACGTACTTCACGAAAATTATTTTACCTGCTTTTAACCCGAGACAGATCGGTTATAAGATAACTTGCGCTTAATGTTTTTTTTTTTTTGTAATTAATGTGGACATATAAATGAGAAACATACAACTTGTTTTGTGGATTGTTTTTGTTATTGGGGTTGTATAAATACCTTCCAAAGCTAAGCAAAATAATAAAATCATAAAGGTTTCGTTAGAAACAAAGAAAACAGTGCTGAACTGTTATGTAATATCAGTTCTCCTAAATGGAAATAATTGCCATACAATCTCCTCAAAGATGAAGAATAGGATCGAGGCAAGAGATATATGGTTCTACAGAAGACTGCAAAGAATTCCATGGACCGAACATGTGAGCAACGATGAAATTATAGAAATAATGGAAACAAAAATGACACTTTTACTTCATATCAGACTGTGACAGATAGAATTACTAGGGCAGACGATGTGGAAGGTGTGGTTGAAAAGTTTAATACTCACAAAACAGACTGAAGGCAAGAGGGACAGAGGGAAACAACGCATAACATAATTAGCGAGATTGAGTAAATGGATTGTGGAGTAGTGAAGTCAATCGAGACAGAGGTAATAGTGCATAACCTAAATGGAGAGCTTGAGTGAATGAATTGTGGAGTAGTGAAGGCAAAAAAGAACGAGGGGAACAGCGCATAATGGAGAGCTTGAGTGAATTGATTGCGGAGTAGTGAAGACAAGAGGGACAGAGAGCAACAACACAGAACCTACATGGAGGGCTGCTTGAGTGAATGGATTGCGGAGTAGTGGATGAAAAAACAGAGGGGAACAATACATGACCTACATGGAGAGCTTGAGTGAATGGATTGCGGAGTAGTGAAGGAAAAAAGACAGAGGGGAACAACGCATAACCTACATGGCGAGCTTGAGTGAATGCATTGCGGAGTAGCGAAAGAAAAAAGACACTGGGAAACAACACATAACATACATGGCGAACTTGAACCTAGAGAGCTTGAGGGAGTTGATTGCGGATAGTGAAGGTCAGAAAAACAGAGGGGACAACGCATAACCTTACATGGCGAGATTGAGTGAAAGGATTGCGGAGTAGTGAAGGCAAGAAGGACAGAGAGGAACAGCGCATGATCTATATGGCCGGCTTGAGTGAATGGATTGCGGAGTAATGAAGGCCAGTGGGTCAGAGGGGAACAATGCATAACCTACATGGCAAGCTTGAGTGAATGGATTGCGGTGCAAGATTTTTAGGAGATGGCAAAAAAACAAAATGTAGTAAGAGCCAGAATGAACAGGAAATTGTGGAGAGCCATGATCTCCATTGTACTGATCGGGCACGATACATACAAGAAGTTAGGAATGTTGTTTAATTGATTTTGTAGTACATAGTATATTACTGAAATCAAAATGGTTATTCGTCTTTACGAGTTTTTTTTTTTTGTACTAGCAGTATAGCCCGCCGTTGCCCGGTTGTAATGAAAGCTTTTACAATTAATCCATGGTCCTGGAACTCAGACTCTTTGGACGTTTGCACGAAACACTCTCTTCATCTTAAACCTCATTCCTCCCTTTGGTTCTCTTTTGCCTGTTCGGCTGCCATTGCCCACAGGAATGACTACTTTCAACTATTTCGAAGACAGTCATCTGACGACAACAGGCGCCTATTCACGTCTGCTCGTAATGAGTGCAAGAGAATCCTGAATGACGCCAAGCGGTTGTTTGCTGAGAGAATGAGACAGCGCATAGCAGACCGCAAGTTCGGCTCCAAAGATTATTGACGATTATGCAAACGGGTGCTGAACAATAGCAAATCCTCTATCCCTCCTTTAAACAACGAATTCGAGGTCCTCACGTCATCAGCCTGAGTGCTTTGCTCGCCGATTCTTATCCAACTCCGCACTTGACTCATCTGGAGTACACCCACCCGACTTTCCTATCAGAACTGATGTTAAACTGTCTGATATACAATATCAAAACTGGACCCCCCACAAGACTAGCGGAGGTGATGGAATACCGGTGACTGTCCTTAAGAAATGTGCCCCTGAACTCTCCTCTGTTTTTTCTAAACTATATAACTACTGCCTCTCTGCTTCCTGCTTTCCTGCATGCTGGAAGTCCTCTTCTGTCGTTCCTGTATTTAAGAACTCTGATGAACCCTCGGACCCATCCAACTATTGCCCTATCAGCCTTCTACCTATTTTCGGGAAGGTGTTTGAGGCCATTATTAATGCTGAAATAGTTCAGCATCTTACTGCACATAAACTCTTCTCCGACAAGCAGTATGGCTTCTGCTTTGCAAGGTCCACGGCCGACATTCTAACGACCATTACGGAATACATGTTTCAGGCCCTCGAGGAGTCCGGCGAAGCTCGTGCTGTTGCTCTGGACATCTCTAAGGCTTTTGACAGGGTTTGGCACGTTGGCCTTCAATGCAAGCTACGGAGTTACGGTATTACCGGACGATTCCATGATCTGATCCAATCTTTCCTACTTAACCACATAATGAATGTCGTCCTGAATGGGCATGCCTCCACCTCCTACTGTACAAAAGCTGGTGTCCCTCAGGGCTCTATCCTAGGCCTGACGCTCTTCCTTATTTTCATAAATGATCTCCCAGACGAGATCAAGAGTCAGGTAGGCATCTACGCAGATGACACCACAATTTAATCCTGCATCAGTAAGAATCCAGGCGTGATGGACAAACATAACCTTGCTGCTGATCGAGAGAGAGATCTACACTCTGGTGATTTGGGGAAAGAAGTGGCTTGTAAATTTCAATGCGTCTAAGACCAAGCTGCTGTCTGTCAATCATCACAGGTAACCTCTCCTGCCTCCCATAAGCATAGACCAAGTGAGTCTCCCCGAAAGCAATACTCTGCGCCTTCTCGGCCTAACCCTCTTCTCTGATCTCAAGTGGAACCGCTACATTGAGTCAATATCAAAATCTACTGCTAGGAAGGTTGAGTAACTGTGTCGGGCCAGGAAGTTTTTCTCACCTGAAACCATCATGCATATATACAAATCAACCATTCGTCTGTGCATGGAGTACTGCTGCTATATATGGTCAGGTTAGCCCCGCTGTTAATCTCCGTGTTCTTGACAGGCTCCAAAGGAGAATCAGTAATGTGATAGGTACCGACTTGGCGGCTCGAGTACTGCCACCTTCCTACTGACTAAGACGTGGCTTCCCTTTGTCTGTTCTATAAATACTTCCATGGCTTCTGTTCCAACGAGCTTGAGTCACTGGTGCCTCCGCAACAGGTGTTTACTCGTGCAACAAGATTGGCAACTGTGTCTCATCCATTACAATTCTACTCCTGCAGCTTCTTTTCACGTACTTCCCGTCTGTGGAACTCGCTTCCTTATTCTTGCTCTCCTGACGAGTACAACCTCCAGGAATTCAAATGTCGAAAAGGTCAATTCTCATCTCTTAACTACTTGACCCTACTTCTTTCCACACTGTCCTGTAAATCCTTTCCTTTCTCTCCACCTTCGCAACTGTATTCCCATCCTTCTCTTGCTCCTTTTTAACTGGTTCGTCCTTCTCCTCATTTTCCTCTAATCCTTTTACTCTTGTGTAGCCCCCTGCACATTAGTGGCGTTCCGGCCTTACTCGGGGTGACATGATTAAAAAAAAAGCAATAGTTGTTTCCAGTTAAAGCGAAACCATAGACTGGAAGAAAAATGAATGGATGTAAGTCAAATTTTGATTTCCTGCTATCGATATCAAATAAGGTTTTTTTTCGTCGTAAACTGAACTTTGAAAGCTAAATAAGTCCTCTGAGTAAATGGTATCATGGCTGAGACTAAGAACTACAATTATACCTACTTAGAGTCAAAACCAAAGCAAAAACTAAAATAAAAGGGCTAAAAAATACAGACATACAGTCAGATAAGCAGACACACACACACAAACATCTTGCCTTATATATATATATATATATATATATATATATATATTATCGATTTTCTGCACTATTGTTTAAAGTTAGAAAATTCAAAAAGAGTTTGTTAAATTCAATCAACTGATTTTCGAATAAGATGTTCATGTCGGATAAACTATCCGATGTGTGTTCTTTTTTATTCAACTTCGGCCATCTCAGTCATCATCAAGAACTGGCTGTTGTCTCTGGTAGACAAGATTCTGTTGACTTTATCCAGGTATTTTTACCGAAATCAAATTTGAATCTATCCGACGTGACATCATGTGTATCGATCAAAGCGTAAAAAGGTATGAATATACCCCTTTTTCTCCCCATACATTGGTTGATTAGTATCACATGTATCGATAAATCATTATTAAAACCCTCCAGATTCTTATAATCTAAAATATCTTTCTTGTTTTAAATAAATAGTTGGAAATTAAAAGTTTGTGATCGTAGCAGACAATTCATTTGTGCAGGTTGTTAATCTACTACGATCACAAACTTTTAATTTTTTATAGATTTCTATTTCTTAACTGCATGTCGGTCGTTAGAGCCGATAAGAAACCCACCTCTCCTTTACCAACCCTCTCCAGGCTGGTTTGAATTCAGATTTTTGTTATAATGCCTGTATCACTTTTACATGCATGTACATACTTATCCACATATCGCCATGTATGCACGTATACACACATATATACGCACATACTTATACATTAGTACCGCACGTGAAACCTCTTTTGCCCGCACTTCATTCAGAAATATATAAGCTGATGTTCACACATGTGTAGATCAGTTGGAATCTGTCTTTCGGAGCTAACAGTTCGAATGCCGTTAGTTCCTTTCCAACTCACATAGTGCGGTAATTGCGTTTAGCACTTAGTTACACCAAAATATTTCTCTCTCTCTTATAAGCATAGTTCACTACATATATAATTATAGTCAACTATTGATTAGTACGAACATCATATTTCCTTTTTTCAGGAACTCTTCCAGCATGAAAATTGATACATTTTCTTCAACATCTTTCTCCACTAAATCTTGCATGCACAAAATAATCAATTCTGTAACTATGTTTAATACATTGTTATTATTCTTGTTACATTGTGCTCTGAGTTATTTTTATTGGTGGATTGGATAACCAGTCTACTTTACAATGGTGACTTCACTTTCAAATTACTACCACGTCGTCCAGTCCACAACAAAGTCATAGAAAAAAATTATAAGGTGTCAAATCAGGTGAACGTCCATTTCAACAACGCCCTGTCATTATCACTGGCAAACCCGTGCCTTTCTCCCGGTATATTCTGATTGAGATAAGTGACACCTGTGACACGACACACATCAATTCGGTAGTCCAGTTCCAGCCAAACACACTGTAGTATTTATTACATAACATTTTCCAGTGCCTAAGTAGTTAATTTCCTCTCGGCTTGTAGGAAGAGGAGATTCATTGACCTGTACATTCACATAGCCCCATAGAAAAAAATCACAACGTGTCAAGTCAGATTCTGATTGAAATAAGTGCGTACAGTTAACTTAGTTTTTACACTTTTTATTAAAATTTGAGATTATTTGAGCAACAATTAGTGCGATTATTAGATAACAAAATAATGTCAATTTTGTGAAACAAGTATAAATATATATATATATATATATATATATATATAGTGTATCGAGGAAGTAGATAATTTTCTAAACATATACTATTAAATATAAAACAACAAATATCTATTATGTTTAATCATGAGCAGTTCTAAACATTGTATTTTTGCTTTAAATGTGATTTTATTAAGTGTGGGTAGTTTTGATTTAAAATCACATTTAAATCTGATCATAGCACGTTACATTGCATTGAGATATATGGTTCTGTTAACATTTCGAGCTTTCACACGGTGTGACGTCAAAGAACCGCATTACAAATTCACGAACTGCGTCTGCTATTTGGTAAATGTTATCATTGCTTAGTAAAGTTTTATGTCAACACAAGATAAAAAATCATCTTTGATGGATGTTTTTATGTTAACGTCCCTGTAATCTGGATGAATCTTAGAAGCAACACAATAAAAAATATCCAAATGTTTGACAATTTTTGTCTTTATTTTCACCTGAAATTAAAGCGGTTAAATTAAAATACGATGTTTAGAACGGCTTATAATTAAATTTTTTTTTTTTTAATCATCTCACCCCAAGCCACTATTGCGCATGGGGCTACATAGGGGAAGGTAAAGAGAAGGTGTGGATAGACATAGGGAATGTCAGGAGAAAGGTGACAGATGAGTAAGGATAGCGAGGATGAGGGTCGGGCAGATGGAAAGAGTGCTTGATAGAATGGGAGCAGGTTAGTGTGTTAGGAGGTGTGTATTGACCTTACATTTAAACTCCTGGAGATTGTAGCCGTCGGGGAAGCAATCGTTTGGAAGAGAATTCCACAGTCGGGAAGTGCGAGGAAAAGACATTCATTGTCTGTTACATTTAACAATATGTGTGTGTATAAATGTGTGTGTGTGTGTGTGTGTGTGTGTGTGTGTGTGTGTGTGTGTGTGTGTGTGTGTGTGTGTGATGCGTTCCGTACTTTAGGATTTCATTAACTTTCAAAATGTTCAGTACCTCTGACACGACACACGTCAAGTCGGTAGTCCAGATTCAGTCAAACACACTGTAATATCTATTGCATAACATTTTCCAGTGTCTCAGTGATTCTCTGGTTAAGTTCCTCTCGGCTTATAGGAAAACTGTGTTCATAGCCCTGTACATTCTCATAGCCCCATAGCAAAAAAATCACAAGGTGTCAAATCAGGTGAACGTAGAGAACATTTCAAGGGCACGTGTCATTATCACTGGCACGTCCTATCCATCTTCCTGGTAGATTCTCATTGAGATACGTCTCCTCTGAGACGCTGGAGAATATTACGCAATACATGCTACAGCGTGTTTGGTAAGAGCTGGACTACCGACTTATTTGTCGTTTCACAGGTGGTGCGCATATTGTGAAATCGGTTATAAAATCTACAGCCCTTGGAATATCGTGTTCGAATTTTGATAAAGAAATATTTCACCATGAAGTCTATTTAATTTTCCTTTACCTGAAACATGTAGTTATTCGGATACTCACATTTTCAATTATGAGAGTTTTGAGAGAAAAACCCTGTATTATTCCAAAGGAAGACACTGGAACACAAAAATAGTGAACGAATTGTTTCATGTAGATTAATATCACAATACTTGCGAATATCGTAGTGGCACACTTTTTGCGACCGTAGTGCGACTACTGTCATAGTTAACGGAAGATTTGTTTTCGGCTTGGCTTCTTGAGAGATACAATATAAAAAGTTATTCAAATAATCCACTTCTCGATAATGGTGCTCTTAACGCAAGACCAATATCAGTAACCTTTAATACATTTCGTATAAGATTTTTCTTGATACGAAATAACCTAGTTCAATATATTTTTTGCATATTCTTTAAATGATATATTTATTTTATTAAGTTGCAGTATAACATCACATTATTGTGAGATGGTGATATTGAGAACGAACAAAACATAACACAATATTAATTTCCAAACTCGTTTATGGACTTTATTTACAGAAAATTGGATATTAATCTTCACTAATGATTCGACTTAAATATTCCACAGATTTAATAATAATAATAATAATAATAATAATAATACAAACTATATCTTTAACACATCAGTGATATATTTCATCGTGTACAACATACTGATATATGAATTCTACTTGCTTAAATTGGCATAAATGTTTTCTTCTAATCTTTCTCTGATATAGTATTCTTTGTATTTCTTTCTTTTTTCACATTCTTTCTCTCCGCCGCTCCATCTCTCTCTCTCTCTCTCTCTCTCTCTCTCTCTCTCTCTCTCTCTCTCTCTCTCTCTCTCTCCATATATACTACCGGCCATAATTATTAGGCCACCCTAGTTTTTAAAAAAGTGATGTATTTCATAATATTTTTAGTATTTATTGCCATGTGAATAATTCTAAATGAAAATAGAATGGTTCTTTTGTTAATACTACACAATAACATGTGTATCAACTAAACTGTTCTGATGTCCAGTTTTTGTGCTCTCTTCCCCATGCTAGTCTCTCCTTATTGGCTGGCCGAAGCAAAGGCTTTCTGGGTGCCTTGTAAAAATTTTCAAAGTAATAATAACAAAAGTTATCTCAGGGCTTGATTCTCTCTATT
Source organism: Ascarosepion bandense (assembly GCA_037127315.1). NCBI lineage: Eukaryota > Metazoa > Mollusca > Cephalopoda > Sepiida > Sepiidae > Ascarosepion > Ascarosepion bandense. The sequence goes on from JBBBDQ010000284.1 coordinate 163,952, forward strand.
GATGATGAGCATGCGGTTTGCTTGGAGTATTAGTTGTATCACCTACAGTTCCAATTAACTTAAAGCAGAAATTAATCCGTCACACACGAACTGCAACTTCCGCATGCATTGTTACAAGGAAGCTAATCTAACTCTTTAACGCAATCGGTGTTCATTCTTCCCACAGTCTTCTTCTCTAACATTTTACGACATATCTGCCAGCTCATGTCTAACTTCCTTTTCTTACGGTGGTTTTTATAGCATACCAAATCACCAACCTCAAGCTCTACATACTTAGTCGTACTAAAGGATTTATCTACCGCAGCTATCCTTTCATTTTTTATTTTGTTATTTCTAACAAAGCAGCGATAGTATGAGGTCATTCCAATAAAGGCGCTCACTTAGTTGGAGTTGAAACTGATTTTAATAACTGGAAGAGGTCGAAAATATCTTTTCGCGTTGCAACGACTTCATCTCCCTCGTCAACTTCATTTCTTTTGTCAACTCTTTTTTATTCGTTATTTCCTTCATCAGCTCTATTTAATCCCCCAACGCATGCGCTCTCTACACAGCTTAATGTGTTCGAACAAGCCATATTTCTTAACTCCACGGTCAAACTCTGCACAAAAGTGTAAAAAGTATGCTGTTTTTTTCTTAAGTTTTATCTAAACTAGCAACTTTTTATAAAAAGCACTAAAGTAGAGTATACACAGGTAAAACGAAAAGTCACCCACTTTCCTTGATGTCGTACGATCTTCCAGCTTACTCGCAGATGGCAAACAGGTTCATTATCAACTTCCTTTTAAACACATCTCACTGCGAACCAAATCGTGTATGAAGTATATTACCCAGTTTTCTGAACAAAAAACGATGATGATTGTATTGACGGATACACGACGGACGCGAGTATAAATAAAAATATAAACTTATATTTCTATTCATCGTCAGTGACGGTTGTGTGGAAGGGGATGCAACCAGAGAATCACGCAAATTCGAGGAAGCTGTCGGGTGTCGATGACTTGCGGAAGTTGTCTTCTTTTCTCTCGGTGATCTGATGTCGACCAGAAAAAAAAACGAACTTATATAACATAAAATTTCCACGCATTTTTTTCGCGGGTTTTCGCTTAATTGTGTCTTCTATGGTCAGGCACATCTGTCAATAAATTTCGCTAGCTATTGCCTTTCAAGTCGGCTGCCTTTGATGTAAATAACACTTTTGTCGTTCACTCTTTATATATTCTGCCTTTAATGTTGATCATACGTCTGTCGGTTCTGCTTGATTTTTCATCCTTTGATATTTGTCGGTCACTGCTTTTGATGTCGATCATATTTCTGTCGTATTACAGAAATATATTACATTATATTTATGGGTAAAAGTGCTCAATATCTGGTATGGACATTATAAAAGTGGACATGATTATCAACAGTGAGCAGCAACAAACTGTTCCATGCTTGAATGCAAACTTCAAGTTTGTACATTGCGTTCAAGCATGAAACACGTATGCAAAAACATGCACACACACATACACACACACACACACACACACACATATATATATATATATATATATATAAATATATAAATATATATTGTATCGAGGCAGCAGATAATTTTCTAAACATATACTGTTAAATATAACAGACAAAGAATGTCTATTATGTTTAATCATGAGCCGTTCTAAACATATACTGTTAAACATAACAGACAAAGAATGTCTATTATGTTTAATCATGAGCCGTTCTAAACATATACTGTTAAATATAACAGACAAAGAATGTCTATTATGTTTAATCATGAGCCGTTCTAAACATATACTGTTAAATATAACAGACAAAGAATGTCTATTATGTTTAATCATGAGCCGTTCTAAACATATACTGTTAAATATAACAAAGAATGTCTATTATGTTTAATCATGAGCCGTTCTAAACATATACTGTTAAACATAACAGACAAAGAATGTCTATTATGTTTAATCATGAGCCGTTCTAAACATATACTGTTAAATATAACAAAGAATGTCTATTATGTTTAATCATGAGCCGTTCTAAACATATACTGTTAAACATAACAGACAAAGAATGTCTATTATGTTTAATCATGAGCCGTTCTAAACATATACTGTTAAACATAACAGACAAAGAATGTCTATTATGTTTAATCATGAGCCGTTCTAAACATATACTGTTAAACATAACAGACAAAGAATGTCTATTATGTTTAATCATGAGCCGTTCTAAACATATACTGTTAAACATAACAGACAAAGAATGTCTATTATGTTTAATCATGAGCCGTTCTAAACATCGTATTTTGGCTTTAATTTCAGGTGAAAATAGACAAAAATTGTCCAACATTTGGATATTTTTTATTATGCTGGTTCGAAGATTTCGGCTCACATGAAATTTTTGTCTTTATTTTAATCTGAAATTAAAGCCAAAATACGATGTATAAAACGGCTCATGATGAAGCATAATACACATTCATTATCTAATATATTTTACAATATATGTTTAGAATATATATATATATATATATATATATATATATATATATATATATAGGCAGCAATGTCTCTTTTATGCAGGTTTTATTGAAAATGACAAACAAGGTGTGATGGTTAAGATTTTTATTTAATATATTATGTGTTCTTATGATTTTTTTCTTTTGACATAAATTATATAAAAATTGTACAAATGTTTTGTTTATCTAAACGCTTTTAGCTATAGATTTAGCCATTTTCGAGGATTAATGTTATTTTACGGAATGTATTTGATGTAGAATAGTGGTATTTGTTATGTACCGAACACGGTAAGCATGTTGTTAGCATGTTCGTAGTTGATGCTATTGAGTGTTAGGCTTTTTGTTTTTATCTGTAAGGTCTTCATTATTTTTAGTATTTTTTGCATGTGGATGACGCTATATTTGTGTTGTCTACAAGTATGTTCTGGATAGGGTTTAATAGTTCTCACTGCGTGTTTAAATTAGATCGAGATCTCTCGAGAATTTTCCATCTGAGTAAGTAACTTTCTCTTTAAATAAGTGTAAAATTTCTTTTTTACCCACACGCACAGACGAATTATATATTTTTATTAAAATTAAAAAATTAAGTTACCTTCCTTGAAGCATATAATTTTAAAATCGGCTTGGCGTTCTTCCGTGTATGCTCAAAACCCGTAACAGTTAAACCATAAGTTATTCATAACTAACAAGTTTTCATAACGAACAACTACATAATTTATGACTTAACAAACAAACACCTAAAGATAATCTCAGGTAAGATTGAAAGTATATGTGAAAATAAAACTCATAAAAAATATCTACAGCGCCTTTTTTTCTGTTTTAATCACGATACCAGGAATCTTATTCGTGCCTACGATGGGATTAAAATATAAATAAATAGACATAGCATGTCTAACTTATATATTTAATCAAACATGCTTAAATTAAGATATGCTGCCTAAATATACACACAAACACACACACACACACACACACACATATATATATATATATATTATCTCTTTTTTCTTCTGTTTTGATTTCTGTAAAAATCTCTCATCACAAACTTGTGACAATTCTTTTAATGCGACTTGAATGTGCTTTTAACTAGATCCAATGAGCATAAACAAGGTCGCGTCTAAATTTACTTTACGATCCAGAAGGATCTTTTTTCATTGCAGAAATATAGATTTAAAAAAATAAACAACTGACGACTATTGTAAGAGTCTGGAAATTGTGTAAGAATTTGAAGAGTCAGACGGAGCACTTAGACACCTTAAGATTAAAAATTCATTGATCTCTCTCCGGCTTGAGAATTTCGAAATCCATATTTCGTCACAAAAATAATGTTCTTATCTTTTTTCATTAAACTAATACTCAATATCGATGTTCACGCACGTACACACGCACACACATACACACACACACACACGCACAGATATATATATATATATATATATATATATATATATATATATATATAAATGGACATTTCTTTTGAGCAATACGCGTAAACATTGGAATACAAAAGTGGAATAATCAGAAAAATAGAATTATGGAATTAGCTAAACATTCTGGTGCTATTTCAAATGACAGACGTATTTCAGAATAGCGGTGAGGATAATTTCTGACAGACGCACCTATGGCAAGTGTTTAAAGGAATAAATGTATTTTAAACATTTACCAATGTCAGTGTTCAGTGGAAGCTCTCCGATGGACAAAGTCGCGTCAGTTTCGCTGAAAAAATATTCAAGTTTAAAGTTGCAAATATTTTCTTCACTTCAGTAAATGTTCACATTCAAAAACCGTAAGAGTTGATATTGAAAAGCACAGGATATTTGTTGGTTTTGGATGATCCACATAGATATGGACAAAGAAAAGCTTATTCAATACCACTTAGGATTGGAGTAGACAGGAAGTTATCTCCACCACTTAAAGCAGAATGACATATTTAAGGCTTTGCGCGACAGGCTTCACCTAAAGAAATATATATATATATATTTTAATTCAGATGCTTTAATCCAAGCGAAAAAAGCAGGAAGGTAAATTTCAAAAACCCGATCCTAATTAATATTAAAAATGTTATTTTAATATTAAAAAATGATACAGGAAGAGAGCTCCATGTAATAAAATATTACAGAGCAAATATAAATTAAAAAAGGATTAATTCAATGATGTTGAATGACCATTTCGATATGAAGATCCCCACGGGGGATAACACATCACCTCAGCAACAGAAAAATCCTTTCTCCAGTTTCTGAAAGGATTTTTCTGTTGCTGAGGTGATGTGTTATCCCCCGTGGGGATCTTCATATCGAAATAGTCATTCAACATCATTGAATTAATCCTTTTTTAATTTATATATACTACCAACCATAATTATTAGGCCACACCAGAAATTAGAATGGTCCTTTTGTTAATATTGCAGAATAACATGGACATCAAATGAATTTATAAATATTTATTAATTACTTATATTTCAATTTCATCAATGAGAGAATGAATAAAATTTAGGGTGATTCGGACGAGTTCAGCTTTGCTTCTATGCCTTGTAAAATTTTGATAAGTAATAATAACAAAAGAACCATTCTATTTTCATTTAGAATTATCCACTTAAAGTAGTATGCAATATATCATTTCTATTAAAAACTGGGGTGGGTGGCCTAATAATTATGGCCGTTAATATATATATATATATATATATATATAATGTTCGTTCTTTGCAACCAAAGAAAACCATGACTCCTAGTCAGTAAGGATTTGGTGGGTGGGTGTAGACGTGGCTGATAAGGCCAATTTTTGCACGGGAAAGCCTTTTGCAGCTGGCGCAAGGAATACAGGGGCCAGACCCAAGCTGGTGGATGGAGTTCTTGTTCTCCTTCCTTTTCTACCGTCTCTCTTTGAGGGCTCTGATGCGACCCTCTTCCAATTTTGCTACTCCAGATTTTAGTTGAATCTCCATGCAGCTCTGTATTTTGCAGTGAATTCCCAGGAAAAATATGGGATGTCATAGCACTTAAGGATTTCCTTTAAGCTGTCCTTATACCTTTTTGTCTGGCCAAGCGAACGTTTCCCTGTGGAACGTTTCCCTATAGTTCACCATAGAAGAGCCTCTTTGATAGTCCATTATTAGTTATATCCAAACAAAGTTTCTTTTATAATATTTAGTATGAACTATATATATATATATATATATATATATATATGAATAAATATAGTTTCAAGGTGTGGTATATTTATATGATAAATTGCTCAATATCAGAGATAGAGCGTATGTAAATATAAAAGAGGGAATCTTATCAAACATGTACCCTCATCAATAGAATAGAGAATTAGTAGAAATTTAGCTAATGAAGAAGTATTTAATAAGCATAGTAATTTTTATAATACTGCCTTAAAAAATAGTGGATACAAAAACCAAAATATTTAATATGTAAACGAGAAAAGTAACCCCCGAAGAAAAAATAGGAATAGAAATATCATCTGGTACACACCCCCTTTCAACCAGATGATTGGCAGTAAATTAGGAAACACTTTCCGGAAAAAACCCACTGAGTAATATATTTAATAAAGACACTATTAAATTAAATTACAGCTGTATGAACAATCTAGAACAAATCATAAAAAATCACAATAATAATATTTTTAAAAACTTTAACAAAATTAATAAAAACAATCGGATAACAGAAAATAACAAATTAGACAAGAAAAAATGTAATTGTAAAAACCCTATAGACTACCCGTTAGAAAACAGGAGCCTAACGGAATCAATTGTCTATCAATGCAAAATATCTTCAAAGGAAAACGCAAATAATATAAACATTTATACAGGGTGTACTAAAATACTCTTAAGCAGTGGATTACCAGCGCACCTCTTCATCTAAAAATAACAAATACAAAAAAAGAACATCCCTATCGAAAAATCACTGGTATCTAAAAGAAAAGAAAAACACCCACAATAAAATGGAAAATTCTAAACGAAGCTAAAACATATAAGTCCTTAAATGAACCATGTTTATTATGTTTATACAAAAAACTATTTATTATTAAATCACTCAAGAATAAAAATCTATTAAATAAATGCAATGAGATAAATGTCATATGTTGACCTTACAAATTGTTTACATTAGAAAATGGGTAAAATCTAAATGAAATAGCATGTATATAACCAACAAGTGCATAAGAAAGATAATGACTGACGAACTATCAAAATAAATTGAAACAAAAAATTATTTATTTAAGAATAATTTTCTTTTTACAAAAAAAGCATTAAAACAAATAAGTAGATAGACCAGAAATGATAAGAAAGTGAAAAATACAGCCTTGGTACTAAATGAAAATATCACATCAAAGGCAATAAAACTAAAGAAAGAAGAGAGGAAAAAAGGGAAAATGATAAGATCAGGTTAAAGGCAGGTTAACATCTTGACCGTTAAGAAGGGAAAGGAAGAAGAGAGAAGGGTAGGATGAGGGAGGAAAAAAGAAAACAGAAAAAGAGAGAAAAAGTGGGTTGGTATGTATTTTTGAGGGTCAAATTCCAAAATGAATCTTCGATCTGATAAGTTAAAAAGTACACATGTAAATTTTATATCTTCCCACATCCATGCACTGCAAACCAAAGGTTTTTGTTATTTAAGTGTAAATCATCTGCACAACGAACATCAAACATTGCCTGATGATGACAATCTGTCTCGAAACCTAGAAATTTCTGTGTCGCAATGTAAAATTAATTCATAACTACATAATTATATTAAGCTCTACAATATTTATTATATTGAGCACTGTTCATGATAAAATAAATACCGGGACACTCAAAATAGTAAAACCTTGAGTCCTCTTCACCTGGAATTATATATATATATATATATATATATATATATATATATATATATATCCCGGGAAGGAATATCAGGGAAAAGAATAGTGTAAGAATAATACTTAACACTGAAGATAGATTATAAGAGATTTATTAAACAACAGGACAATAAACCAATAGACATAGAAGAACAATCAATGAATAGTAACAGGAATAAGGATCAAGTAGCAAATGTCTCCGCCTATCACGTATGCGTCCGTCTAGTGACGTATACTGACGTATGTCTCCAGTTCGCTCTAGTCACAGTCTTTTATAGACTAGACCATATACATTACTGGGTAGGATAGGATGTTCCTCTACAACATCCTGTTTATACGCGCTAAAAAACCTGCCTCCTCCTACCGGACGCTCGTGGCTTAGGGGTAGAATCGACTACTGACGCCGATTCGGTCGGGTTTCTAATCCTGGATTAGGAAGCGAACGAAGTCTAAGCCGTACTGATGAGCTGTAATACAGCGAAACAGATCTGTCTGCATATGACTATATATATATATATATATATATATATATATATATTAACCAATCAGCAGACAGAAAAACATGTAAGGTCGATACACTTTTATCCTTCCAACATGCTTAAATACGTGTGATTTTGCCTTTTTCTCTTCGTGGGGGTGGGGCTCTCTAGCCGTTCCCTGTACACAAGTGCAGGCGATTTGCATTTGTTATTCTCTCACCTTTTTTCTCTCGTGCTGCGTCCTGTATCTCTCCTTCTCCTTCTTCTTCAAAGAACTAGATTTTACAGAGTGAAAAGAACATTTACAACTGTAAATGGACACATAAAAGACATCTCGACTTTGACAATACTTCCGCTCCACACGGACGCACCTTTTGTCATTTTTTTATTTTTATTTAAAAATTTAAAATTTTATTTTTTATTTACATGTAATATTTGAACTTTTACGTTTATGATTTACTTCTCTTTGATTTCTTCTCTATGCAGTTTATTACTTTTAATATTATTTATTTTAGTTTATATCTAAATTTTAAATTTAAATTTTAAATTCTTATCTACATGCATCTTTAGAATATTTAAATTTTAAATTTGGTATTTAAAAAGCATTAGCTTAACTTTATAAGATTTAATTCCCATGGACATCGAGTGAACTTAAATTCAAATCTATTAAACTGTCAATTTCAAATATGCACCTTATGATCACATAACGCATAAAACTCTGAGTCGTGCCATAGACATAGGATAATATGTATATTTATTAATATATAAATATATAAATCCAGGTAAAGGGGACCCAAGATTATACGATATTGAGTTCCCTGGCATTTATTTTTTTATAAACAGTGCTCAATACAATAAATATTGTAGAGCATAATATAATCATATAATTGTGAATTAAAAGTACATTGCGACACGGAAATTTCTGTGCTTCGAAATCTCGTCATCAGGCAATGTTGGATGTTAGTTGCGAAATTGATTTACATTTAAATACAAAAAACCATCTATTTGCTAATTATGTATGTAGGAAGATATAAAATTTTTAAATATATATAAAGTCGGCTCCCTGTGCAGGGCCCGGAAATTTTTCCCACCTGAAACTATTCTGCACATATACAAATCTACCATCCGCCCGTGTATTGAATATTGCTGCCATATCTGGTCGGGTGCCCCTGCTGCTCTCCTTGGGCTTCTTGACAAAATACAAAGGAGGATCTGTAACGTGGTTGATACTGACTTGGCAGACCGGCTGCAGCCGCTCTCACACCGGCGTGATGTAGCTTCCCTGTGCCTCTTCTACAAGTACTTTCATGGCTTCTGCTCCGATGAGCTTAGATCACTGGTGCCGCCTAAGCACGAATTTACACGAGATACTAGATTAGCAACTAGGTCCCACCCTTTTACAGTTAAACAAATAAAATGTAACCGTAAATTCTACTCCAACAGCTTCTTTTCTCGCGCTTCCCGCCTGTGGAACTCCCTTCCACAAGTTTGCTTTCCCGACAGTTACAATCTCCAGGTGTTTAAATGTAGGGTCAATAGACACCTCCTATCACACTAACTCCCAACTATTCTCACAACACTCTCATCTACCCAACCCTCATTCTCGGTATCCTCACCCGCCTATCACCCACCCTCTGTTATTTCCTATATTTAATCAGCCTTTCTCCACTCTACGTAGCCCCCTGCACAGTAGTGGCAGTGACATGCCTTGCTCGGGGTGAAACGCTTATAAAAAAATAAAAAATAAAAATATATATATATATAAACCGTAAACTAAAAATCGCACGTAGGTAATATCCTAAAACAGATCCTCTTAATATTAATCTCATGATCCTGGTAGTAGAGGGCTCTATGTAAATAGTATTATCTATTTACAGAGCCAAATATGTATATTTTTTAATAAAACTCCGAAAATTACTATTGTTTTCTATAATACTGAATTAATGTTTATATGAATAATTGTTTACATACACTATTTTGAGTCTTCTTACTTTGGCATATCCCTTTTATGGATAACACTTGTCAAAGCCAAATCAAACCCCACACACAATCCACTATAAATTGGTGACCACTCCTTATAAACTTCCATGTCTACTATAAACTAGTGACCTCGACGTAATCACGCGGGCGAACCACTACAGGATGAAGTATTTTTTTGTTTTTGTTTTCGTTTTTGTTTTTTTTATTGGACTTTTCATTCTTTAGATAAATTGCGTTCAAGAGGAGAAAAAATTGTTACTGAAATCTTCCGTTTGAAGAGAGTTTTCTCGCGGTGAAGATCAGCATTCAATATACTTATGTTCAACAAAGCATTATCAAAGTACAGATATGTCTTTTTTTACTAAATATCACCCACTACAAGACTTGAGAGTCACTCAAAGTAGTGCTTACAGGGGCGGTGACAATAATGATTGACAGATGTAAAATGAGTAGAATAAAAAATAGCAGAAACTGGGAATTGTAAGAGAAAGAAGCCTGATATCTTTTATCAATAATCGTTAATAAATCAGGTGTGACTAGAGAAGTGAAAGCCATATCGCTTATCTGATAAATAACGTTTGATACTTGATATAAAGCAATAAAGATTAAAAAATCAAGTAAGCAACAATGTGGCAGTCTGTTCCAAATAGTGGCACTTATTTAGACTATTTACATCGTTTGGTCTGTTGTTCATATATTTGTTGCCATATTCATAACGTTTCGGCCATTACACGTTCCGGCCTTCTTCAAATAACTGGAACCTCGAACTGAACTCTTTATTTCGGTCACCTGGCTAGATTGTTCTAGTTCTACGAGCCATGTCTCTTCCAGATATATCATGTTGATGGCAGTATTCTCTCATAGATTGACTTGGCACTTGTCAAAACATATTGCACATTCGTGTACATATCGATTATCACATCACAAACAACCAAAATACTACAATCAATGATACAAATGTTAGTAGATGGTACAAAATATTATACATTTGCAAACCATTTTATCTATTTTGAATTGATTATAGTATCTATGTTTGCCAACATAAACTACACGGCTAATAAGCCGATAGCTTTTGTTAATAGATAGATAGATAGATAGATAGATAGATAGATAGATAGATAGATCCGCGTGGTGATCTTTATGACATAAACCTCTGAGTAGCAGATGTTATTTCTAATAAGGTTATAAATTCAGATGCTTTTCAGCAATGTAAAGAAAACTTTTACAATTGCCACGTTCAAACCGTTGACCTATCTGAACGAGGCTATTGTAAAGATTTATTTATATACACTTACAAAGTAAAAACTATATATATATATATATATATATATATATATATATATATATATATATATATATACTTACAAAGTTAAAAACCAAAAATAGACTGACCTTTAAAAGATTTTTTTGTGACGTATATTTCTCAAATCTTAACCGTTATTTATTTTTGTCTCCTTCTTAATCGTATGTTTCTTCATTTTGATGTGGAACTATGTTGCTGAGGAGACGTGAACTATCGCCCGGTTCACACTCCACCCACGTCTATTGAACAGGTTAAGAGGCTCATCCCTTGATCCCTGTTTAGGTTGTGGTTTCCGGCTTTCTCTTTTCCAATCTTTTCACTTTTCTTCTTTTTTTTTTTTACCTTTTTTTTTTCAATTGGTGTAGATAGACTAAACTATCGCCCGGTTCACACTCCACCCACGTCTATTGAACAGGTGTAGAGGCTCATCCCTTGTTCCATGTTTAGGTTGTGGTTTCCGGCTTTCTCTTTTCCAATCTATTCACTATTACGTAGCCCCCTTCACATCAGTGGCGCTACCGCCTTGCTCGGGGTGATATGATTTTTAAAAAAAACTAATTCACAACCAGTCTATATTGTTACTTAAATTGTATCAATTGATGACTTCATTCCATCCTAATGGTATTAATATGCGATACACTAATATGCTTTAGTTGGCATTTGAACTGATGCTACCGATTCCGTTTCCGAAAGTCTTTAACCATTGCGAACACCAAACACGTAACCACCTCCTCAACTCACATGTGGAAGGATAAAAGTGTATTGGGTGCGTGTGCGTAGGATTATTCACCGTGGAGTAAGTAAAATCAAACTTATTAAGTTTGTGACCAAGACAGAAATGCCACTTTATTTAATACAATCAGAATCATAAATGCATCAAAATACATCCGTACAAACCTTTAAGATTCCCGCTGTGTCGCTGCCGAATGGATTTCTCAATTATTCCCTCAAAACGCTTGTTTGTCATTCACTTTTAAGGTCAGACGACAATTTTAGCGTAAAAGAGCCGTATTGAAATAGACAAGACCAACGACAACAAAGAAATTTGCATTCATTGGTTAAATCCGACCTTGAACTTCAAGCACAACCAATCAGAGCAATCAACTCACCCTTACTGAATAGTCTCTCAGTTTCTATGAAATCTGATTGGTTAGTTATTGCTTCTCGTTCTGAAAACATTCTTATGTGAAAAAGAAGTTAACACACTGGAACAGTTTCGATCAAGATTGGGTCTTCAATTACTAAGGTACTATTCCAGACTATACACAGTTTATTGAAAGGTATTAGGTATAGCATGACGAAGTAATGTTTAAAATTACAGTCGAAAAAGATAATTGTGGTGTCAATGTTCTTAAGCAACCAGCTGTTTCACAACACTTATCAAAGAAGATCTCTCAAAAAATTTTTAATTAAAAATTAAACAACAGAACATGTGATCACGCGTACTGAGCCAATTCCGAATTTTATTTTACATTCACTTACGCTCAAATACACTTAGGAAAGACATGAATCCATTTCTTCACTTATACAGCTATGGATAAATAGCAGGACAGACTCGGTTCTATAGCTTTGGGCGGCAACCGGACTAGAAAAACAACTTAGAATACAAAACCCCTAACTTTGGGTTAAATATTAGGCTCTGTAGTCTTGGTTGGCAATCAGTGTAGAAGAATAACTCTGAATTGAAAACCGTTTGTAATCCTGACGAAAAATAAACTATGCAGCTAAGGAATTTTCTAGCTAAGCGCCCTGTGAGGAAACATTTATATTCTAAGTGTGCCTCAGTTCGAAAAAGTCCGGGAACCACTGTGCTAGCCTACATAAAACGCTAACATTTCGATTGCTGATTTTCAAAGTTTTCGAACCCACACCACTCTTTTATTTGGCAGACTAAACTACGCTTAATAAATATTTCTAAATAATTTCTTGTTGGCACAAAACGTAAGTACAACATAAAGTAGCAGAGACATGTTGGAAATTACTATAAAAGACAAAGATTTTAAAATCCTTCAGCAATTCAATCAACCTGTATCAAAAAGGATCTGATAAATTTACAATATTAAACAATAGAACAGAATAACAAATAAAAACAACATAAAGTGTACCTAAACTATTTATATATAATTTATATATAATTTATATATAATTTGATATAATTAAACTAAACTATATATCACATTCTTTCAACGTTAAGTAAGAAAAAAGAGGCAAGTGTTTAGACGTTGCCCGATATTCATTTTTGTAAGTTCTTATTTTAATTTTTTGTTTGTTTCAACGATTTGTAACGCAGTTAACTATACTAATATCAATTAGTATGCATTAGCGATGAGTTTCCTGCACATATCTGGGTTAAACGTCAGAGAGTCATGCTTAACGTGTTTTGGGAAAGTAGTCCTAGCGAGCCTCATCTCTCTCCGGGTTAACACAGCTGATGATCTCCAAGGAACACTCCTTGGTCACGGACACTTGACTGTTGATTCAAGTGAGGAAACCTCTGTCCTCGCCATTAACTTCACTTTAGGAAGCCCGCCGCCCATTGATTCAGTATCATCGCCCCACTGGCTGTGCACAGAACTATGCAGCTCTAAAGTGCTAGATTATATTTGTCAGGGTTTTTTTAAGCTAGTTGTATGTTTAGCCACCCGATGTGGTTGTAGAGTCACTGCGCAATTGAGTCCACGACCAGTTCCCTCCACATATGTGGGTTGAAAGGTGGTGAAGTATTCATTTAAGTGTAGTTTCTATCGGTCAAGCAGACCTGGAAGAACCAATCCCTTTCCACGGTTAGAACTCTTAGATTTTAGTAATTAGTTTTTCTTTCTTTGTGAGAGTTTTCGCTCAAAGACAGAAAGCTGAACACCCAAACGCATACAGACAAATCGTATATAATAGATAAATTATCTAAATCTAAATTTATTTATAACTGGAACTTTGTCTCTGTGTGTGTGTGTGTGTGTGTGTGTGTGTGTGTGTGTGTGTGTGTGTGTGTGTGTGTGTGTGTGTGTTCGTTATCTATAGACTCCGAAACGGCTGAACCGATTTTCTTGAAAACTTACACAGTTGTACTGTAAGCGTTTGCGAGTGTTCTTAGCTAGGTTTTGTGTCTAGGTACCCCCGATAAATATCGAAAATCGATGATCGAAAAAATCGGGTTATAGAAGAAGTGGTCCTATTTTAATCATAGTTGATACACTCATAGACAAAGACATAAGAAACGATATTCAGAAGTTTCAAGGTTGCAGTTCTTACAATAGTGCTATTGTAAGAACTGCAACCTTGAAACTTCTGAATATCGTTTCTTATGTCTTTGTCTATACGTGTATCAAATTTTATTAAAATCGGACCACTCCTTCTATAACCCGATTTTTTCGATTATCGATTTTCGATGACTTTACAACCAATGACTTTCAAAAGTTTTCTTGTCGGGAAAGGAATATTATATTATTATTAGTCAGTGAATATCAAATGTTTCCTAGTAAGCAAATGGCTAATCTTATCATTATCGGTCGACAAATGTCAAAAGTTTCTTCGTAGAGAAATGGCTGATATTACCTTTATATGTCGATAAATACCGAATGTTTTCTTGTAAGGAAATGGCTGATATTACCTTATCAGTAGAAGACCGGAAAACGCTTCATTGTAAAGAAATGGTTAATGTTACCATTATCATTCTATGAATGTCAAATGTTTCCTTGTGGGGAAATGGCTAATAATACCCTTATCGGTCGATGAATGGCAAACGTTTCCTCGTAAGAAAATGGCTAATATTAACCTTATCGGTCGATAAATGGCAAACATTTCCTTGTAGGAAAATGGCTAATATTACCCTTACTGGTCGATAAATGGCAAACGTTTCCTTGTAGGGAAATGACTAACATTGCCCTTTTCGGCCGATTAATTGCAAATGTTTCCTTATAAAGAAATGGATGATATTAACCTTATTGGTCGATGAATGTCAAATGTTTCTTTGTAGGAAAATGGTTAATAATACCCTTATCGGTTGATGAATGGCAAATGTTACCTCGTAGGGAAATGGCTAATATTGCCCATATCGGTCGATGAATGGCAAACGTTTCCTTGTAGAGAAATGGCTAATATTACCCTTATCGGTCGATGAATGGCAAACGTTTCCTTTTAGGGCAGTGGCTAATATTACCAGTATAGATAATAAGCGCTAAATGAGTGCTTATAAAGAAACGGATAGTATTCTTTCTTTTTTCTTATTTCTTTGGACCTTCAGATTTCGATGTCATATTTGTCTTTGTCTGTTACTGCACTACCCCGATAATTAAATTTCTGTGCCTGCTTCGTGTTGACCTACGCAATACGTTGATCACACCACGAGCTGTATCTTTTTCTGAAATATCATTGAATAAATTGACTGTGGTTATTTCTGCTCCTTCTTTTTTGATAATTTCCTTTCCTTTTGTGATCTTTCAGGTCATCGGTGAACATGGTTTTCCACGGTTTCATGTCTTTTGTTAACATTCTTGTCTTTGTCACGCTATACAGTCATTCAATATGGTTTGATCTCAAATCGGACATAACCTGAGATTCTACAGTGTCAATTGTGTCCTTTCCGCCACACTCAGTGACTGTTGTTGTTGCTGTTGATGTTGATATAGCAACGCCAAGCGGACATCTATAAAATAAACTAGTTATTTTCAGGGAAGCCATTGGAAAACACAATTAAGCTGTTAATAGCCAGATGGTCTCATCCGCCACCTGATGGATCAAATTAAAACCGCTGGTTGATTGCCTATTTTGACCCTGGCTTAAATAAATTATAAAGAAAATAAAAACACAGGCAGAGTTTGTACGCTCGGATTATCTCCAGGCCGGAAGTCTTTTACGATCACAACTCGGTTGCCATTTGATCTAAATGTCATAACAACTGGCAAACGGGAGCAGAGAACGCGCGTATGAGTGTGTGCGAGTGTTCATCTTGCTTCTTTCTAAAGGATGCCCCCGCAAAGGTGGAAACCTAATTACTGAAAATTAAAAAGACTTTTATCAAATAAAGATCTGTATCTTCATTAAATTTCCTTTCTTCTTTATTATCATTAAAGTCTTCACCCTTTCTTTTCTTTTTTCCATTTCTTATTTTTTGTTCTCATCGCCGTTAACTTTTCTGTTTTTTTTCCTCATATTTCTTCTTTCTCTTCACATTTTTCTTCTTTCTCTTCACATTTTTCTTCTTTCTCTTCACATTTTTCTTCTTTCTCTTTAAATTTCTTCTATCTCCCATTTCTCATTCATACTTCTTTTTTCCCATTACTTCTTGATCTTTGCATTTCTTTCTCCTCTTCCCATTTCTTCTTCTCTACATTTCTTCTCCCTCTTCATATTTTTCTTCCTCTTCGCATTTCTTTTTCTTCTTTTCTGTGTTTCTTCTTCTTTCAAATTTATTCTTCTTCACACCTCTTCTTCCATACACATATTTTCTTCTTATTAATTAAATCTTTTTTTCCTTTTCACATTTCTTCTTCTTCTTCTTTAAATTTCTTCTTCCTCTTTAAATTCCTTTTTTTCACATTCCTTTTTCTTCTTCACATTTCTTCATCTCTTTTTTCACAATTTATGGACAATTCTCATTTTTTCGCAAATATTCTTTGTGCTCAGCATGTCTTTAAAACTTCTGAGATGCCAAAAAAACATCAATTAATTTTATACCTGCAAAATCTTGCATTACACGTCGATTGGGTTATTTCCAGCGATATTCATTTCATGCAAGGTTCTTTTTGAAGGGCTTCTTGATCAGGAGCCCCTTTCTTTTTAGGTACGCCACTGTGCACACAAACACAGACGCACATTTACCCCTATATTCTTTTCATCCCTATATTCTTCTTAGGTACGCCACTGTGCACACAAACACAGACGCACATTTACACCTATATTCTTTTTATTCCTATATTCTTTTTAGGTACGCCACTGTGCACACAAACACAGACGCACATTTACCCCTATATTCTTTTTATCCCTATATTCTTCTTAGGTACGCCAATGTGCACACAAACACAGACGCACATTTACCCCTATATTCTTTTTATCCCTATATTCTTCTTAGGTACGCCACTGTGCACACAAACACAGACGAACATTTACCCCACTATGATACAATATATATACTATAATTCTTTTAGGTACGCCACTGTGCACACAGCCTGACGCACATTTACCCCTATATTCTTTTTATCCCTATTCTAGCTTCTTAGGTACGCCACTGTGCACAAACACAGACACTGTTACCCCTATATTCTTTTTATCTATATTCTTTAGGTACACTGTGCACACAAACACAGACGCACATTTACCCCTATATTCTTTTTATCTCTCCTTCTTTTAGGTACGCCACTGTGCACACAAACACAGGCACACATTTACCCTATATTCTTTTTATCCCTATATTCTTCTTAGGTACGCCACTAACACAAACACAGACGCACATTTACCCCTATATTCTTTTTATCCCTATATTCTTCTTGGGTACGCCTGCACAAACACAGACGCACATTTACCCCTATATTCTTTTATCTATATTCTTCTTAGGTACGCCACTGTGCACACAAACACAGACGCACATTTACACCTATATTCTTTTTATCCCTATATTCTTTTTTTAGGTACATACACTGTGCACACAAGCTGACGCACATTTTACCCCTATATTCTTTTGTCCTATATTCTTCTTAGGTACGCCTGTGCACAAACACAGACGCACATTTACCCCTATATTCTTTTTATCCCTATATTCTTCTTAGGTACGCCACTGTGCACACAAAACCTGAACCCTTTTTGACACCTATTCTTTTATCCTATATTCTTTTTATGGTGCTGCTCACTGTTGCACACAAACACAGACGCACATTTACCCCTATATTCTTTTTATCCCTATATTCTTCTTAGGTACGCCACTGTGCACAAACACAGACGCACATTTCCCCTATATTCGCTTTTTGTCACCTATATTCTTCTTAGGTACGCTACTTTATTGCCCAAACACGAACTTTTTATTTACCCTATATTCTTTTTATCCCTATATTCTTCTTAGGTACGCCACTGTGCACACAAACACAGACACATTCCCTATATTCTTTTATCCTATATTCTTCTTAGGTACGCCACATATTGCTACAAACAAAGACGCACACATTTACCCCTATATTCTTTTTATCCCTGTTCTTTTAGAGTACGCCACTGTGCACACAACACAGACGCATATTTACCCTATATTCTTTTTATCCCTATCTTCTTTTTAGGTACATACTGTACTGGCTTACAGACGCACATTTACCATATATTCTTTTTATCCCTATATTCTTCTTAGG
The DNA here is from genome assembly GCA_037127315.1 of Ascarosepion bandense. NCBI lineage: Eukaryota > Metazoa > Mollusca > Cephalopoda > Sepiida > Sepiidae > Ascarosepion > Ascarosepion bandense. The sequence goes on from JBBBDQ010000284.1 coordinate 182,378, forward strand.
TACGCCACTGTGCACACAAACACAAGTACATTTACTATTTTTATCTATATTCTTTTTAGGTACGCCACTGTGCACACAAACACAGACGCACATTTACCCCTATATTCTTTTATCCCTGCTGTTCTTTTGAGTACACGCCACTGCTTGACATTTCCCCTATATTCTTTTTATCCCTATATTCTTCTTAGGTACACCACTGTGCACACACAAACACAGACATACATTTACCTATGTCTTTTTATCCTATATTCTTCTTGGGTACGCCACTGTGCACACAAACAAAGATGCACATTTACCCCTATATTCTTTTGTCTATATTCTTTTTAAAATTTTTTCTTTTTGTTTAAAGAACACTTTGTTACCTATATTCTTTTATCCTATCTTCTTTTGGGTACGCCTGTGCACACAAACACAGACACACATTTACCCTATATTCTTTTTATCCTATATTCTTCATAGGTACGCCACTGTACTTTATAAACACAGACATACATTACCTATATTCTTTTTGTCCCTATATTCTTTTTAGTGCACATATATGCACATAACAGACATGCATTTACCTATATTCTTTTTATCCCTATATTCTTCTTAGGTACGCCGCTGTACACACAAACACAGACATACATTTCCTGTTCTTTCTCCTATATTCTTTTTAGGTACGCCACTGTGCACACAAACACAGACGCACATTTACCCCTATATTCTTTTATCCCTATATTCTTCTAACTTAGGTACATACACTATTGCACAAACACAGACGCATTTACCTATATTCTTTTTATCCCTATATTCTTCTTAGTGCATACACACATACACACACAAACACAGACATATATATTCTTTTATCCCTATATTCTTTTTTAGGTATATATGCACACAAACACAGACACACATTTACCTACTTCTTTTTATCCCTATATTCTTCTTAGGGGTACCTTTTCTTCTTTGAGCTTACAAGGTAACGTTTACCTATATTCTTTATCTATTCTTAGGTACGCCACTGTGCACACAAACACAGACGCACATTTACCCCTATATTCTTTTTATCCCTATATTCTTTTTAGGTACGCCACTGTGCACACAAACACAGACGCACATTTACCCCTATATTCACCCCTTCTCATTCTTCTTAGGTACGCCACTGTGCACACAAACACACATTTACATTACCTATATTCTTTTTATCCCTATATTCTTCTTAGGTACGCCTGTGCACACAAACACAGACGCGTGCCTATATTCTTTTTATCCCTATATTCTTCATAGGTACGCCACTGTGCACACAAACACAGACGCACATTTACATATATTCTTTTTATCCCTATATTCTTTTTAGGTACGCCACTGTGCACACAGCACAGACACACATTACCCTATGTTCTTTTCCATCCTATTCTTCTTAGGTACATACTGTGCACACAAACACAGACGCACGTGCCCCTATATTCTTTTCTATATTCTTCTTAGGTACATACTGTGCGCACAAACACAGACGCACATTTACCCCTATATTCTTTTATCCCTATATTCTTTTTAGGTACGCCACTGTACACAAACACGAACGCACATTTACCCCTATTCTTTTTTATCCTACTCATTCTTTTAGGTACGCCACTACACACAAACACAGACGCACATTTACCCCTATATTCTTTATCCCTATGTTCTTCTTAGGTACGCCACTGTACACAAACACAGACGCACATTTGCCCCTATATTCTTTTTATCCCTATATTCTTCTTAGGTACGCCACTGTGCACACAAACACAGACGCACATTTACCCCTATATTCTTTTTATCCCTATATTCTTTTTAGGTACGCCACTCTGCACACAAACACAGACGCACATTTACCCCTATATTGTTTTTATCCCTATATTCTTCTTAGGTACGCCACTGTGCACACAAACACAGACGCACATTTACCCCTATATTCTTTTTATCCCTATATTCTTTTTAGGTACGCCACTGTGCACACAAACACAGACGCACATTTACCCCTATATTCTTTTTATCCCTATATTCTTCTTAGGTACGCCACTGTGCACACAAACACAGACGCACATTTACCCCTATATTCTTTTTATCCCTATATTCTTCTTAGGTACGCCACTGTGCACACAAACACAGACGCACATTTACCCCTATATTCTTTTTATCCCTATATTCTTCTTAGGTACGCCACTGTGCACACAAACACAGACGCACATTTACTCCTATATTCTTTTTATCCCTATATTCTTTTTAGGTACGCCACTGTGCATACAAACACAGACGCACATTTACCCCTATATTCTTTTTATCCCTATATTCCCTTCTTAGGTACGCCACTGTGCACACAAACACAGACGCACATTTACCCCTATATTCTTTTTATCCCTACATTCTTCTTAGGTACGCCACTGGCACAAACACAGACGCACATTTACCCCATATTCTTTTTATCCCTATATTCTTCTTAGGTACGCCACTGTGCACACATAAACACAGACGCAATATTTACCCCTATATTCTTTTTATCCCTATATTCTTCTTAGGTACGCCATTGTGCACAAACACAGACGCACATTTACCCCTATATTCTTTTTATCCCTATATTCTTTTAGGTACGCCACTGTGCACACAAACACAGACGCACATTTACCCCTATATTCTTTTTATCCCTATATTCTTCTTAGGTACGCCACTGTGCACACAAACACAGACACACATTCATTCATATTCTTTATCCCTATATTCTTTTAGGTACGCCACTGTGCACACAAACACAGACGCACATTTACCCCTATATCTTTTTTTATCCCTATATTCTTCTTAGGTACGCCACTGTGCACACAAACACAGACGCACATTTACCCCTATATTCTTTTTATCCCTATATTCTTTTAGGTACGCCATTGTGTACACAAACACAGACGCACATTTACCCCTATATTCTTTTTATCCCCATATTCTTCTTTAGGCACGCCATCAGTGGCATAAACACAGTGACGTACATTTACCCCTATATTCTTTATCCCTATATTCTTCTTAGGTACGCCACTGTGCACACAAACACAGAGCCACATTTACCCCTATATTCTTTTTATCCCTATATTCTTTTTAGTACGCCACTGTGCACATAAACACAGACGCACATTTACCCCCATATTCTTTTTATCCCTATATTCTTCTTAGGTACGCCACTGTGCACACAAACACATACGCACATTTACCTTTGTTATTCTTTTTATCCCTATATTCTTTTTAGGTACGCCACTGTGCACACAAACACAGACGCACATTTACCCCTATATTTTTTTTATCCCTATATTCTTCTTAGGTACGCCACTGTGCACACAAACACAGACGCACATTTACCCCTATATTCTTTTTATCCCTATTCTTTAGGTACGCCACTGTGCACACAAACACAGACGTAATATTTACCCCTATATTCTTTTTATCCCTATATTCTTTTTAGGTACGCCACTGTGCACACAAACACAGACGCACATTTACTCCTATATTCTTTTTATCCCTATATTCTTCTTAGGTACGCCACTGCACACAAACACAGACGCACATTTACCCCATATTCTTTTTATCCCTATATTCTTCTTAGGTACGCCACTGTGCACACAAACACAGACGCAATATTTACCCTATATTCTTTTTTTATCCCTATATTCTTTTAGGTACGCCACTGTGTACACAAACACAGACGCACATTTACCCCTATATTCTTTTTATCCCTATATTCTTCTTAGGTACGCCACTGTGCACACAAACACAGACGCACATTTACCCCCATATTCTTTTTATCCCTATATTCTTTTTAGGTACGCCACTGTGCACACAAACACAGACGCACATTTACCCCTATATTTTTTTTATCCCTATATTCTTCTTAGGTACGCCACTGTGCACACAAACACAGACGCACATTTACCCCTATATTCTTTTTATCCCTATATTCTTTTTAGGTACGCCACTGTGCACACAAACACAGACGCACATTTACCCCTATATTCTTTTTATCCCTATATTCTTTTTAGTTACGCCACTGTGCACACAAACACAGACGCACATTTACCCCTATATTCTTTTTATCCCTATATTCTTTTTAGGTACGCCACTGTGCACACAAACACAGACGCACATTTACCCCTATATTCTTTTCAAAAATTTGATTGCATTTTATTAATGTTAAGTTGTTTGTTTTCAGGCTTCATGTTTGAAGTATGTAGGGATAATGACGGGGAAACAGACGTGTTATTTTTAATGAAACAAGATAGGGAATTTATTTACAAATTTAAACATTTCAAGTTTTCTAGCTTGTTTCTGGACAAGCAATCATACATTGTCGATTCGTATTTTCGACGAATTCTAAAGAAAAGAAAATGTTCATATTAAATTATCGGACTCTAAGTAAAACTCGAAAATGCTTGAAACAAATTGAGAGAGTTCGTTTCTCAAATAAAAGTTATACAGTTGTATTCAACATGAATAAAAAATATATTTTAAGGTAATTAGCTTAGAAATTGAATGGAGTTCTTTGAAATTTCCCAGCTCTCATTAGAGGCTGGTAATGTATCAGCGTTTAATTTGACACCAGCTTTATTCTCTCTCTCTCTCTCTCTCTCTCTCTCTCTCTCTCTCTCTCTCTCTCTCTCTCTCTATCTATCTATCTATCTATCTATCTATCTATATTATTTCTGCTCGATTCAACTTTATCTATTTATATCAAAAAATGATTTAACTCATTATTTTTTCTCAGTTTGTAAGCCAATCCTTTTCATTGGTCAAAGTAAATTTTCACACAGGCTCGTTAAATCTTGCCTTCGTTCTTTTTTCAGCCTGGAGCCAATCTCGTTTTCTATTGGTAAAAAATACGTTTCGCACAGACTCACGACTTTTGAAAGCAGTGATGAAAAGAAAGTTTTTTTTTATTTCGTATTCACCACATCGCTTCTCTTCCCAGATTTGACGGAATCTGCTTTAGTACAGTAATAAGTTGATAATTCAATAGTAGTAGTATATGTTGTCGCTTTTCCAAGCAACTGACCTTCCAGTTTTTGTTTTGCTTTGCTGTTTTTATCTCCGTAGTCTTGTCAATCTCTGGTAGATTATCTCTTTGTGTTTGTATTGCTTTATCAATATTAGGCATTTTCGCCGTATCTGAGACAACTGTTGGTTTTAATCAGTCTACAGAAACATTGCTATTGACATCTTCTGCAGTTGTAATAAAGAAGTACATATTATTGCGACTAATTACTTTATATATACCTGTGTAAGGCGCTTCCAAATATTTCTGAACTCTGTGAGTCTTAAGCCATACAAGTTTACAATCGTTTAGGTCCTTTAGTATGTGTTGTCAGTTCTTCAATATGGCAGTGAATGCTAGACAATGTCATCAAAGATGAAGGAAAAACTGGAAGCAATGCTACAGAACTTGATGTTTAGGGTTTTAATATTTCGAAGGAAGAGACCTAACGCTAATAAGTTTCAGGACCTCCTCCCAAGGCTTACCTATTGTACTTGTAGATATTAGAACCACACCCTATTAATCAACTTACTCGCCATATACTGCAGTAACGGGTTGTCATGTGCAAGTTCCACGTGATAATGATGAGCTATCAAACCTGGTAATCAAAGACCTGGTAAAGGAAATGTGAAAGCTTGACATGGAGAATCCTTCCTCTTATGTAGCCCCCTGCACATCAGTGGCATTACCGCCTTGCTCGGGGTGATACGATTAAAAAAATTATAAGAGGACAAGAAAACATCGTTGTAAACTGCTTATCAAGGCGGACTAATGCTGTAACATTAGATCTTTGTGATTTACAGGAAATTGTCACTCATCAGCAAACGGATGAAGAAATTAACAATTAAAAGACAGGTTGAAACCTTACCATCCACGTATGCTTATTAAAATGAAGGTATTGCTGGCCACGGATAAACAAATCAAAGAGTTTTACAAAAAGTGCCAAAATTGCCAGCAAGCAAAAATTATTATACAAAACAAGAATGAAGTACAACTATTTGAACTACTTTCTGAATGATTTCAAACCGTGCATTTAGATATAGTGGGTCCATTACCGACAGTAAGAAACCAAACTGACCCCTATTTTTCGCCATATCGTTATTTTTTTTTTAATCATATCACCCCAAGCAAGGCGAAAATGCCACTGATGCGCAGGGGGCTACGTAAGAGTGAAAAGATTGGAAAAAGAGAAAAACCGGAAACCACATCCTAAACAGGAAACAAGGGATGAGCTTCTTCACCTGTTCAACAGACGTGGGTGGAGTGTGAACCGGGCGATAGTTTAAACCATGATTGTTAGAACTTTTAGATGGCAGAGACGGTTCCTCTAACTGAAATAACTGCATAAAATTCCGCTACTGGTTTCATTACCTCATGGATATCTAGATTCGGAGTACCCTTATATTTCATCACTGATAGAGGGTAGCTAGTTTAAGTCAGAATGGATTAATTGAACATTCCCAAAGGACGTTAAAGGCAGCAATTATTGCAAGGAAGGACTCATATCAGCCTTACCTATTTTACTTTTAAATATCAGAATCACACCCGAGGAATCAACTTACTCGCCATAATCATCAGTAACGGGGTGTCGTGCGCAAGTTCAAAGACTGTTAATTGACCCATGTGACAAGGAAAACGATGAGCTATCAAACCTGGCAATAAAAGACCTGGTAAAAAAATGCAAAAGTATGACATGGCGAATCCTTCTTTCGGACACTTATATTCGTCACCAAAACCTTATATACTTCTTCTTCTATGTGCCCTGTCCCTTCAGGACGTAGGTGATTATGGCTTTCCACGTCTCCCTATCCCTGTTGGCTCTTAGCACACCTTCTCCTGTTACACCATGCAACTCTCGTTCCATCATCCACCTGATTAGGTCCTTCAAATATGTTATCCGTTGCTTTCTCCTGTCTCTCCTTCCCTATATCTGGCCTGTTAGTATCAGTTTCTCCAAGCCCTCTTTTCTCGTTGCATTTCCCAGGAGCTTCAGATGTCTCTTCCTGATGCTCAGTATTAATTTCCTTTTTGTTCCCATCATTTCCAAGACCTCATCAATTCTCACATGCTCGATCCATGATATTCGCTGCATCCTTCTGTAGAACCACATTTCAGTGTGAGGAGGAAGGATTCTCCATGTCAAGCTTTCACATTTCCTTTACCAGGTCTTTGATTACCAGGTTTGATAGCTCATCGTTATCACGTGGAACTTGCACATGACAACCCGTTACTTCAGTATATGGCGAGTAAGTTGATTAATAGGGTGTGGTTCTAATACCTACAAGTACAATAGGTAAGCCTTGGGAGGAGGAAAATTGTTCAGGTCCTGAAACTTATTAGCGTTAGGTCTCTTCTTTCGAAATATTAAAACCCTAAAAATCAAGTTCTGTAGCATTGAAAATAGATTTTGAAATTTGAAAATCGTACTCCCGAAATATTTGATCCAGGAGTTAAGAATGAGAATCCTCGGAGTATATTAAAATATCATCGATATATACAAATGTACAAAAATGTGTCCCGGAGGATGTCATGCATCAGCCTTTGGAAGGAAATGCGACGTTCCGCGTCTAGTGATATTCAAATAAACGTTGTTCTGTCAAGATAGCAGTTTTACCTACATCATTAGAATGTACCGGCATCTGGTGGTATGCTGAAGACAGATAAATCTTTGAAATTCAATTTCGTAGCTAGTGAATTGATATTCGGAACTGAGAAGCGATCCGGATTCGTAATGCTATTCAGTTGTCCGTAGTCACCCACTGGCCTGTACGTGCCATTTGATTTTGACATCATGTGGAGTGCCGAATTCCACTCTGATTTGGAAGGAGAAATTATGTCAGCTTGCCGAAGCTTTATAAATTCTTCCTTGTCTATATCAGACTTCTGCTTCGTCAGCTGTCGCACTTTTGTAAATACAAGAGGAATGCAGCCTGTTTCAATTCTGTGAAATACTTTCAATTTTTTGCGTTAAAATCCCTAAGATGGTTGGGTAAGGATATTAGATTAGGGTAACCTCCAGTTCCCATTGCATTTTCGTCATCATGGATATTGACGAGAAAGCACACGTGTTATTTGTAAGGAAACAAGATAAGGAATTTATTTACACATTTAAAGACTCAGTAGCTTGTTTCAGGACAAATAATCAAACATTAAAATGTTCGTAGTTTCGATGAATTTTTAAGAAAAGAAAATGTTCCTATTAAATCATCGAACACGAAGTAATATTCCAAAATGCATTTCTGATCATAACAATATTTCTTAGAAAAACATATCCATGTAGGTAATTGTAACGACGCTCTCCGGTCGCTCGTCGTGATGGCTTCGACACAGTAGCTAGTCTTCAAGTCGTCTATTACAACAGTGTTCCCCCTTGCTCACGCTGTGAATTTTGTTCCCAAGGAAGGCACGTTGAAATCTTGCTAGCTGTATCTTTACGACGTCGAACCAGGCCGGACGCGCGTACACATTTGGGTTAATAAAAAACGCCCCCCCCCACCAAAAAAAATTAAGTAAATTCGATGCTGCCTGGATAAGTTGTGGAAAAGTCTTTATATGCAAAAAAAAGCAAACAAAAAGAGAATATAACAGTCGTCGAATTCCTATTCTTACAAAGGAGCGAAAGTTTTAGTTTGAGATTAATGTATGTTCATTCCAATCGGAGATTTCAAGTTTCTCTTTTTTTTTTTCAAATTTTGACGGTTCAAAAATTTTATCAACGCCTTACGGAAACAGCCAAAGATGGGTCTTTGTGACGGCGGCGGTAATTCGTTTAGTCTCCTTAGCTCGGCGAGACAACCAATCTTTTTGAGTTTAACTTTTTCTCGGCTCTTTCTAGTTCTTTCAGCTTCAGCCAGGACACTATGGGAGGCGCGTTATTTTACTTTAACTCTTTTAAGTCGGTCGGCGGCAGGATTTTCTACGTTTTTTTACATCTTCACCCAGGACTCTATGGGAAGCGACGAACATTTTCGGTCGTGGTTCCCGTTGGGAACACTTTTCCTTCAGTAGTTACATCTCGACTGGTCCCAAGGCTCAGCTCCAACTCTAACTCCAACTGATTTGGGCCTTCTCGGCTCTGGTATTTATGCTTGCCCAAATTCTTTTGGTGGGGACATGACGGACTCGGTGTGTCCATGCAAATCAAATCTTTAACCAATGAGATACTCCCAGCTCACATCATGAGGCAGAGTGATCTTATTCCCTTGGATTAACCAATGAAACATCAAAGTTTCTATTGGCGTAATTTCTTTTCTTCTTCTTCTTCTTCTTCTTCTTCTTCTTCTTGATTACATCATTTTATTTTTCCAAGTTTTCAAATTTACAAATCTTTTCCCAGCGAATTCGGGAATCAAGGATCTGACCTTTTACCTCATCAAAAGTTTTCGACGGTCGTGTTTTGACTACCGACATTTTCCACTTCCACCAGCCGTAAAAATTCAAGGTTTCCAATGGTGTCTTTCTTAGTTATACAATGGCGGCCAGTGATGACCTCGCCTGACCCACAACACACAGATGCAAAAATATTTTTTCCCTTTTATTCTCTTCAATTTTCAGCTAGTTTTTCAGATTTTACAAATTTTATAATAAATATATTCTGCTTTCAACTTAACTCATATTGTGATTGACCATAAACGATTTTACCATCTATTTGACTTATTTTCCTCTATTCATCTTGAGATTTCCAATTATCTGCAGAATTAATAATACCACTAGTAATAATTTCCTTCGCTTCGTCGAACTTAGGATTACATTTTTTTTTCCATTATATTATGATATTTTTTCTACAAGCAATGCGATTACGTGTTACATAATAATAGATAGATTTTAGTCGATAACACAATAATACTCACACATACACACATCAAAAAGACCCTTCAGATATTGGAAGCCATCAACATTAAATCAAAGCAACCCACACTTAATAAAATCACATTTTAATCCGGGCACAACACATTACATTGCATTTTTAGACACCTCGAGGTGGTGTACTGGTTAGCAATCTTGTCTCGCTAGAATCTTTACAATTGAGTAGTAAGTTCGATCCTCACTGGGTGCCCCTTACAGTCGGCCTTGTACCATATCTAAGCTAGGCTTAGAAAATCACCATTACATTGCATTTAGACATATGGTTCTGTTAACATTTCGGTCTCTCACGATGTGTGAGGTCAAGGAACCGCATTACAAATTTACAAACTGTGTCTGCTATTAGGATGGCTCATGATTAAACCTAATAGACATTCAATGTTATATTTAACAATATACGTTTAGAAAATTATCTGCTGCCTCAATACACTATATATATATACTAGCAGTATCGCCCGGCGTTGCTCGGGTGTAATGAAAGCTTTAAAACTAATCCATGGTCCTGGAGCTCAGACTCTTTGGACGTTGGCTAAAAAGCAATAGTTGTTTCCAGTTAAAGCAAAACCGTAGACTGAAAGAAAAATGAATGGATGTAAGTCAAATTTTGATTTCCTGGTATCGATATCAAATAAGTTTTTTTCGTCGTAAAATGACTTTTGAAGGTTAAATAAGTCCTCTGAGTAAATGGTATCATGGCTGAGACTAATAACTACAATTATACCTACTTAGAGCCAAACCCGAAGCAAAAACTAAAATAAAAGGGCTGAAAAAAAATACAGACATACAGGCAGATAAACAGACACACACACAAACATCTTGGCTTTTATATATATTATCGATATTCTGCACTATTGTAAGAACTGCAACCTTGAAACTTCTGAATATCGTTTCTTATGTCTTTGTCTATGAGTGTATCAAATTTGATTAATATCGGACCACTCCTTCTATAACCAGATTTTTTCGATTATCGATTTTCGACACAAAACCTAGCTAAGAACACTCGCAGACGCTTATAGTACAATTGTGTAAAATTTCAAGAAAATCGGTACAACCGTTTCGGAGTCTATAGGTAATGGACACACACACACAGACACAGACACAGACACACACACACACACACACACACACACACACAGACAAAGTTTCATTTATAAATAAGTTTAGACAAATATATATATATATATATATATATATATATATATAATAATCGTTTCACCCCAAGCAAGGCAGAACTGCCACTGGTGTGCAGGGGGCTACAAAATAGGAGAGTGCAGAGAAAGAAGAACAGGTTACAGCAGGTGTCGGAGAATGGGTAGGAGAAAGATGGAGACATTGGTGTAAATAGATATGCGTGAGAGCAAGGGATAAAGTGAGGAGTATGTAAATCAAGGGGAAGAGAGATGACAGTTGACGTTGAATTTAAACTCTTATAGATTTTACCTGTCAGGGAAACAAAAATACGGAAGGGAGTTCCACAGGCGGAAAATACGAGAAAAGAAGCTGTTAGAGTAGAAGTTTTAGTTACACTTGATCGTTTTTACAGTAAAAGCGTGGGACCTCGTTACCAGTCTATTATCTCTATTAAATTCATTTAGGGTGGGGCACTAAGGAACTAAGCTCGTCAAAGCAGAATACGTGAACGTATTTGTAGAAGAGACAGAGGGAAGCCACATCTTTTCGGTGAGAGGGAGACTGGGGTCGGGCCGCCATGTCAGATCCTTCTTTGGATTTTGAACAAGAACCCCAAGGGGAACAGCAAGGGCGCCCGACCAGGCATGACAGAAGTATTTAATGTATCAATGAAAGATGGTAGATTTGTCGATGTGCATGATGACTTCAAAAGAGAAGAACTTTCTGGTCCGACACAGGGTCCCGCCCTTCTTAGTAATAGATTTAGCTATTAATTCAATGTAGTCGTTCCACTTATGATCAGCCTAGAGAGTGAGACCGAGGAGGTGTAGTGTATTGCTCTCAGGGAGTCAAGCGTGATCCATGCAGATGGTGGGTAGAAAAGATTGTCTATGGTGGCTAAAGGATAGTAGTAGTAGTAGTAAGAACTAATGGAATTACATTCCACAGTTCGTCGTAGTAGATAAGTATTTGTCGTAATATTCTTATTACTGGAGTTTATAATACATTTTTTCACTTCGCAAGAGCTGTCTTGTTTCAGTGCTATATTTAGCACCTCATCAGGCGATCGTCTGACGCCATTTCGGTCGGGTTTCCATCCTGGGTAAAAAAGCAATCGGAGTCTAACCGTACTGATGAGACGGGGAAACAGATCTGTCTGCGGATGACAATATATATATATATATAATACAAAAATCTAGAATTGAGCCACCACCTACCGCGGTTTCACACGAACGGTTCTTCAGGGTAAGAGGCTTTGCTGTTAAGGTTTCGTCTTGGGTTTTTGGGGTTTTTTTTTTCTTTCAAACGAGCACAACACGTATTGTTCTTTTGCGCTGTTTGTTTCTTTTTTTCTCCCCCCATTATTTAACCCCCGAGGTAGTCCTCGTCGGGTTAGAAGACGGTTTATATTACTGTTAGTTAGCATTATTTTCGGATATTTAGTCTGTTATTATTAGTGTTGACTTACTGTGATTAAGTTCATTACTATATATATATATATATATATATATATATATAAAGGTCTGTATTGTTATGTATTTTGTATGCTACTGTCGGAGGGTGGTCGACTAAACTGACTAAACTTGCCAAGAAAGAAAACTATTGACGAGTCAATATCCAGCTACTTATTATTAGTGTTGACTTACTGTGATTAAGTTCATTACTATATATATCCCGCTTTTTATCTATCTCCCTCTCTCTCCCTATCTCTATCTCTCTCTTTCTCTGTCTACTCATCACGTGATCAGCCTGACATAGTATAAAATATGATCAACAAGCTTCATTTCATCAGTGCATCTTTTTATTTTATTTTATTTTCTTCTTTTTTTTCTTAATATTTATAACATCTAATTTAATTTGGGCACTTTGATATGGTGTAATGGTTAGCAAGCTTGCCTCGCTGCAAACATTACTGTTAAGTAGTGCGTTCGATCATTACTGGGTGCTCCATTCTTTCGTCCTTGTGCCAGATCATTATATCAGCTAATTCTATATCTAATTATATGGTTCTGCTATCGATTTTGTCTTCAAATGTATTCCTTTTCTTTTTCTGTTTTTTTTTATTTTTCATAGGCTTTTCTGCCATTCAAACTTCATGTCATGCATTGTCAGTTAAGTGCCATACGTGATTCACGCTTTGGGCGATCATGTCTTGAAAAAAACATTATTGACTGGGCAAAAGATTATCCCACAGTTGGTTGCCATTGCTTTCTGCGGTATACTGTTGCCAGCCAAGGCTATGGAACCCAATCTGTTCTGTTATTTAACCCATAACTGGAGGGAAGAGAAGGATTAATACCTATCCCAAGACTATTTGCGCGTAAGTGAATGCAAGGAATTCAACTGAATTCGAACTCGGCTATGTTTGTGTAATTCTGGTAAATATGTCTGTTAAAATGAGATGTTAGTGTTATTTTTACTTTTGCGTAATTTAAACGACAATTCATCCATCGCACACTGTATATACATGCATTTTTCTTCTATTTACCTTAAAACGTTCTTGTAGTTTACATACTCCATTCATGGTATTCTCCACATTTTTCTGTAGAACCACATCACTGTTGTCTAAAGCTTCTTTTTCATCTGTGGAGAATTTTTCCAGCATTCACTGGGTGGGACTGAGTTTAACTGTTTCCTTATAAGGAAACTTTCTTCATTCATTGTCCGAAGATTTACTGTTACTAATTTGTAAAATCTTTTAATTAAAACAATTTTTAAGACATTGTCAAGTCTACTAAATATTATAACGCATTCTAATGTTAATGAAAGATTTTTTTTCTAACGCTTTTTCTTTGGTGGCATGAAAAGTTCGACAAAATACGTCATATGAATTGATGGAGATGCTCAGCAGCCTGAACATTTTTGGGAAAGACATCAGAGTAATCAAGAATCTCTACTGGCAACAAACTGCCTGCATACGGACAGGTAACGATTTCAGCTGATTTACAAAGAAAGAAAAGGGCGTAAGACAAGGATGTGTCTTTTCACCGAATCTGTTCAACTTGTACAGCGAGAATATTTTAAGGACCCTAGATGATACGCCAGGATTTGCTATTGGAGGCCACAACTTGAACAACATAAGGTATGCAGATGATACAGTGCTGATTGCAGACACGGAAAGGAAACTACAAGACCTTCTACAGAAGGTAGCTGTGGAGAGTGACAAAAAAGAACTACAAATAAATTTTAAGAAAACTGAATGCATGGTCATCAGCAAAAGGTGCAACCCAAAATGCCAAATACAGGTGGGGGATACCAGAATCAAGCAAGTACAAAAATTTAAATACATAGGAAGTGTTCTAACAGGAGATGGAAAGTGCGAGACAGAGATCCGAAGGCGAATTGGCATGGCAAAGAACACGTTCCAGAAGCTGAGTAAAGTATTAACACACAGGAAAATTTCACTAGAAACAAAGAAGAGTGCTGGATTGCTATGTGATGTCAGTTCTTCAATACGGCAGTGAATGCTGGACAATATCATCGAAAATGAGGACAAAACTTGAAGCTTCGGAAATGTGGTTCTACAGAAGGATGCTGAGGATATCGTGGACTGAGCATGCAAGCAACGATGAGGTGTTGGAAAGAATGGCAACAAAAAGGAAATTAATATTGAGTATCAAGAAAAGACAACTGAAGTTCCTGGGACATGGAATGATGAAGGAGGGCTTGGAGAACTTGATACTGACAGGCCAGAAAGAAGGAAAAAGAGACAGAGGAAGGCAGCGGATAACATATTTGCAGGCTTGATCAGGTGGATGACGGAACGGGAGTTGCGAGGTGTAACAGGAGCAAACATACTAAGGGCCACCAGGGATAGGGAGACGTGGAGAACCATGATCGCCTACGTCCTGAACGGATAGGGCACATAAAAGAAGAAGAATAAGTATGGAAAGTTAATAGCTCTAGTCTAATTACAATTGCTACCCTTTTTTGTTGTTGCTGCTGTTGGGAGTCCTTAAGTCATGTGATTTTTGTTTATATCCCATTATATTTATATTCCGTTTTGTTTATATTCTGTGAGATATTAACGCTTCGATTATATTCTGTTTTTGATACCACTTGTGACAGGCAATGGATGTGCGGTGTGGTACAGTCGCTATCGGCTCGGAACGAGAAACCGGGGATCCGAGTTCGAATTCCAGTTGAATCCATTGTATTCACTTACGCGCAAATACCCTTGGGAAAGATATGAATCTGTCTCTTGCCTCCTATTATGAGTTAACTAACAGGACGGATAGGGTTCTATAGCCTTAGCTGGCAACCAGTCTACCGCAGAAAGCAATGGCAACCTACTGCGGAATAATCTTCTGCCCAGTCAGTCATGTCTCTTTCGAGACATGATCGCCCAAGTGTGTATCACGTATGGCACTTAACTGACTGACTGTGACAGGCAAAGAAAAGTGAATATTTAATTAGAAACAAAGGAAAGATTGCTGATCAGCTATGTAACATCAGTCCGCCTATATGCTAGTGAATGGCAAGATAATCTGCTCACAGATGAAGAGAAGACATGAAGCAACAGGGATTTGGTGCTACCGAAGGATGCTGAGAATACTATGAAGCGAATATAAGAGCAATGAAGAGGTTTTAAGGAAAATGGAAAAAACCCTTAAGCTGATGACATTGATTGGTAATCAAGACACATGAATATAAATGTTTTACACATAGTTTTATATGTTCTCATTTTTCAAATGCTCGTCCAAATATATATATATATTGTCATCCGCAGACAGATCTCTTTCGCCGTATCACAGCTCATCAGTACGGTTAGACTCCGATTGCTTTTTTACCCAGGATTGAAACCCGACCGAAATGGCGTCAGTCGGCGACTCTACCCCTGGGCTATGGGCGTTCAGTGGAAATACGCTGACTTTTTAGCGCATATCATTATACGCACCCAATAGCTAGAGCGCTCTAATTCATTTCACTGAATAACACAGCACTTAGTAAGTCCTGAGCCTAACTAATAAAACGAAAACCTTTAGGCAAAATTCGACTTTATTCATAAACATAGTCTCTCTAGCAATTCGATGCCTTCTTGGTAGAACGATTTGTCTTTGGCCTCAAAATACGCCTCAGTTTCCGATATCACTTCTTCATTAAAGCCAAGTCTCTTTCTCTGGAATATTCTTTTGAGGTCTGCAAACAGCCAGTAGTCGCTGGATGCCAGATCTGGAGAGTAAGGTGACTGCGAAAGTAATTTGAAGTATAATTCATGTAGTTTTCCCATCGTTGCCATCGACTTGTGACACATTGTCTTGGTGAAAGATCGCATTTTCTTCTCCATTTGTAGCCGTTTTCTGGAGATTTCTTTCTTCAAACGCACCAATAATGCTATATAATATTTGCTATTGATGGTTCTTCCTTTCTCAAGGTAATCAATAAACAAAATACCTTGCGCATCCCAAAATACGGAGGCTACTGATGTTTGCACCCTTGATTGTTTTGGACGGTTTTCACCTGCTGCTATCCACTCAGATCAATGCTGATTTGACTCCGGAGTGAAGTGGTGAATCCATGTTTAATCCATTGTCGCTTATTTACGCAAAAACTCATTCTTGTTGCATTAAAACAGTTGCAAACAATGCTCTGAATCGTCGACTCGTTTTTTTGATCTACAGTAAGCAAACGCAGCACCCACTTTGAACACAGTTTTCTCACTGACAAATATTCAAGCAAAATGGTGAATACACTGCCTTCTGATATAGCCAACTCCTCTACTGTCTCATACAACTTCAATTTACGATCGGCTAAAACAAGTTAGTGGATTTTTTTTTTTTTGTTTTTCGAGACAGATTTTGCGTGACCTGAGCGTTCAGCATCATTTGTGCCTGTACGACCGCGTTCAAAGTCAGCCTACCACCTCTTAACCGTTGTTTCCGACGGAGCAGAGTCCAAATAACACTTATCAAGCCATTGCTTTGTTTGAACAAATTTTTTTCCATCAGAAAGCAATGCTTTATCAACAAACGAAATTCAGATTTTTTCATTGTTTTGAAAATTTGCACTTAAATAACTGTAATCTGCAAATTAATAATCCGATTAGGCCCAAATTTTGTACGTGTCATTTGAAGGTTATTACTTTATAAAAATCATATCGATTTTTTATTAGTGGCGCCATCTATATGTCAGGCCTAGGATTTATTTAGTGATGTGCTATATATATATATATATATATTTCACTTAGCAGAGTTTCATAGTGTAAATGAAGTATCAATTTTTTATCTAAACTTATTTGTGAATGGAACTTTGTCTGTGTGTGTGTCTGTGTGTGTATCCGTTACCTATAGACTCCAAAACGGTTTAACCGATTTTCTTGAAAATTTACACAGTTGTACTATAAGCGTCTGCGAGTGTTCTTAGCTACGTTTTGTGTCAAGGTACCCCCGATAAATATCGAAAATCGATAATCGAAAATATCGGTTATAGAAGGAGCGGTCCGATTTTAATCAAATTTGATACACTCATAGACAAAGACATAAGAAACGATATTCAGAAGTTTCAAGGTTGCAGTTCTTACAATAGTGCAGAAAATCGATAATATATATATATATATATATATATATATATATATATATATATATATATATAAAAGGCAAGATGTTTGTGTGTGTGTCTGGTTATCTGCCTATATTTCTGTATTTTTTCAGCCCTTTTATTTTAGTTTTTGCTTTGGGTTTGGCTCTAAGTAGGTATAATTGTAGTTCTTAGTCTCAGCCTTGATACAATTTACTCAGAGGACTTATTTAGCCTTCAAAATTCAGTTTACGACGAAAAAAAATTATTTGATATCGATACCAGGAAATCAAAATTTGACTCACATCCATTCATTTTTTCTTTCAGTCTACGGTTTCGCTTTAACTGGAAACAACTATTGATTTTTAGTCTTTAGTGCCAACGTCCAAAAAGTCTTAAAGCTTTCATTACACCCGAGCAACGCCGGGCTATACTACTAGGTTTTATATAAAGTTTAAAATGATGTATGCCTTTTTTTGGGGGGGGAGGGGGGCGGTTAAGTTCATTTTTCTTGCGTGAGTGGGTGTATGCGCGTGTCTATATATATGTGTGTGTGTGTGCGCGCGCGCGCGTGTGTGTGTACGCCTGTACATGTTCGTATATGCACATGTGCAGAATATAGTATATATATATATATATATATATAGGTGTGTGTGTGTGTGTGTGTGTGTGTGACTTGATGTTCGCAGTAGACCTTATATTTTATATCAATCAGTTAAGTGCCACATGTGATACATGCTTGGGCGATCATGTCTGACTGGGTAGAAGATTATTTCACTGTAGGTTGCCATTACTTTCTGCGTTAGACTGGTTTCCAACCAATGCTATAGAACCCAATCTGTCCTGTTATTTAACCTATAACCGGAGGGAAGAGACGAACAAATACCTTTCCCAAGGTTAGATGTGCGTAAGTGAATTCCTTGCAATTCGCACAAATAAGCTTTTAAAGGTATGCAATTCAAATTTTGTGTGTGCATATAGATATATATGTAATGAAATAAATTTCGAAGTTCAAAACCGTTGTATGATCATTTCTACATGAAATCCCTAAGAGAAATTTCACGCTTTATCGTCAACTTATACTAAAATAAAAAATATTATCGGCGAAAGTTCAAAAATTTCAAAAACTTTAAGTCACAGAAAAAAAAAACGGATAGTTGATATTAACATGTAGGTAGCAATCAATGTCTATTTTTAGATTTTGGACAACATTACTTTTAGATTGAGTTGTAAGTGAAAATTTTAAAATTTGGCAATGTTTAGCTCTAAAAAAATGGGGAAAGGAAAGTAAGAAGTGGTGTTTGAATGGGAAGAGGGCGAAAACAAAAAGGAAAGAAAAGGATAGAAAAGAGAAAAAAGAAAAGGAAGAAAAATAAAGAAAAGAAAAATTGCATACACGTAGAGACGCTAGGGACGTGTTAACAAAACTAGCGTTTTTAAATGGATATAAAATTATTAGAAAAATATTTTTAGAAAGACTAAGGTTTGGTTTCTTCTATCTACTTTGTATTGACTAGTTATTTTATTTTTAAGGAGATTTAGGTAATTAGAAGAATCACATTTATAAATATTATTGGATTTGTCTGACTTTACCCACAGCTCCTTAGAGTTTTTTAAGGTTCTAATATCCGATTTGAATAAGTCTTGGAAATCATTTGAAGCTTTACGTAATTTAATTTTGGGGATTAAGTTGAAAAGGTCCTTCTCAAAAGAGTCCAGACATTTGCATACAGGAGGTGTCCGTTAAGTTTTTAGGTTAAAGTACTCCGTAGAATAAGACGAAGAATCCGTGGAACGAAGAAAGAAGTATGCTTTCCATCGTAGCCTTCTCACGAAATTTTCAGTTTTTTTCAGTGAGGGGAATGAGAAAAAAATGAAGATTAGGGTAAGGTATATTCTTCAAGGAATATTCCGGGGTATATCTCTCCATTTTGAAATAGTGAATTTGAGTAATCGAAAAATACCCGGAATCAAACCGAGAGAGCTCAACAACCAAGGGTAGGAGCAAAATATTTAAAAAAAAAAAAACGGAAAAGCAGGAAGATAAATCCCAAAGACCCGATCTTAATTAATATTAATATTTTAATATTAAAAAATGATCCAGTTGGAGGGCTCAATGTAATTAATATTTAAATTACAGAGCCAATCTAGTAGGAATATATATTTTAGACATTTATGTAGATTCTTAGACCAAAAACAAATAGGTTTATATCGGGATGATGGATTAATGTTTATCCCCAATTCCAATGGACCCTATACGAATAGAATTCACAAAAAATCATCAGAGTCCTAAATTATTTCGGTTTTAAGGTTGAAATTACATCCAATCTTAAAATTGTAAACTATCTAGATATCACCCTTAATTTAAACAATGGATCCCACCAGCCTTTTCTCAAAGAAAATAGTTTACCCACTTACATTAATATTTCATCCAATCACCCAAAAATATTTTAAAACAGATACCCAATATCGTAAATAATAGGATTGACCATCAAGCATCATAACTTTCAATGAAAGTAAAGAAATTTACAAGGCCCTTCAAAAAAGCGGATTTAAGAACAAATTAACGTATAAAAACTTACAATAGATCCCTAATCATCTAATACTAAAAATAAAAATAATTGTAGAAAAAGAAAGATAATTTAGTTTAACTCTCCATACTGTAAACTAACAAATATCAATATAGGTAAATATTTTCTCAAATTAGTAGAAAAATATTTTAATAACAGCAATCCTCTACGAAAGATTTTTAATAGGAACACTCTAAAAATTAGCTACTCTTGTACTCCAAATATGGACAATATTATAAATTCTCATAATAGGCAAATTCTAAATAATTTATGTAATACTGACTCTGGGTCTGGAATTTTAAATGAATAGAATTGTAACTCCATAGATACCTGCCCGGTGGAGGGCAAATGTAAATCCACCCAGGTAATTTATGAAGCTCACATTTCACCATCCAACAACAAGAAAAATTACCGGACTTATATTGGTATGTCCGCGGGACCTTTTAAGCAAAGATATTACAATCACAGGTATTCTTTTTCGAACCCGGGTCAGAAATACCAGACAGCCCTTTCACGGATATTCTGGAAAATGAAGGAAGAAGGGCTGGACCCTGTAGTTAGTTGGAGATTGTTAGGTTCAGCCCGAATTCCGAGGAATTTTCGTGATAGGTGCGATCTGTGTCTGCAAGAAAAAATACCAATATTAAAGTACCCAAACCAGCACCTACTCCTGAATTTTAGAAAGGAATTCATTAGTAAGTGCCGCCATAGGTCGAAATTTGTGAACATTTAAAATTTAAGTTCTAAATTCAGGTTTTAGGAGAGAATAAACAAATTAATTTTTTTTATTAATTAATTAAATTTTTAAATGTAAATTTTGATACCCCTCTACCACCTTCCTCTTCCTTTCTCCTATTAATATCTACCTTTTAAGAAATAAGGATACTTAACCCCCATTTTTTTTTTCCTTTTTCCGTGACCCTATTTTCTGTTTCTCTTTCGTAATGTTTTACCTCCGGACTTAGTGGATAAAATTAATACAGATAGCAAAAAAATTACGGATAAATTAAAAATAAGCGACAGAGTAGCAAAACTTAACACAACGGAGTGCTATATAACAATAAAAGACCACAAAGAAAACTTTAGTATGAATCCCACCACTAGGATGATAAATCCAACCAGACCAGAGATCGGAAAAATTAGTAAGAAAATTTTAGAAAGAATCAACGAACAAATCAAGGATTCGCTGGAATTGAAATTATGGAAAGACACCACAGACGTAACAAATTGGTTTTATAATATAAAAGAAAGAACAACTGCTCTTTTATCCAATTTGATATCGAAAAATACTATCCATCGATATCAAAGAAACTATTTGTTACGGCCCTGGAATTCGCCACTCTTTACTCGGATATAACAGAGGAGGAGAAAACAATAATAATGAATGACAAAACATCTGTGCTCATCCACAAAGAGGAACAGTGGAAAAAAATGAATCCCAACGAGAACAATTTTGATATTACGATGGATTCTGCAGAATCTTCAAATCTGGTAGGATTATTAATATTATATAATCTCACAGCCTATAAGGAAGTAAACACTAAAGACATTGGACTTTATAGAGATGACGGACTTATAGTAATAAGAAATACCACAAACTTCAAAATAGACAGGGTTAGAAAAATGATACACAAGGAGTTGAAAAATTTCAATTTAAAAGTAACAGTTAAAGCTAAGATAAAAAAAACGTAGATTTCCTCGATGTAACTCTGGATCTAGAGAAAAATATACACCAACCATCCAAAAAATCAAATACAAATCCTTTATACATCCACCCAAAATCTAACCACCCTCCTTCTATCATCAAACATATACCCTCATCAATAGAATACAGAATTAGTAGAAACTCGGCTAATGAGGAAGTGTTTAATAAGCATAACAATTTTTATAATACTGCATTGAAAAATAGTGGATACATAAACCCAAATATTAAATATGTAAACAAGAAAAGTAACCCTCGAAGAAAAAATAGAAATAGGAAAATCATCTGGTACACACCCCCTTACAACCAGATGATAAATGGAAAATTGGGGAGAAAATTCTTCGAGTTAATAAGGAAACACTTTCCGGAAAAAAAATCCACTAAGGAAGATCTTTAATAAAACACTATAAAATTAAGTTACAGCTGTATGAACAATCTAGAAAAAATTTATAAAAAACCGCAATAATAATATTTTTAAAACATTCAACAAAATCAGTAAAACAACCAGACAACAGAAAATAACAATTTAGACAAGAAAAAATGTAATTGTAAAACCCCATAGACTGTCCGCTAGAAAACAGGTGTTTGACGGAATCGATAATCTATCAATGCGAAATATCGACAAAGGAAAACCCGAACAATATAAAAGTTTATATAGGGAGTACTAAAAACACTCTAAATCAGCGAATTTACCAGCATACCTCTTCATTTAATAATAGCAAATACAGAAATAGAACATCCCTATCGAGATATCATTGGTACCTAAAGGAAATAAAAAACACCCACAATAAAGTGGAAAATTCTAAAAGAAGTTAAAACATGTAAGTCCTTAAATGAACCATGTTCATTATGCTTATATGAAAAACTATTTATTAGTAGATACTTAGAAATAAAAATTTATTAAATAAACGCAACGAAATTAATGTCATATGTAGACATTGTAAATTATTCACATTAGAAAATGGATAAAACCTAAATTAAAGAACATGCATATAACTAAAAAGTACGTAAGAAAAATAATCACTGACGAACTAGGTAAAAATAAAGCCAAAAATAGAATAACTTTTTTTTTTAAATAAATCACCTCCCTTGCATCAGGATAAAAAACTTTACAACAAATGGATAGATTAAACAAAAAAATAGCAGTTTAGGGTTTTTGGAAAAAAATCTTTTCTTTAACAAATAGACTAAAAAGGAGAAGTAAGGAAAGAATAGGGGATTGGTATTCAAAAGGAATATCACATCAAATGTAATAAAACTGAAGGGAAAATGATAAGATCAGATTAATGGGAGGTAAAACATAAAGGAAGAGAAACAGACAAGAGAAGAATAGGGTCAAGGAAAAAGGAAAAAAAAAACAGGAAAAAGTTGGTTAGCATGTATTCTTCGAGGTCAAACCCCAAAGTTAATCTCTATTCTGATTAGCCACACAAAAAAAACACCCACATACATTCACAGCAAACCAAAAGAATTTGTCATTTAAATGTAACTCCACAACAACACCAACATTGCCTGATGATGAGAACCTATCTCGAAACATAGAAATTTCCATGTCGCAAAGTAAAATTGATATATAACCATATAATTGAAGAGGCTCATCCCTTGTTTCCTGTTTAGGATGCGGTTTCCGGTTTTTCTATTTTCCAATCTTTTCACTCTTTTTTATTTTATTTTATTTTTTTTTTTCAATTGGAGTAGATAGACTAAACTATCGCCCGGTTCACACTCTACCAACGTCTATTGAACAGGTGAAGAGGCTCATCCCTTGTTTCCTGTTTAGGGTGTGGTTTCCGGTTTTTCTCTTTTCCAATCTTTTCACTCTTACGTAGCCCCCTGCGCATCAGTGGCGTTTTCGCCTTGCTTGGAGGGATATCATTAAAAATATATATATATTATATTAAGCTCTATAATACACATTATATTGAGCACTGTTTATAATAAAATAAGTGCCAGAGTACTCAAAATTAAAAAAAAAACTGAGTCCTCTTCACTTGGAAATATATATATATATATAGCAAGGAAATTATTACCTCGATTTGACCGCCTCATGTCTTCATAATATCTTTTGTGTCTGCGCGCGAGGAGTGTGTGTGGCGTGTGCGTGTGCTTGTGCGTGTGTGTTCTACAAATTAGGCATTGATCACATTTCGTGTTTGCATTTGTGTGTGCGTATGTTTGTGTGTGCGCCCGCTTGTGCGTGCCTGCGTGCGTGCGTGTCTGCGTGCGTGCGTGCGTTCGTGCGTGCGTGCGTGTCTACGTGCGTTTACATGTGGACGCAAAAAGGACACCTGTAATTTGAATCAGAAAGAGGGAGTTGAAATTTCTGGGACACAAAATGACGAATTTGACACAGGACATATTAAGAAAGGAAACAACGAGGGACCTACCTAACGAGCTTGTGTAAATGGATTTCAGAACGGTGAGTGGTGGGAGGATAGTTAAAAAAAACAAGCATCACTTAGAACTACGAAATTGAGAAAGTTGTGAAGGGCCATAATTGTGTTAAATATCGCTCGAAACAAGAAGGAGACAAAGACGATGATGCTGTTTATATGAAGGAATTGGAAGAGGTTCCTACACTGTGAGCTTCTTGCAAAGATCCAGGATTCGAAAATCGTCTGGAAGTCAGAGGTAGTGTTAATACTCGACATTATAGGATGTTTCCTTAGTTTAAGAAAGGTAAAATTACGACTCGTCCTCCATCTTGTAAAAAATGTGAAATTTATCGAAAAATTACAATGAATCAATTTTAAAAAATGGTTTATGAAGTCCTATGCTAGCAATTTCACGCTAGATGATGAACCACGGTTATGTAGAACAGTTGAATTTAAATATGGATATTTTATAAAGATGTTGCTTAAGGATGACCAACTTTTTACAACGCAAGAGATGACTGCCATATTAAATATATACAAAACCTGGATATGTGCCCTCATTTGGAATTGGAACACTACCATTGAAAGAATTTGCCCATGCTTTGAATATTGCTTTCATATCTGGTCTAGTGCTCCTGCTATATATTTAGAGATTCTTGATAAAATCCAAGAAAAAATCTGCAATGATACTAATCCTGACGTAGCATCTCGGATTCAGTCATTTTCCAACAGCCGTAATGTAGTTTCCTTGTGCCTTTTCTATAAATACTTTTATGGTAATGTTCTGATGATCTTTCCTCTATGGTATCTAGACTTTAGGTATTTAAGTGCAGTACTTGTTTGGTGGCAAGGTCTCATCATCTTAAAGTTAAAATGTCTAGATGGAACAGTAAGTTCTCTTTTAACAGTTTCCTCTCTCGCACTTCCTTTTTTTTCCGGCTTCTTGCTTTCCAGTCAATTTTGATCTTCAAAGACTTAAATGGAACGTTAATCGTTATCGTCTGTTTTCTTAATTCCTGTTAATTTTTTTTGTTCTCTCTCATTAATAAGGTTTTCTTTTACAAATATTCTCTCAGACTCTGTAACCGCTTGCGTCTTAGTTGCATTATTGCCTTGCTTAGATTGAAATGATTAAAGATAAACAAAGTCAAAAACAACGACTCTTTCGTGAAGAGAATGCAATGGAATAGGCCGTAACTTTAACACTGTTCGCCGATTCCATTTTTTCCAAAACTATATCCGTCACGCGATCCTCATCCAAAATAAACTTATAATTCCTAAAATCCCAATTATCCATGGAATTATTCAAGACGTTTGTAAATTCAATGCGTACTAACAGAATGTGAAGTTTTTTTATTAAAAAATACGCATATGATTATATGCGTATTATATATATATATATATATATGTGTGTGTGTGTGTGTGTGTGTGTGTGTGCGCGCGCGCGCGCAAAACTTGCTGTCTAATCGATATAAAAAAATATTTTCATGTTTTTTTAATAATAATGCGATTAATTAACACTGCATATTAATTAATTAAAGGGTGAGCAAAACTTTGGTTATTCAAAAATAAAATATAAAAGATATTTTCAAGGTCTTCCAAGCTGATAAATTTCAGAAAAATGAACCCAAAATAATTCACTGGATTCTGCAAATGTAGTCAATAACAAAGCATTTAAATCCAGCGCTGAGTGGTCCACCATGCGGTCCTCGTAATAATAGAAACACAGCACACTAATTGTTGTAATAGGGGTTGTTGTTGTTAGCGGTGGAGGTAACAATGGTTGTGGTAGTGGTGTTATGGCTGATACAACTGAGCGAAGTCTCAAATACCACAGGGTTTTCCTCTCCTGACTTCTGTGCGTGATGTCTTTGTTGGCTGCTCGGGATACACATAATTGTTTTGCTAGGCAAATTACCGTAAAAGACATCTATCCGGGAAGGCATTGTGCGCCATTTTGGTTGCGTCCTCTCTCTCTCTCTCTCTCTCTCTCTCTCTCTCTCTGTCCGTCTCTCCAATTTTCTCTCTTCTCTCTCTCTTTTCTCTTTACTCTCTTTTTATCTTCTCCTTCTCTCTCTAATGTGTATAATAAAAGGATGTGTCTAAATTGACACGCGTGATTTAGCAAAAGATATTTCGAACGAAAACAGAAAGATCAAAATTTTCAAAATTTTAACTTTATATTCTCCACAACTGACAAGGTATCTTGGCAAAACTCGCTCAGTGAGATGCCACCGGAAAACGGAAGCAAGGTAACAGGAACGGAAATACACACCGGAAGTCACCTCGAAGACAACGCAGACAAAATAAGTTTTGCAGCGTTCCAAAAAGACATTGAGAGCACTGCGCGTGCGTTATTGGTTTTTCTTCGCTGAGAATATTGGGATGTCTTTTGTGCAGCGTGTTTGAGATGCTCAAGAAGGTTTTTCTTTTTTTTTTTATCGACTTCATGTGTTTCGTTGATGTCTAACAATGTTTATAAATAAATGTGGAAATGTGTTTATATGTGTACGGATGGATTTAAACATGTGCACACGATCGTATCGTTTGTAGTGGTGTAGTATTTGTTAAAATATCTTATACACTGTATATGTTGAGTCGTGTATATTTGTTTATCTGCCAGGTATGTTTCTGTCAAAAGCAATATCTGATAGATATGAACCTACAGGAGTTATAGATAAATAGATAAAGAGTGAGTGAGGGAAGGCGGAAGGGAAGCAAAGTAAGATGGAAGGTAGGATGATTGACTAAATAAAACGAAATTAAAAACGTGGTAAAGATTATTAATCTGAATGAATACACATAGATAGATAGATAGATAGATAGATAGATAGATAGATAGATATGAACAGACTGAGATAGATAGATAGATAGATAGATAGATAGATAGATAGATAGATAGATAGATAGATAGATATGAACAGACTGAGATAGATAGATAGATAGATAGATAGATAGATAGATAGATAGATATGAACAGACCGGGATAGATAGATAGATAGATAGATAGATAGATAGATAGATAGATAGATAGATAGATAGATAGATATGAACAGACTGATAGATAGATAGATAGATAGATAGATAGATAGATAGATAGATATGAACAGACTGAGATAGATCGATAGATAGATAGATAGATAGATAGATAGATAGATAGATAGATATGAACAGACTGAGATAGATAGATAGATAGATAGATAGATAGATAGATAGATAGATAGATAGATATGAACAGACTGAGATAGATAGATAGATAGATAGATAGATAGATAGATAGATAGATAGATAGATACATAGATCAAGATAGATAGATAGATAGATAGATAGATAGATAGATAGATATGAACAGACTGAGATAGATAGATAGATAGATAGATAGATAGATAGATAGATAGATAGATAGATATGAATGAATGGAGATAGATAGATAGATAGATAGATAGATAGATAGATAGATAGATATGAACAGACTGAGATAGATAGATAGATAGATAGATAGATAGATAGATAGATAGATAGATAGATAGATAGATAGATAGATAGAAACAGACTGAGATAGATAGATAGATAGATAGATAGATAGATAGATAGATAGATATGAATGAATGAGATAGATAGATAGATAGATAGATAGATAGATAGATAGATAGATAGATAGATAGATATGAACAGACTGAGATAGATAGATAGATAGATAGATAGATAGATAGATAGATAGATAGATAGATAATACCGAGAGATAGATAGATAGATAGATAGATAGATAGATAGATAGATAGATAGATAGATCGATAGATAGATAGATAGATAGATAGATAGATAGATAGATAGATATGAATGAATGAGATAGATAGATAGATAGATAGATAGATAGATAGATATGAACAGACTGAGATAGATAGATAGATAGATAGATAGATAGATAGATAGATAGATAGATAGATAGATAGATATGAACAGACTGAGATAGATAGATAGATAGATAGATAGATAGATAGATATGAACAGACTGAGATAGATAGATAGATAGATAGATAGATAGATAGATAGATATGAACAGACTGAGATAGATAGATAGATAGATAGATAGATAGATAGATAGAAAGGAACAGACTGAGATAGATAGATAGATAGATAGATAGATAGATAGATAGATAGATAGATAGATAGATAGATAGATAGATATGAACAGACTAAGATAGATAGATAGATAGATAGATAGATAGATAGATAGATAGATAGATAGATAGATAGATAGGAATAGGCATATGAAAACAAAATGGATTTACGTGCAGAAATATATATGGGTAGTTACATAGGTGAAGAACAGAATGAAATAGCTTGTAACAGAGACAGGGAAACAGATACAGACAGACGGACGAACAGACAGACATAAATAGATACATACATACATACAGATGTTTCGGGAGAACTGCGTTCAAAAGCACTATTCGGGATTTGTTTGATCAGGAGATCCTACGTTGCCGAGCGGGAAGGCACGTCAGACCTAATTACGGTTTGCCCTATCAGGTGCAGGTTCGAATCCTGCTGAACGACGCATATTTTTCTATGATTTCTCAAATATTCAACCTGGTAGATGTAAATATATAAATATACTAATGATAAAAACAGAACATCTACTCAAATATGAGCATCCATTAAAAAATTTGTTTAAACAGATTAATTAGAAATATGTCGGATTTAATCAACTTCCTAAAAATCATTAGTACATACATACATGAAGAAGATAGATAGATAGATAGATAGATAGATAGATAGATAGATAGATAGATAGTGAGTGAGTGAGTGAGTGAGTGAGTGAGTGAGAATATGATTTGTATGTAGGTAGTTAGGAAGCCTAACTAGATGAAACAACTTTAAGCAGATAGATTTATAGGTGTGTGAGATGGATTCTGACAAAAATTTTCTCGTATGAGACAGTAAACCAACTTTCCTGGCTGTAGATCAAGCAATTGGCAATATAATAACTCCACTTTATGTCAATGGAAAACGTGAGTCCAAGGAAATGTAAAATCTTTCTATCCTGAAGTTTAGCATCACCCCTGATAATGACTAGCAGAAAAGAGTCTCTCTAGTGATTAAATGAAAGTAGTTTTCTTTTTGGTTGCGTTCAAATTTACAAGTCATTTATTGTCCCACTTAACCACTGATTGATGTTCCTTTTTTAGTTCGGTTGCCAGTTTTACCTTTTTTTTTTTTTTTTCAAATATGTCGGCTTTGCCACTAAGACAGGAGAAAATACTCGTGTCATCTGCATAAATGCCTAGTTGAGCACAGGTCTTTGATGAAAATCAGAAATAGAGGATTGAAGCAACCCTTCATTAATATGAAATGATGTATATAAATGTTGTGGATTCCGGGTGAGGAACCGCACAAAATAATGAACAACAAAACAGATATGGAGATAGAAAAGTAGGTTATATTGAACGTAATATACAAACTTGAACGCAGGTTAGTAAATCCAGGAATGCTATTAGTAAGAAATAAATGTATACAAGTCTTGAAGTGAAGTCGTTTGTAGTAGTATATACGTGTATATTTGTCTAAGTGGAACTCAGAGCTAGTTTGACTTCTGATGTAATAGTCTCTGGGACAAGTTCAGTATCTCTCGGTAACTTACGTATCAGTTCCGGTACTCTCCGCTAACTGCAACGGATATATATATATATATATCCGTTGCAGGTAGCGGAGAGTATATATGCGAATGACACTATATATATATATATATATATATCAGTTCCGGTACTCTCCGCTGACTTCACCGGATATATATGCGAATGACTCTCTCTCTCTCTCTCTCTCTCTCTCTCTCTCTCTCTCTCTCTCTCTGTGGCAGAAGTATATGTACACTCAGTCGAGTCCATTATATACAAAGGGGAGATCCCACAACAATAAACAAATCTTGTGATAAAGAAAGAAGTGACGAACAATTGTTGGACACTGATGTCATCGGAAACGTCTATGTAATATTTAATCTCCCACATCACAATGAGTTTCTAATGATTTCCTCACACATGTAGAAGATTTAAAGGACAGAGGTGTGGTTTTGCCAGAAAATGCTAAGAATACCATGTACAGTATATATGAAAAATGCAGATGATTCATTTAAAGTACGAGAAATTAAACTTATAATCAAAAGAAAAGAAATTAATTTTGTGGGCACACGTTAATTTTGCGGGGAAAAAAGACAGCCTGGGAAATTAAACCACACTCACTGACTAAAAACAACATTCACAGTAAAAGTAGGTCCTTCTTCATTGTTTATTTCTCGTCTTGTGGAAAAAGGACACAGGTGTGTCCAATAATTTAGTTAAATTTATTTGTTTGCACATATTTTAAATAAAATAATGTTTTAAATATGCAGTACTGTGCAAAAGTATTAGGACAGGGGTGATTTTCCTAAAAACCTCACTGAAATTCAAATACAGGGTGAAAAGCTAAGTAAATTGCTAATATTATTTAAAACTAGGTGTAAAAATGTATTAAAAAGAAGTTATATATAACTTTTCCTATTTTCTATTATACAAGTTATTTTGAAACGACTCATTATTCTATTATCCTTGAATATGACTGACTTTTTTCTTATTCCCCCCTCTCAAATTGATAAATCCAATGACACATGACACACTTTGGGAACAAATACAAGCTGCTTTTATGAAGACAAAGTGCCGCAAATTCACGGCTACCACGAGAGTTGAGAAGATATAAATATAGCTGCTAAGTAAAACTCGGGAGTGTTTTTGTTTCTTGTGTGTTAGACTACTTACCCACGCTCTCTTTGGGAAGAACTCTTGCTGCATTTTTCAAGTTTGAGATTACTAATCTACACTGTCAGATGTGCGTTGTGGTGCAGTGAATATCGGCTCGGAACGAGAAATCAGGGAACCGAGTTCGAATTCCAGTTGAATTCCTTGCATTCACTTACGCACAAATACCCTTGGGAAAGGTATAAATCCGTCTCTTCCCTCCAGTTAAGGGTTAAATAATAGGACAGATTGGGTTCTATAGCCTTGGCTGGCAACCAGTCTACCGAACAAAGCAATGGCAACCTACTGCGGGATAATCTTCTGCCCAGTCAGTCATGTCTATTTCGAGACATGATCGCCCAAACGTGCATCACGTATGGCACTTAACTGACTGAATGTACACTTTATTTTGGAAGAACTTTTGTACGTTTCAGATTACTGATCTACACTTTGTTTGGAAAGAACTCGTGCTGCGTTTTTCAAGTTTAAGAACTTTTCTCTTTTGAATCTATGCTGCACATATATAAATCTACCATATGCCCGTGTATTGAATACTGCTGCCACATCTGGTCGGGTGACCCTGCTATTCTCCTCGGGGTTCTTGACAAAATCCAACGAAGAATGACACGATTTCAGTTCATCGAGGCATCAATTGAGGATTCCGTCTACAATCTTCTTTGTGATTTTTGTATATTAATGACCATTTACAAGAGCTGGAGAGTATAAAGTTGAAGAATGTTTGTGCGGCAAACCGGTGATTAACCGCTTCTTCCACAAATCATAAATTTCTTCCAGTTATATTTTCCGCAGTTTTGACTCGGATTGATGTCACAACATCGGAAAGTGTTCTATCCTCATTATCATTTCAGATAAGGTAACCATTCCAAAATTATTTGCTCGTGAAACATTAAAGCACAATATAGTATAAGAGAGTATACACATCCGGAAATGAGACCAAATGCTCAAACATCAGATCATTAAATCCTGTCTTGGATAAAATGATTCATTTTCAGCACTCCCTTAACTATATATATATATATATATATATATATATATATATATATATATATATATATATATTTCTCATCCAATATATATATTATTATTATTATATATATTATTATTATTATTATTATTATTATTATTTTGCCCCAAGCAAGGCAGGAATGCCACTGGTGCGCAGGGGGTTACAGTGAGAGAAAATATCAATGTACAAGGGATGTCCAAAAAAGGATAACAGCTGGATGGAAATCATGTAGATAACGGCAATCGACATTGCATTTAAAGTTTTGGAGATTGTAGTTATCAGGAATACGAGCAAATGGAAGGAACTTCCACAAAGAAGAGAAGAGGTGGTTATATGGAACTATTTCGACAATAAAAGAGCGTGAACATGATGCCAATCTGGTAACATGATATATATATATATATATATATATATATATATATATATATATATATATATATATATATGTATGTATGTAAGTATATTGTTTAGTTGCTTAGTTTTTTATCATAATAAAATTAGAACAGTGCACATTTGTATTAAAATGTGTTCAATACAGTTATATTGTAAAACTTTTGAATATTTTCCATTTGTAAACGAGTTATTACTCGACCCAGGTTTCTACCATGAGTGGTGTCTTCAGGTGATTTTCAATAACTCTGTAACTGAAAATCGCCTGAAGAGACCACTCATGATAGAAACCTGGGTCGCGTAATTACTCGTTTACAAATGGAAATATATATATATATATATATATATATATATATATATATATATATATATATATATATATATATATATATATATATATATATATAAGTATTGTTGGAATAATATTCCTTGTCAAAAGAAACACTATTTTTTAAAAAGTGCTCAATAGTAGATCTAATAATATTATTTATTTATAAATTATAACATGCATATGTTATAATATGACTACAAAAGTAACCATTTTGTTTCAACACTTTAAGAACCATCATATCACTTTATAAGACACAAAAGTGTTGAAACAAAATGACGACTTTTGTAACATATCCATGTTATAATTTATGAATAAATAATATTATATATATATATATATATATATATAATCATAAAAAATAATTTAGTAGATGATATTAACCTAACTAGCAAAAGTATAACTGACAAATTAGAAATTAGCAATAGAGTCAGCAAACTCAACCCTTTCAAATCGTACATTGCTATCAAAGACCCCAAACCAGACTTTGAAACTAACTCCCCTACTAGAATTATTAATCCAACTAGACCAGAAATCGGACAAATTATACAAAAACGGACAATCCACTCAAACACACACTTTATAGTGCTAACTTACAAATAAAACAATGCATTGGATTTACCCAATCGATTAACACTACTTATATCATTTGTTCTCGTCTCTTTTCATTCTACTATCACGTGACTTTCTTCATACTAGAATTCCTATCCTTCTCTTACCCATTATGACACCCCTTTAACCGATTCCTCTTTCTCTTCGCTATCCTCTTATGTAACCTTTCACTCTCCTCTTATGTAGCCCCCCTCGCACCAGTAGCAATACTACCTTGCTTGGGGTGAAAGCATTATATATATTTGTAAACGAGTTATATTACGCGACCCAGTTTTCTACCGTCTGGTATCTTTAGACGAATTACAATAACTAATTTTACCGTAACGGGAATTTTTTCTTTTTCTTTTTTTTTTTTTTTGCGCAAATTTCAAAATCATGAAAAGTTATAACGTTTTCAGCCATTGTTGTATAATCCTAATAGGTATTTTTGGTATGCCTACACTTATTCATAATTTCTGTTCTTTCATTTAGTAGTTCAAAAATGAATTACTGAATAAAAGAACAGAAATTATGAAAAAGATACCAAAAGATACCTATTAGGATCATACAACTATGGATGAAAACGTTATAACTTATGATTTTGAAAATTGCGCGTTTAAAAAAATCCCCGTTACGTGAAAGTTCTTAAAAAATTGTAAAATCAGTTATTGTAAATCATTTGAAGACATCAGATGGTGAAACCTGGGTTGCGTAATATAACTCGTTTACAAATGAAAAATATTCAAAAGTTATACAATATAATTGTATTGAACACCTTTTAATACAATTGTGTACTGATCTAATTTAATTTTAACCAAAAAAATATTAATTAAATATATATATATATATATATATATATATATATATATATAGTCATCAGCAGACAGATCTGTTTCGCCGTATCACAGGTCATCAGTACGGTTAGACATCCGATTGTTTTTAGCCAGAATTGAAACCCGGCCGAATTGACGATTGAGTCGGCGATTCTACCTCTGAACTCTGGGCGCTCGGTACAAGAAGACAGACTTTTAGCTTCTGATATACCATGTAAACATACGCCAGTAATTAGAGTGTTCTAATTCATTACTGAATAAACGATGCGTAAATGCTATAGTAGTTACTGTTTTTTCAACGTCTACCATTCATCCTGAGTTTTCAATCAGGGTGTGAGAGTGTAAATAGTCATCCTCAGACAGATCTGTTTCGCTGTATCACAGCTCATCAATATTTCGCAATACTAATGTATGACAGATTAAACTTGTCACGATGTTATCGTTCTTCAGGCATATAAATTCATAAATAATGGTGTCTTATGTAGTTTTGATTTTGTTGGTGTGTTGTTATTGTTGACGTTGTGGTTGTCCGTTTTGAATGTTTTTATAATAAATAGTCACCTTAATCTTCTTTTTCAGATCTATTCTAAAGAAGTAAAGGTTTTTTTTTATTTATTAATCTGACATATTTTTATCACTTTAAACGTTACTTCTAGTGGATGACCATATATGTGGAGACGCTCCGTTTAAATTTAAATTATGTGTTTGTTTTCGTCTATCGATCTAATTATGCGCAGAAACATATTTTTAAAAATGCGACCACAGACAGGATGCGCCCCTTTTTTGCAGAAGGACGGAGTTGTTAGATCGATATGTTATTAACCAACTCGGCCATCAAGCAGGATTCTACATTGCCTATTAATCCCAATATCCTCATCCATATTACTGAATGTCAATACAAAGAGGATATAAATCCCCAACAGGCAAGGATATATCTCAACATCCCTCAAAGATATATCTGCATAACCAACATTGATACACCTCCTCAACCCGCATGGTTATATCACCCAAAACCACCAAGGATATATATATCTAACAACCCGCAATGATATAAAACATCAACCTCCCACGTATAAAAAAAATATATCACAAAAACCGGCAAGGATATACTCTACAACCCGCAAAGATATATCACCAACGCTGACAAGAATATATTTCCACAAATGACCAGGATATATCTCTACAACCCTGAAGGATATATCACCAAAGAAGACAAGTATATATCACCGCAACTGACAAGGGTATATCCCCACAAACCGAAACGGTATCTCTCCACAACTCGCAAGGATATATCTCCAAAGCCGATTAGAATATTTCTTCACAACCGACAAAAATATATCTTTAAAACCGACAAGGATATATTTCCTCAAACAGGAAGATATCTTCAAATCCAACGATTATATCTCTATAACTTGAAAGAATATATCTTTACAACCCGCAAGGATATATATATATATATACATACAACACACAAGAATATATTTCCAAAGATGACAAAGGTAGATCTTCACAACCCACACAGCTATATCTACACGATCCGCAGGAAAATATCTTCAACACGACAATAATATAACCCCCACAGTTAAAAATAAGACATGTCTGCAACTGACAAGAATATATCTCCACAAGCCGCGAGGAATTATTTCCACAACCACAAAAATATATATCTATAACACGCAAAGAAACATGTACTACAACAGACAAATATATATATATATATATATATATATATATATATATATATATATATATATATCCCTAACCAACAAAGATATATCTCCACAATCCAAAATAATATATCTTAACAACCCGCATGGACATAACTCCACTACTCGAATATATATATATATATATATATATATATATATATATATATATATATATATATATATATATATATATCCACAACCCGCAAGGATATAGCTCTAAAACGGACATGGATATATCTTCACAACTGATAATGGTGTAATTCTACAACCGACAAGAATATATCTTCTCAATCAGCAAGGTTATATCTCCAAAGACGACAAATATATATCTCCACAACCGACAACGATATATCTCCACAACTGGTAAGGATATTCCTCCAGAACCAACATGGATATATCTTCACAACTGATAATGGTGTCATTTTACAACCGACCAGGATATATTTCCTTAACCAGCAAGGATATATCTCCAAAGACGGCAAGTATATATCTCCACAACTGACAACGATATATCTCCACAACTGGCAAGGATATATCTTGACATCTGGCAAGGATATTACTCCACAATCCACAAGGATATTTTTCTACAACCGACAAGGGTATATCTCCACAACCCGCAAAAGATATAGCTCCAAAACTTGCATGGATATATCTTCACAACCGATAATGGTGTAAATCTACAACCGACAAGTATATATCTCCACAACTGGCAAGGATATATCTTCACAACTTGGAAGGATATTTCTCCACAATTCGCAAGTATATATTTCTACAACCGACAAAGACCTTTCTTCACAACCCGTAAAGAATTATCGCCACAATCGACATAGATATATCTTCACAACTGGCAAGGATATATCTTCACAACTCGGAAGGATATTTCTCCACAATTCGCAAGTATATATTTCTACAACCGACAAAGATCTTTCTTCACAACCCGTAAAGAATTATCGCCACAACCGACATAGATATATCTCCACAACTGGCAAGGATATATCTTCACAACTTGGAAGGATATTTCTCCACAATTCGCAAGTATATTTTTCTACAACCGACAAAGATCTTTCTTCACAACCCGTAAGAATTATCGCCACAACCGACATAGATATATCTTCACAACTGGCAAGGATATATCTTCACAACTCGGAAGGATATTTCTCCACAATTCGCAAGTATATATTTCTACAACCGACAAAGACCTTTCTTCACAACCCGGCGTAAATTATCGCCACAACCGACATAGATATATCTTCACAACTGGCAAGGATATATCTTCACAACTCGGAAGGATATTTCTCCACAATTCGCAAGTATATATTTCTACAACCGACAAAGATCTTTCATTACAACCCGTAAAGAATTATCGCCACAACCGACATAGATATATCTTCACAACTGGCAAGGATATATCTTCACAACTCGGAAGGATATTTCTCCACAATTCGCAAGTATATATTTCTACAACCGACAAAGATCTTTCTTCACAACCCGTAAAAAATTATCGCCACAACCATGTAAAAGATATATCTCCACAACTGGCAAGGATATATCTTCACAACTCGAAAAGGAAGGATATTTCTCCACAATTCGCAAGTATATATTTCTACAACCGACAAAGATCTTTCTTCACAACCCGTAAAGAATTATCGCCACAACCGACATAGATATATCTTCACAACTGGCAAGGATATATCTTCACAACTCGGAAGGATATTTCTCACAATTCGCAAGTATATATTTCTACAACCGACAAAGATCTTTCTTCACAACCCGTAAAGAATTATCGCCACAACCGACATAGATATATCTTCACAACTGGCAAGGATATATCTTCACAACTCGGAAGGATATTTCTCCACAATTCGCAAGTATATATTTCTACAACCGACAAAGACCTTTCTTCACAACCCGTAAAGAATTATCGCCACAACCGACATAGATATATCTTCACACAACGGGCAAGGATATGCTCTTTCACACAGTAACTCGGAAGGATATTTCTCCACAATTCGCAAGTATATATTTCTACAACCGACAAGACCTTTCTTCACAACCCGTAAAGAATTATCACATACAACCGACATAGATATATCTCCACAACTGGCAAGGATATATCTTCACAACAGAAGGATATTTCTCCACAATTCGCAAGTATATATTTCTACAACCGACAAAGATCTTTCTTCACAACCCGTAAGGGTATCGCCACAACCGACATAGATATATCTTCACAACGGGCAAGGATATATCTTCACAACTCGGAAGGATATTTCTCCACAATTCGCAAGTATATATTTCTACAACCGACAAAGATCTTTCTTCACAACCCGTAAATTATCGCCACAACCGACATAGATATATCTTCACAACGGGCAAGGATATATCTTCACAACTCGGAAGGATATTTCTCCACAATTCCTCAAGTATATATTTCTACAACCGACAAGATCTTTCTTCACAACCCGTAAATTATCGCCACAACCGACATAGATATCTTCACAGCTGGCAAGGATATATCTTCACAACTCGGAAGGATATTTCTCCACAATTCGCAAGTATATATTTCTACAACCGACAAGATCTTTCTTCACAACCCGTAAAGAATTATCGCCACAACCCGCATGGATATATCTTCACAACTGCTAACGGTGTAATTCTACAAATGTCAATCTCCTCCACCAGCAAGGGCATATCTGAAAAATTTTACAACTCGCAAGGATATATCTCCACAACTCGCATGGATATATCTTCACAAACAATGAGGTGTGTAACTCCTCAACAGACAAGGATATATTTTCATATCCTGCAACGATATATTTCTAAAGCCTACAAGGTTATATCTTCCAAATTAACACAAATATATCTCCTCAGCCAGCAAAGATATATTTCCAAAGCCGACACGGATATATCTATACAACTGACAAGGCTATATCTCTACAATCCGCATGAATATATTTTCAAACCGACAATGATATATCTCTACAGCCGACAGGGATATATCTCCACAACCGAAAAGAAGGTATCTTCACAACCCGCAAGGAATTATCTACACAGCCGACATGGAATTTTCTACACAACCGACAAGAATGTATCTATACAAGCCACAAGGATATAGTTCTACAATTAACAAGAATATATGTTCTAAACCAATAAAGCTATATATCCGCTACTCGAAAGGATATATTTCTAAAACCGGCAGAGATATATGTTTACAGTCAACCCCAAAAGCTGACCTCTATAGGAGAAAGATAATGTTGTGCGTGTGATGAGATTATCATGGAATTATTCATTGAGAGTTTTTTAAAACGCAATGAAACATTAAATGTGCATTTATGCGTACAGCAGCAGGAACGTGTCCATAAATGTTTGACAGAAAAGAACTCTACGTCCGACAAGAGGAAAAAAAGTTATTTTGATTCATAAGAGTGCAAGGCCACATGCAATAAGAACAACAGTTTGGGAATCATTCGGTCTGTTCTCTCTAGTCGCCATATTCACCTGACCTTACACCAAAATAATTACCTGACCTTACACCAAATAATTATTATCTTTTTCGATTTCTGCAAAACGTTTTTGATTGGGGGAAAATATTTCTTTAATGAAAACCAGATTCAAGAGTTCGTTGAAAACTTCTTCACATCAAATCCTGTGGAATTTTACTCAAACGGTATCGAAGATCAGTTGATAAGTAGCAACAGCTCATCGCAAGTAATGATGAATATATAATTGAATAAAATCCATTTTTAATTTATTATTTGATGTATAAAGTTGATAAACAAAAAACGGAAATAATTTATGAATAAATCTAAGTTCTATCTATTCTAGTCTGTTCATATCTATTTATCTATCACTCTACCTGCCTATCTGTCCTACGATATTCTCTTTTATCTAGCTAGCTATCGATCGCTTACAATATTTATTTAATTTTTCTCCTCAATGTTTAACTTTCCTCCATTACTTACACAAAACCCAGATTTTATCAGTAAAGCAATTTTTAGTAATCTCATTTCTTATCCTTTTTATTGTCTTTTGTCTCACAGTATGACGGTAAACTGCATCCGGCAGCAAGGCCTCTGATTGAGAGGTTGTGAGGGGCATGGAACCACCTCTCATTGCTGTTGTTCTCAGGTCCACCCTGACCCGGAGTGGTAGCACCTGTTAGGGTCCCAGCTATGGACAAATAGTAAATCTGCCCCAAACTGAGGTGAAAGTATAAGAATCGACTTTTATAGAAAAGTATACATTTTTGAAGGAAAAATAAATTATTACCAGCAATATATTTTTAAATAAAAAAACTAGAAGACATTTTCAGGTTTCTAAAATAAAAAAAATATAATAATAAATGTTTCATCAAAATCTGACTAAATTAACATTCTCAATATGGCCGAACATCAAGAATACATTAAAACCCTATATTTTTGGCATTAAATAACCCACAGAAGTGTTGATATGCCGTTAAACAAAACTCAAACTCAATTTTGTCTTCTTCATGTCACTTTTCCTGTGCTTTTAATAATACAGACTTTAAAAAATCTCTCTCTCTCTCTCTCTCTCTCTCTCTCTCTCTCTCTCTCTCTCTCTCATGCGCATACATGCAAACATGCACACACACACATACTTTTTTTTCCATAAATTCCATTTCCGCGTGCCTGGTCTCCTTAGGCACGCACAGTCGCCCACTAAACCTTTCACCTCTTCCGTGTTCTTTCTCCGTTTCCCTGATGGTTCCAGTGTCGTTGAAACACACTCAGAGCCGTTTCGCCCCTGGTTCCCAGTACCGAAAGGTTCCTCTTTGAATTCAAAGTATTGCCACTTAATGAGTGCCAATTAACGTCATTATTCCCAAATGTCGTAACTCCTGCGACTGCCAACGACGACGACGACGACGACGAAGACGAAGACGACCATGGAAATTTCTACAACAACAGATAATTAATATAAACCCTTTCAAGAGATTATTTGCCGTGTGACTTAATTTACAAGATTACAGAAACTGGCTCATCTAGTTATGTTATTGTTTCTTTTTACCAATCATTTCGGTTCGAAACATTGGGACTGCAACGCTCTACTCCGTGTCTATCACACAATTTGCGGATTTGTGTTTACTTGTTGTTAAACAATGCATTCTGTGAAAACGAAAAAAAAAACGTCGCTGCACAAAATATAAAAAAATACCACTATATTTCTTGATTGATTCATTTTCTACGGATTATCAACCCTATGCAGCTTATGTAAAGCCAAAAAATATATTTAGAAGAATTTTAGGGAGCTAATAATGATTTTGTCGTGATACAATTCTTATTAATTATCCCATACCTTAACTACGCTAATAATGAAGAGAGAGTGATTGATTGATTGAATAAAACTTCCTTCTTACTATATATATATATAATAACGATAATAATTATCACAATATTAATAGTGACAAAAATAATTCTGCTAATACTAGTAATTGCTATACTATATTTAAGTTCGTCTTGAAAAACCCACCGAGAACGAACTCGGAGGGAAAAGAAGGGGACGTAAAAAAAGAAACAAACGAAGTACATGAACAAAAGTCAAGCACTCGTAGGAAAGAAAAATGCCCAATACGAAAACCCTAACACTAAACCGCTCAATACGAAAGTATCCTGTTTATCTTCCTTAACACTCCCCTTTCATGCAGCCCTCTACACATCTGTATTCTCATTCTGTTCTTACTAATTCTTTGACTCCCTTGTAACTTGTTCCTCTTTCTCACCACTCACCTCTTATGAATTCTACCTTGCTTGTGGTGAAACGATTCTACATCTGAGCTATGGACGCTCTGTATATATATATATATATATATATATAGTCGCCGACTGACGCCATTTCGGTCGGGTTTCAATCCTGGGAAAAAAGCAATTTTGTTTTCCCCTGTCTTTCCTTCCCTCTATCTGGCCTGTTAGTATCAGATTCTCCAAGCCCTTCTTCCTCATTGCATGTCCCAGGGGCTTTATCTGTCTCTTCTTGATGCTCAGTATTAATTTCCTTTTCGTTTCCATCCTTTGCAAAACCTCATCATTGCCCACGTTCTCAATCCATGATATCCGCAGCATCCTTCTGTAGAACCACATTTCAGTGGCTTCAAATTTTTCCTTCATCTTCGATACGTCATAATAATACAAAAGATGGAATTAGTAAATACTAAACACTTCAGGTACTTCGGCGTATGCATCACTTAAAACAAATTAAATAGAGGAAAAACAGAAATTGAACATAGAATAGGTTTATCAGATATAATTTCGCCTCTTACTGCAAAGTGTTACGAATCCAAAGCTTCAATCTGAAAATTCTAGTCTTGTAGGTTCAACAATTATTTGGCGCAATGAGGTAGACTGACTTTCATAGTTATATATACACCCACTGCAAAGATGATATCATTGGGTAAATGCTTCATAGAACGGCCAGGACGGAAAGTTTCTCCGAGAGAATAAATGGCTACGTCTCCGTGACTACGTGAACCCTCAGGTTAGAGGATATCAGTCGTAGATTGACCAGAATAGAGACAGATTGTTCCAGTTCTACTTTCCCGGTGTATGTCATTTTTCAACTCATATGTGTGGATGGAACTGGTCAAGGGCTCAACTGCGCTACAACCAAATCATTTCATGGGATTGATGTTGAAGATGAGTTGAGTGTTCATGATCACAATCGCCAGTGTTTTATGCTGGATATTAAATGACAACATCTCATCAATACTCTGACACTATATGACCATGAAATCATTTATTGTTATTATTATTACTGGCCCTCGTGCTTTTTATTAACCCTAGAACACTAACCATCAATTAACGTTACACCACTACTAACCATGGGTTTATCATACCCAATTTTGAAAATATAAAAAAAAATATTAAATACAAATTTTTATTTGAAATATTTTACTTGCAGGCACTTCAAACTTTGTACTTTAACTTAACATTAATAGGAACCGAAAAACATATTATTTAAGAAATAAAATTAGAAAGTGAAAATTTAATTAAATTGTAATTAAAATGGCGTCATTTGTGCAGGGTACTATATACCCATGGTTAGTGTTCTCGGGTTAGGACATTTACTTTGGTGGCAAAATAAACTGAAAAAAGTTTAGACAAGGTAGTAAAGAAAAGTGAAAAAAGCAATGAGTATTAACTGTATGAAAACAGAATGAATTTTTGTTAGCAAGGGAGACAACCCCAGATGCGTACGAAGAATGGTCGCCTGCAAAATGGGCTGTTCAAAATGGGCTGTGATTTATATATTGGGAACGTCAGTTGCAGAATTTTAAATAACAGGCAACAATGTGATCCGGAAACACGAAGATGCATAGGAATAAAGGATAATGTCTTTTAAAAAAAAATGTTAAGTGTGCGTTTCAATCTTGGGAGGAGATATTTTAGCAGTTATTCCTCAGATTGAAACCAACACCCCCTCAATCGAATGACTGCACACGTTCACCTCTCTCTAACCTATTTCGTATGCCAAATGTAAATATTCATATATATATTCATATATATTCTTGATATCTATTAAGCACCCCCCTAAAAAAGAACCTGAGGAATGATTGCACTCATTCATTCGATTGATGTAATTTGAGATTGGATAGTGATTGCTAAACTCTCAAAAACTACCTCTAATTTATAGACAAAACCTACATATAAATGCTGAGATTTTCCCTAGGCAATAGAAATGAAAGTTTTTCGGTTTTGCCTATATATTTTTCCTTTCTTGCCTTCAAGTCTCAAG
This sequence comes from Ascarosepion bandense, assembly GCA_037127315.1. Taxonomy (NCBI): domain Eukaryota; kingdom Metazoa; phylum Mollusca; class Cephalopoda; order Sepiida; family Sepiidae; genus Ascarosepion; species Ascarosepion bandense. Next base: position 225,961 of record JBBBDQ010000284.1, read on the forward strand.
GTACTTAACTGTATCTATTTTGAGTGTGGATACTATTTATATGTTGTCAATCCTTTCCTTTGTTACTGCCTCAAAGTCACTTTAGTTTGCCTTGCACTACATGACCTTGTTTTGTAGTATTTTACTTTGTTCTTCTTAACGCTCTTCTTTTCACGGATAAAGAAAAGACTTAAAATGATAGATTTGGTTCTATTAAAAGATGCCGAAAATATAATGGGCAGAACATGTGAGTAATGTGGAAGTTTAAAGAAAATAGAAGCAAGGAATTCTTTTTGGATCCTTGCCTTTTAACCAACTTTAAATCTGCAAAAATTTAAATGCTGTGTCAATTGTTATCTCATGTCCTTCTGATAACACTTATCCTTTCTCGCTTATTATTAATGTTTCTGTTCCTAATTCTTCCACACCCAGTAACCCCTATTGGTTTAGTGGCACTATTGTCTTTCTTGGGGCGAAGCCGATTACAAAAAAGTCTTAAACAGGGTGTAGTAGGAATACCTTCCTGTCTTGGTCCTGACGAGTGAGAAATTACGAAACTCCGAGCCGGCTTGTGAACTTAAATTAATTCTGATTATAGATAGATAGATAGATAGATAGATAGATAGATAGATAGATACGTACGTACATACATACATATGAACATAGATAGATACATACATACATACATACATACATATGAGCACAGATAGATAGATAGATAGATAGATAGATAGATAGATAGATAGATGTACACACATACATACATATGAACATAGATAGATAGATACATACATACATACATACATACATACATATGAGCATAGATAGATAGATAGATTGATACATACATACATATATACATACATACATACATATGAACATAGATAGATAGATAGATACATACATACATACATACATACATGCATGCATATGAACATAGATAGATAGATAGATAGATAGATACATACATACATACATACATACATATGAACATAGATAGATAGATAGATACATACATACATACATACATACATACATACATACATACATACATATGAGCATAGATAGATAGATAGATAGATACATACATACATACATACATACATACATACATACATACATATGAACATAGATACATACATACATACATACATACATACATACATAGAGTTTACAATTCCTTTTTTATTTGTTGTTTTTATTGTTGTTGCTTGAACTTTTGGTGTTTTGTTTCGTTTTTATAATAGTTGTTGATGCTATATTTACGATGATTTTAATATATCAACGTCATTCGTATCAATTCTCTGACTTCCGCGGAAAGTTAAAGAAATTACTAGTATTATTATCGCTGCTCGTTACATATTTGGACTACGAGAATCAATCGAATTATTAATGACCTGCCCACGGCGCTATGCGCTGTGGAAGCCGAAGCTTGTGACTGATCAACGGACAATGAGTGTAGCTCTTAAGACGAGAATGGTTTCAGATCACGGCTACGACGATGACGATGACAGCCGCCAGTTATATGACAGGGATAGCGACTGTAGAGATGATGGGGATAGAGTGGGGTGAGTGATGATGGCTTAGTGGATTAATCTTTCGGGATGAAGCTAAATATTTCGAATTTCAATTATTTCAGATTGCAAGAGTGTTAGAAGTAGATGTTTATTGTGTCTGGCATAATCGTAGGAACAAGAAAGAATTGATCTCCCTACCAAGAGCTTCTGAGACAAGCTCGCTAACCACTGCTCTCCGGTATTATTACTTGATATTTTGCCAGGTTGACATTATTTACATTGTTCGAACTGTTGTCCTCATTGCCATATTCACGACGTTTCTGCCTTTGTACGGTCTGACCTTCTTCAGGTGATTGAAATTTTTGAACTGGGGTAAATTGTTCTTGTTCCATGGGTCATGATACTTCCGGTTATCGCCATTTAACTCAACTAAGTCTGTAATGAGTACACCTGACTCAACAGATGAAAGCGTTAGTTGGATCCAGTGACTTGATCCAAAGAGTTGTGAGTTCAATACCTGGCTAAAGCAGTGGTGAACAAAACATTGTTTGAGTTTAGCTTAATAATAAACTGTAGTGGATCGAACAATGATTTTAATTATTGTTCACCTAATACAAAGCCCAAGAGCCACTCAAGGTAGTTGATTATAAAAATGATTGCTTTAAGAACGATATATATATATATATATATATATATATATGATATGATATTATATTATATTATATTATATTATATTTTAGAACATGTCCAAACTACAATCTACTACACAGTGTACATTTTGTCTCGACATTGAAAGAGCAATGTCTCATCAGGTAGTAAACGCTATTACTTTTGAAAAGAGATAGAAATTTTCTTCATTTATTGGCATTTTTTACGAGGTAAAGGTGGGTAGGTATGAGACATTGTTCTTTCAATGCCGAAATAAAATGTACACCTTTGTAGTAGATTTTAGTTTGGACCTTTTCTAAAATATAATTTATAATAAATAGTCATAGTTCTATTTCTATAGTGAGTCCTGTCTGATTTAAATTAATTTTTTGAACGTTATAAATATTTTATTCGTACCTTATTTATTTGGATATATACATATATATATATAATAAAAAAGATGAATTTTACATTCTGTTTGTTAATTTTTCCGCAACTCTAAGTTCCATGAGCACTCTATCGGCTAAAGTTTGTGTATAGCAATTGAAACTGAACAATTTATAAAGTGCACTTTTTTTGTATATAATTGCCTTGTACTGTATATTTTTAAATCTTACATTTTACGCTGAACACTGTTTTTTAAAATGTTTATTTATTCATATATATTATTAATAACTCTGTTTATACTACATTGAGCACTTTTTATTAACACTTGAATATTTGTATACATGTGCGCATATTTATTAATTCGCATAAGTGTGTGTGTGTGTGTGTGTGTGTGTGTGTGTGTGTGTGTGTGTGTGTGTGTGTGTGTGTGTGTCCGTAAGTTCTAAGATAACAGAAGGAGATTGAAAGTACTTGGGAAAATCGAGAGATGAATAATAAAATCATCTGTCAAAATTATAGCTCATTTCTTACATTTTTCAATTATAATACGCGAAAGATTATCCTTGGGTATGAACGGATTTTATTAAAAAGAAGCAGACACAATATTTGCAATCCATTTAATCTGACATATATAGATATATAATGTTTCATCAGTTTAAGAAAGGTAAAAATGCGACTCATCCTCTATTTTGCAACAAAATGATCGTCAAATTACTGTGAATAAATGTAAAAAAATGATTTACGAAGTTTCCTGATGCAGATTTCACGCTAGACAATGCTTCACGTTCGTATAAAGTTGAATTTAAATATCGTTCTATTAAAAATGTTGCTTAAGTCTGACCAGCTTTCTACAACGCAAGAGATGACCGCCATATTATATATGTCCAAAGTCGGGATACATGCCTTCATTTGGATTTGGAGCATTACCATTGAAAGAGGTGTCGAGGAATATACCATTCTTCTTCTCTTATATATCATGTACCTTCAAGATGTGGACGATCGAGTATCTCTACGACTTTTAAGTAACTTTCGATTTTTACTGTCATTTTATAACCCCGTTCTATCATCTATTCTAGAAAACTAGTTAAGTGTGTTTATGTTTCCTCCTATTTCACTTATCTTCATTATGTCTTATGAGTATTAGTTTCTCTGAGCCTTTTTCCTCACAATGTGTTGTGGATCTCGGTCATGGGAACCGCGCAAAATAAAGGAACAACAACCAGAATTTGAGATAGAAAAATAAGTATATTAATGTAAAAGATACAAACTTGAACGCAGGTTAGTGATCCAGGAATACGAGTTAGTACGATATAAATTCCAGTTGCAGTCGGTTTCGTTGTATTCACTTAAGCGCAAATACCATTGAAAAAGATCAAACCTCAAATACCATTGGAAAAGACCAAAATACGATTGGAAAAGATCAAACCTCAAATACCATTGGAAAAGACCAAAATACCATTGGCAAAGCCGAATTCCTGTTGCGGTCGGTTTCGTTGGAGACACTGACGCGGAAATACGATTGGAAAAGACCAAACCTCAAATACCATTGGAAAAGACCAAAATACCATTGGCAAAGCCGAATTCCCGTCGACGTCGGTTTCGTTGTAGTCACTTACGCGGAAATACGATTGGAAAAGATCTAACCTCAAATACCATTGGAAAAGACCAAAATACCATTGGAAAAGCCGAATTCCTGTTGCGGTCGGTTTCGTTGGAGTCACTTACGCGGAAATACGATTGGAAAAGACCAAACCTCAAATACCATTGGAAAAGACCAAAATACCATTGGCAAAGCCGAATTCCAGTTGCCGTCGGTTTCGTTGTAGTCACTTACGCGGAAATACGATTGGAAAAGACTAAACCTCAAATACCATTGGAAAAGACCAAAATACCATTGGAAAAGCCGAATCCCAGTTGCGGTCGGTTTCGTTGTAGTCACTTACGCGGAAATACCATTGGAAAAGCTTTATCAAACCTCAAATACCATTGGAAAAGACCAAAATACAATTGGAAAGACAAAACCTCAAATACCATTGGAAAAGACCAAAATACCATTGGCAATGCCGAATTCCAGTTGCGGTCGGTTTCGTTGGCGTCACTTACGCGGAAATACGATTGGAAAAGATCAAACCTCAAATACCATTGGAAAAGACCAAAATACCATTGGAAAAGCCGAATTCCAGTTGCGGTCGGTTTCGTTGTAGTCACTTACGCGGAAATACCATTGGAAAAGCTTTATCAAACCTCAAATACCATTGGAAAAGACCAAAATACGATTGGAAAAGATCAAACCTCAAATACCATTGGAAAAGACCAAAATACCATTGGAAAAGCCGAATTCCAGTTGCCGTCGGTTTCATTGTAGTCACTTACGCGGAAATACAATTGGAAAAGATCAAACCTCAAATACCATTGGAAAAGACCAAAATACCATTGGCAAAGCCGAATTCCAGTTGCGGTCGGTTTCGTTGTAGTCACTTACGCGGAAATACCATTGGAAAAGATCAAATCTCAAATACCATTGGAAAAGACCAAAATACCATTGGCAATGCCGAATTCCAGTTGCGGTCGGTTTCGTTGGCGTCACTTACGCGGAAATACGATTGGAAAAGACTAAACCTCAAATACCATTGGAAAAGACCAAAATACCATTGGAAAAGCCGAATCCCAGTTGCGGTCGGTTTCGTTGTAGTCACTTACGCGGAAATACCATTGGAAAAGCTTTATCAAACCTCAAATACCATTGGAAAAGACCAAAATACAATTGGCAAAGCCGAATTCCAGTTGCCGTCGGTTTCATTGTAGTCACTTACACGGAAATACGATTGGAAAAGATCAAACCTCAAATACCATTGGAAAAGACCAAAATACCATTGGCAAAGCCGAATTCCAGTTGCGGTCGGTTTCGTTGTAGTCACTTACGCGGAAATACCATTGGAAAAGATCAAATCTCAAATACCATTGGAAAAGACCAAAATACCATTGGCAATGCCGAATTCCAGTTGCGGTCGGTTTCGTTGGCGTCACTTACGCGGAAATACGATTGGAAAAGATCAAACCTCAAATACCATTGGAAAAGACCAAAATACCATTGGAAAAGCCGAATTCCAGTTGCGGTCGGTTTCGTTGTAGTCACTTACGCGGAAATACCATTGGAAAAGCTTTATCAAACCTCAAATACCATTGGAAAAGACCAAAATACCATTGGAAAATATCAAACCTCAAATACCATTGGAAAAGATCAAAATACCATTGGAAAAGCCGAATTCCAGTTGCGGTCGGTTTTGTTGTATGCACAAACGCGTAAATACCATTGGAAAAGATCAACCTCTTTTTCCAGCTATGGGTTAATTAATAGGATTTGCATCAGAAAAATCTTTATTTAGTCAAAAGAATTCTTATAATCTGTTATTTCTAGCGCAAAACAATTTTCTTTTCTTTTCTTTTTCACACGCGTCTTTCACTGTGCTTCTCTCCGTCCGTCCGTCTATCAAATTGCTTAATTCTTGATTAAACCCTAACCACTAACTTATTTCTTATTGACACATAATTCCCTGTTCTTTCCACCATTCATTTTAATTATGTCTAAAGCAGGTTGCATCCATTACAAAATCTAAAAATATTTTCTGGCTTTAAATAACCTGAAAATCGTTGATAATCCGTAGAAAGAAAATTGAATGTTCACCTAATCAGTGATTTCAAGTCTCTTCTACACCTGCTGGTAATTATGATAAACAGTGCGACGGGTAGTCACCATTTTATATTTTTAATTTAGCGCATGCGCGTAGTTTTTCTTATTTTGTCGACTGCGCAGCACAGTTTGGTTGGGTGGGTACCGTCTGTGAAATAAAGAGCACCATGACGCAATTCCCTTTACCAGAAATTTAGAAACGGCATGTTGTCTTTCTTGGCATTCGCACCGGAAGCTCCAATACGAACATTTCAGCGTGTTTGAACGTCAATCGGAGGACAATACATAGGATTCAGAAAGAGTTTCATGAGTCTAATATTGATTTTGAAGTGGTTTGGAGTAATCACTAATAATGGCGACGTTATACTTCGATTCATTTTCCCGCAAGGTCTCTTACTCAACACAGCGACCTACATAAAGTGCCTTGAGGAGATAGTGCTACACCGGGTCAAGAGGGTGGTTACTGTTAAAAACCCTGTGTCTGACAACAGGACTCTACACCATGCCACACAAACAGGAGAACCCATTCATGGTTGTCAGACAATTTTTTGCGACCACATCGCCCCTCACATAAGGACGCATAACTTCCCAGACTGTAACCCCCTCTTGATTATCATGTGTGGGACGCAGTTAAGCGAGAAACCAACAAAACTCCTTGTATCACAAAAGATGAACCAAAGACAAAAAATGTAGCACAATTAACCAACTCAAACAAGGAGACCTACCAGAAAATTTTCAGGGGATTCTGAAGTCACCTGGAGGCTGTGGTTGAACAACGATTTTATTGAATAAATTTACTCTTTCGTATTTCAAGATATATTTGTGTGATTTGGTAAATATATCTGCTAAAATGAGATGTCAGTGTTATTTTCATTTTTATGTAATTTAGACGACAATTCATTCATCGCACCGTGAACTTATCTATCTATCTATCTATCTATCTATCTATCTATCTATCTATCGATTGATCGATCTATCTATCCATTCCTTTCTGTTCTTTATCTATCTATCTATCTATCTATCTATTCCTTTCTGTTCTTTATCTATCTATCTATCTATCTATCTATCTATCTACCTATCTATCTATCTATTCCTTTCTGTTCTTTATCTATCTATCTATCTATCTATCTATCTATCTATCTATCCCTTTCTGTTCTTTATCTATCTATCTATCTATCTATCTATCTATCTATCTATCTATCTATCCATTCCTTTCTGTTCTTTATCTATCTATCTATCTATCTATCTATCTATCTATCTATCTATCTATCTATTTCTTTCTGTTTCTATCTATCTATCTATCTATCTATCTATCTATCTATCTATCTATCTATCTATTCCTTTCTGTTCTTTATCTATCTATCTATCTATCTATCTATCTATCTATCTATCTATCTATTCCTTTCTGTTCTTTATCTATCTATCTATCTATCTATCTATCTATCTATCTATCTATCTATCTATCTATCTATCTATCTATCTATTCCTTTCTGTTCTTTATCTATCTATCTATCTATCTATCTATCTATCCATTTCTTTCTGTTCTTTATCTATCTATCTATCTATCTATCTATCTATCTATCTATCTATCTATCTATTCCTTTCTGTTCTTTATCTATCTATCTATCTATCTATCTATCTATCTATCTATCTATCTATCTATCTATCCATTCCTTTCTGTTCTTTATCTATCTATCTATCTATCTATCTATCTATCTATTCCTTTCTGTTCTTTATCTATCTATCTATCTATCTATCTATCTATCTATCTATCTATCTATCTATCTATCTATCTATTCCAGTCTGTTCTATCTATTATGCGTAGGGCGCAGTTGAGCGAGAGACCGACAAAACTCCTCATACTACCAAAGATGAACTAAAGGCAAAATTTATGGCAGCATTTATCATAAACAAAGCGACCGAATAGAAGAGCTGCGGGAGATTCCGAATTCGTCTGGGGGGCCGAGGTTGAAGCCAACGGCGATTTTATTGAATAAATTTACTCTTTCGTATTTTAACATATGTTTGTGTAATTTTGGTAAATATAACTGTTAAAATGAGTTGTCGGTATATTGACGTTTTTCAGTAATTTAAAGGTAACACTCTCAGTTTCGATGGCTAAGGTGATACTGTCACCCTTGCGCCACCATCACTTTTTAGTGTTGTTTAGTGTGGCTAATCCAGACTATTGTTATTTATTGAGATTATAATATATTCATAGTAGTATGACAATTCATTCATTTCACCCTCTACGCATATTTAGTTATTTATTTATTCTTCTTATCACTGTGCAATGCCAAATGAAAAGGACATCAACCCCGAGCTGGAGAATACAAAAAAAAACATTTTATCAAATTGAAAAAATTGATAACGTATAAATTTGATTAAGATTGTCAGCGTTGGGCAGCGTTCATTATACGCAGGCCCCAAGGTTAAATGCTTTCCCTTAAGCTTTTGTCCTAGAACTAATAAAACTAAAACGTCGTTTTGAGGGTAGCACTTCGAACAAGCTGTATCCGTCGTTTTGGGTGTAGCACTTCGAACAAGCTGTATCCGTCGTTTTGAGGGTAGCAATTTAAACAAGCTGTATCCGTCGTTTTGAGAGTAGCACTTCGAACAAGCTGTATCCGTCGTTTTGAGAGTAGCACTTCGAACAAGCTGTATCCGTCGTTTTGAGGGTAGCACTTCGAACAAGCTGTATCCGTCGTTTTGAGGGTAGCACTTCGAACAAGCTGTATCCGTCGTTTTGAGGGTAGCACTTCGAACAAGCTGTATCCGTCGTTTTGAGGGTAGCACTTCGAACAAGCTTTGTCCAGGATGTGTGCTTTCTTTTATTATACTTCTAGCTCTGCTCTCTTCTGATACACACAACGGGAATTTTAAAAATGTTCTTCCAATGAGGGCAACAGGCAGCCGATTTTCTTCGAGGAAACTCAGAAGGAGCTTATTTACACAACAAGAATTCAAAATATAAATTTTCTCAATCTCGTTGTCGCAACAGAGCAGAGCAAAAACATTATCATGAAATACAGCACGCATTCCGGGTACATGATGCGGTAATCAGGAATACCTATGCTTTATATATCTATAGTTATATATCTATTATCCACATATAGGTTTATATATATATATATATATATATATATATATATAGTCATCCGCACACAGCCATGTTTCGCATCAGTCGGAGATTCTACCTCTAAGCTACCGGTCCACAATGGAGGAAGGTAGATTTTAGCATAATGTACACAAACGACAGTAGCCAAAAGAGTGAGTTCAATCCATTGCTGGAGAACTATGCGTAAGTTGCTGCGAATAGCTTCTGTTTTTAATATATATATATATATATATATATATATATATATATATATATATATATATATATAAAGCAACCTTTCTTCTGGACACGTTTTTTTTTTATCAAGAAATATTTTATTAATTTTATATTTAATTTTTCCAGTATTCTTACATATTTCATTTTTGTTGGTGTTGAGGAATGTAAAAAAAGTTCCGCAATTATTTTTTAATCGTTTTTAGCCACTTCACTGGCCATTCTCAATGGTGTTATATTTTCGATGCTATTTTTTCCCTCATGTTTTGATTGTAACGTATTTTTCTTTTTTTGTGTCTGTTTTTGAAAAGAGGCGTTCTTTCAAAGCTCAAACGTGCCACACGTGACTGAAAATCCTGCAATCATCTATCTATTCAAAACAAAACTTTCTATACACTATTTCCGTTATTAAAAAATGTAAGGTTGATGGTAGGAGATAATTGTTTGATATATATCGCCTCTGTTAGTTATTCGATTTAATTGTTTGATATACATATATTATATATATATATATATATATATATATATATATATATATATATATAGTCATCCGCAGACAGATCTGTTTCGCTGTATCACTGCCCAATATTATGGTTAGACATCCGATTGCTTTTAGCCAGGATTAAAACCCGACCGAATTGACATCAGTCGGCGATTCTACCTCTGAGCTATGGGCGCTCGGTAGAAGGAGGCGGACTTTTAGCGTTTGATATACCATGTAAACACACACACACACACACACACACACACACACACACACAAAGAATATTAAAACGTTTTGAGTTTAAAAATGTGGATTTTTTTTACAGTATTTGTTTATTTCTACTATTATATTTTATATTTCAGACCGCCCTCGGTCATTCATCAGAAACAAATGATTTTAAAATTTGAATTAGTAACGTATTTCGCGAGATTTTGCGAGAGTGTCTGTGAAGAGTCTGTTTACATTACGTGACGCGTTTGTGGAGAGAGTTTTTGTTTTTACATCACGTGACGTTGAAAGCGACAGATTTTTTTAAAATTATGTTTGTAAACGTAAACCTATCTTTAATAATGCTTGTAAATTTGTTTTAGATAAAAAAAATTTTTAAATGTATCTAAAAGAGTTTAAAAATTTTTTTAATGTATCTAAAGAAGTTTAGTTATTGAAGTATTTGTAAAGTTTCAAAGCACCTAAGTCCCTATTTAACCCTAGCTTGTGTGTATTTAATTTTAAAATCCAGTATTTTTCTTTTTCTTTCTGCGTGTGTATGTAGAACTAAAATTGGAGTCTATTAGTAAACATTTGCAATTTTCTAAGGTGTGACCCGGTTGATTGAAATGTGCTCCTACTGGGGAATATTGATTATTTTGGCGTATATTAAGTTTGTGATTATTGAAGCGAAATCTAAAGCTATTACCGTATTCGCCAATATATCCACTATTGGGACATATTGAACAGAAGCGGAAGTATATAATGTTTTCGCTGTCACAAGTAAGGTTTGGTGGGTGTAATTTTATTTTGGTGTTGGGTACAGAGAATGTTTTGTCTGTTATTAAATGTTTACAAATTAAACAGCGAGGCTTCCCACATTTTAAATTCCCTGATAGGTTTGTATTATTTAAATATTTGTTAGAAGTGGGGATAGTTGATAGGTTGGGTGTTTGTTTCTTTGAATTTATGGGTGGTTTATCGAAAATGTCTTTGATTTTTTTTGTTTGATTGGAGGTTCTTGTAATCATTTTTTAAATTTTTGATAAGTGTGTGGGAATATTGATTGCGGTTAAAAACCATGGGAATTCGGTTGTTGTTTTTTCTTTTCTTGTATGTGAGAAGTGTGCTACGATTTATGTGGATGGTTTTATTTAGTGCTTCTTTTATTATTTTTATTGGGTATTTACATTTTACAAATTGCTTTGTTAGGTTGTTCATGTTGTTTAAAAAATCTGGATGGTCTGAGCATATGCGTTTGATTCTTAGAAATGAGCTGTATACGATAGATTTTTTAATTTAAGGGGATGACAACTGTTAAAGTGTAGGAATTTATGTTGGTTTGTGGGTTTATTGTATAGACTGGTGGAAAGTGTATGTTTGTTTAATTTTATCATGACGTCTAAGAAAGGGACGGATGTGTTTACTCCATGGTAAATTTAATTGTATTATGGAAGTTGTTGCAGAAAGTAAAAAAGTTTTTCTAATTTTTCTACTCCATGAGTCCATACTAAGAAAATGTCATAAATGTATCTAAAATAATGTGATGGTTTCTATTGTGAATTGTCTAGTATCTTTCTTTCTAGAATGTGCATAAAGATATTGGCATAACTAGGTGCCATTTTCGTGCCCATTGCTGTGCCATTGATCTGTAAATAGTGTTTGTTGTTGAATTTAAAATTATTGTGTGTTAAGATGAAATTTATTAATTGGCATATATCTGTGATTTGGTTGTTAGGTAGTTTGCTTTTAAGGAACTCATGGCAGGCTGATACTCCTTCAACATGTGGAATGTTCGTGTACAGAGACGTAACATCCATCGTTACTCGGATATTATCATCGCGGACTAAGTTAATGTTTCGTAATTTGTTGAGAAAGTCAGTAGTGTCTCTAATATAACTAGGTATGTCAGGCAATAAAGGTTTTAGGATATTGTCTATGTATCCAGATATAAGTTCTGTGAGGGTACCAATGCCTGATATTATGGGTCTGCGAGGTGGTGTGATTTTAAGGTCTTTTAAAATTTTATAGATATCTTCATTGTTTGATTGTTTAGTATGATGTGGGTTGGATGAAGAGGTGTTAGAGTGTTTTTCTGAGATGATTTTGGGGAGTTTATGTAGTTTTGGGATAGTGTAGAATGTTGCTGTGGCAAAGAGTTTATAGGGTGGAAATTAATCCATCACCCCAAACGATGCAAAGACACTTTTGGATTATATCGAGATTGTAAAATGAAGACTGGGCAGCTCCTAACCATATATGGCATCAGTACTCTATTTTAGGCCTGATCTTGTTCTTTCAATGGTAGAGGGTAGCACCAGGAGTCAGGTACGGGAACGGTACGAGGAACTGACCATATTTAGTAATGGATCAAATGTACAAATTCCACTTGAGGTCTAGGTTGATCCCAAGTCTCAATAGACCCTCAATGTTTGCAGTCAAACTACAATCAATATATTAAAAAGCATACTTATTTACATAATCTCAATAAATAATAAAAGTGTGGACTAGCCACATTAAGCAATAATAAAAGGTGTAATATAATAAAAATTAAATAACAGAGAAAGATGAAATATTAATAAGATATAATAAATAAGGATTAAGAAATTTGAAAAATGATTATAACACAAAGTAGTGATCGAGGGAAGCATCCTCTCGGGAATCGGTTCCACAAAGTAGTGGGTCACAGAAAGAATCTGCTTAAGTGGAAATAGCATCTCATCAATGGAACAAGAAGGGTATTAGGGTGGTTCGCTATAATATGTGTGGCATGGTGGGTCTTAGCCGTAAAGGTTAGAACCTGGTAGAACTACTTTATCTGAACCCCTTCCATAGAAATAATAACAGAGTAGTGAGAAGCTTACAACGTTTCATCTGTGGAGAAGGGGTTGGGTGAAAAATAATCACTCACTCACAAGGTAGCGGGGGTGATTTTCGAGTATCGAGACTGAAAAATGAGGACTGGACTGCTCATATATTCCAAGCATCCTCTTGGGAATCGGTTCCGTAAAGAAGCTTTTCAAGTGCAACTTACATCTCACCAATGAAATACAAAGGCGGTTCGCTACAATGTACCTAGCTTGACGGGTTTTAGCCGTGAATGTTAGAACTGGTGGAACTCAGGAATGTAGTTCGCCTGAAAACTTTCCATGAAAATAGCGATAGCGAGGCGAGAGGCTTTGCAACGTTTCGTCTGTGGGAAAGAGTTTATAGGGTGGAAATTAATCGATCATCCCAAAGGATGCGAAGACGCTTTTGGACTCTATCAAGATTGTAAATCTGTCTGATATTACCTACATTACTATGTTTTTCTAATTATAATTATACCTACTTAGAGCCAAACGCGAAGGAAAACTAAAATAAAAGGGTTGAAAAAAATGCAGACATACAGGCAGATAAACAGATACACACACAAACATCTTGCTTTATATATATATATTATTGATTTTCTGCACTATTGTAAGAACTGCAACCTTGAAACTTCTGGGGCGAGTGGCTTGCAACGTATTTTGGCTTTAATTTCCACCTGAAATTAAACCAAAAATAAAGACAAAAATTCTCCAACATTTGGATAATTTTTATTAAATTGGTTCTAAGCTTTCGGCTCACATGAGCCATCTTCAGAGAGGTTGCAAGGACGTTAACATAAAAACAACCCCCATCAGCGACGATTTTATCTTGTGTTGACATAAAACTTTGCTAAGCAACAATAACATTTACCAAAAATAGCAAACGCAATTCGTAAATTTGTAAAGCATTTCTATGACGTCACACCGCGTGAGAGTTCAAAATGATAACAGAATCATGTATTCAAATGCAATGTAATGTGTTATGACCAGATTTAAACGTGATTTTATTAAGTGAGGTTTGTTTGGATTTAATGTATCATCGACAGGGCCATTTCTTCTATCTCTACTAAGATCGACAGGGCAATTTCTTCTCACCCATCTGCCCATATATTTGTGTTTGGCGATTTTAACGCCCACCACACCAAGTGGCTTGAAAACTCAGCCACCGACCTTGCTGGGATCCGCACCATGCACTTTTCAATAGCCCAAGCTCTAACACAAGTGGTGGACTTCCCCACGCGTTTCTCTAAAAACCCTAACGGAAGGGACTCTTTACTCGACCTTTGTTTTACCTCCATCCCAGACTCCTGCACTACCAGGCAACTCTGCCCCCTCGGAAACTCTGACCACGCCGTAGTCTCCGTAAACATATCAATCCGCACTAACTCTACCCAAGAAAACCAGACCAGCAATATCATACTGCTACCAAAGAGCCGACTGGGACTCGTTCAGGGACTTCCTCTGCGACGTCCCCTGGAACAACGTCTTTGATCTTCCTGTCGAAGACTATGCCTCCGAAGTCTCCTCTTGGGTTAAGGCTGGCACTGATGCTTTTATCCCTGCCAGAAAATTCCAACTAAAACCAAATTCGTCCCCCTGGTTCTCACCCGCTTGCTCGGCCGCTATTGCCCACCGGAACCATTTCTTCCGGCTCTATCGAACCAAAACAGGCGCCTTTTCACCTCAGCACGGAACAAGTGTAAAAAAGTACTGAACGAAGCCAAGAGGACGTTTGCTACCAGAATTAGGCAACGCATAGCATCCTCTAAGTTTGGCTCCAAAGATTACTGGCGTCTCTGCAAAAGCGTGCTCAGCAGGAACAAGACTTCAATACCCCCACTAATCAATGAATTTGAAGTTCTCACCTCCCCAGCCGACAAGGCTGAATGCTTTGCTCCCGTAGATTCTCAACCAATTCGACACTGGACTCGTTAGGAATACCTACACCAGACTTCCCACCCAGAACTAAGGCTCAACTAAATAACGTCCACATTTCACCCTCGCTGGTCGCCAAGATAATTGCGCAACTTGACCCACACAAAGCGAGCGGCGGTGACGGAATCCCAGTCATAGTACTGAAGAAATGTGCCCCAGAACTCTCCTCTGTCCTCTCTAAACTCTATAACCTCTGCCTATCTGCTTCCTGCTTTCCTGCCTATTGGAAGTCCTCCTGCGTAGTACCTATATTTAAGAATTCTGGCGAACCCTCAGACCCCGCCAATTACCGTCCTATTAGTCTCCTTCCAATCTTTGGCAAAGTTTTCGAAGCCATTATCAACGCCGAGGTGATTCAGCATCTTATGGCGAACGGGCTTCTCTCTGACAAACAGTATGGGTTTCGCTTCACCAGGTCTACTGCTGATATGCTAACGACCATTACCGAGTACATATACCAGGCACTCGACAAGAATGGTGAAGCCCGAACCGTTGCCTTGGATATCTCCAAAGCATTCGACAGGGTCTGGCATGCTGGCCTCTTGTGCAAACTGCGGAGCTATGGGATAACTGGACATCTGTTTGACCTCATCCAGTCCTTCCTCTCTAACCGCACATTGAAGGTGGTATTAAATGGGCATGCCTCCCAAAACTACCAGACGAACGCGGGCGTCCCTCAAGGTTCTATCCTAGGTCCCTCACGCTTTTTCTGATCTACATTAACGATCTTCCCGACACCATTAGATCCCAAGTTGGCATGTATGCCGACGACACAACAATCTACTCCCGCATCGATCAGAAACCAGGTCTGGACGACAAAGTGAACCTCGCTGCCGTACTTGAAAGGGACCTCCAATCCGTAGTGACCTGAGGTAGGGAATGGTTGGTAAATTTCAATGCCTCCAAAACAAAGCTGTTATCAACTAACCACCATAGACAATCGCATCTACCTCCCATTAGCATGGGACAGGCTAGCCTCCCAGAGAGTAAAATACTACGCCTCCTTGGCCTTACACTCTCGGCGGACCTCAAATAGAATGACTATATTGAATCCATTGCCAAATCTGCTGCTATGAAAGTGGGCTCCCTGTGCAGGGCCCGGAAGTTTTTCCCACCTGAATCTATTCTGCACATATACAAATCTACCATCCGCCCGTGTATTGAATATTGCTGCCATATCTGGTCGGGTGCCCCTGCTGCTCTCCTTGGGCTTCTTGACAAAATACAAAGGAGGATCTCTAACGTGGTTGATACTGACTTGGCAGACCGGCTGCAGCCGCTCTCACACCGGCGTGATGTGGCTTCCCTGTGCCTCTTCTACAAGTACTTTCATGGCTTCTGCTCCGATGAGCTTAGATCACTGGTGCCGCCTAAGCACGAATTTACACGAGATACTAGATTAGCAACTAGGTCCCACCCTTTTACAGTTAAACAAATAAGATGTAACCGTAAATTCTACTCCAAAAGCTTCTTTTCTCGCACTTCCCGCCTGTGGAACTCCCTTCCACAAGTCTGCTTTCCCGACAGTTACAATCTCCAGGTGTTTAAATGTAGGGTCAATAGATACCTCCTATCACACTAACTCCCAACTATTCTCACAACACTCTCATCTACCCAAATCCTTACCTGCCTATCACCCACCCTCTGTCATTTCCTATATTTAACCAGCCTTTCTCCACTCTACGTAGCCCCCTGCACAGTAGTGGTAGTGATATGCCTTGCTCGGGGTGAAACGCTTATAAAAAAAAAAAGATAGCCTCCAATATCTGAAGGTTCTTTTTACTGTGTGTATGAGTGAGGATTATTGTATTGTTGACTAAAATCTGTCTGATATTACCTACATGACTATGTTTTTCTAAGAAATGTTGTTTAATTGTACTCTGATCAGAACGGCTCACGATTAAACATAAAAGACATTCCTTGTCTCTTATATTTAACAGTATATGTTTAGAAAATTATTTGCTGCCTCGATACACTAAATATAAGTAATATATATATATATAGTGTAAGAAATTTATGGAACACGTAGGTTTTAAACCCAGTGTTCATACATTTACTTTTATAAAGAGTGCTCGATACAACGTAGTGTTTGTAATGTTTGTTACAATGGTTGATAAAAGTATAGTATCACTACACATGTGCGTTGTGGCGCAGTGGATATCGGCTCGGAACGAGAAATCGGAGAGCCGATTCCAGTTGAATTCCTTGCATTCAGTTATGCGCAAATACCCTTGGGAAAGGTATTAATCCGTCTATTCCTTCCAGTTATGGGCTAAATAACAAGACAGATTGGGTTCTATATCCTTGGTCGGTAACTAGTCTACCGCAGAAAGCAATGGCAACTTACTGCGGGATAATCTTCTGCCCAGGCAATCATGTCTCTTTCGAGACATGATCGCCCAAGCGTGTATCAAGTATGGCACTTAACTGACTATCACTACACAAAAATTTTCAAGTTTCGGAGCCACGTTTGCCCCTCTTCTGATGAGGTTTAAAAAAATTTCTTCATTAAATTTCTTGACAATATTATTAACCTTTTGATAATTAACCTAGAAAGAACCAACAATTTGTCTTGCCACACTTTTTCTTTTTTTTTTTTTAATCATATCACCCCAAGCAAGGCGGTAACGCCACTGATGTGCAGGGGGCTACATAGGAGTGAAAAGATTGGAAAAGAGAAAACCGGAAACCGCATCCTAAACAGGAAACAAGGGATGAGCCTCTTCACCTGTTCAATAGATGTGGGTGGAGTGTGAACCGGGCAGTAGTTTAGTCTATGATGCCATCCTGTTATTTGCCCTCGTTAAAATTCACCAATTCTCTTACTTCTGCGAATTTTCATGACAAAATATGAGTCAACTATTTTTCATACACGAGAGTAGCTTGACACTAACCCGGTATTGTCAGAAAAAAACACAAGCCAAAATTGCTGTAATCAATGGTGACTAAAAACTCTCTCTCTCTCTCTCTCTCTATATATATATATATATATATATATATATATATATATATATATATGCAAATGAATAAGAACGAAGAAAATAACTGCAACGTTCAAAACATTAATTTAAAAGTGCTCAGTATGAAAATAGAGCAATGTATTTTTATTATTAATTATTACTTTAGAACATGTGCAAACCACAAACTACTACAAAATTGTACATTTTATTTCGACATTGAAAGAACAATGTCTCATCAGGTGGTTAACAATGAACTATAATTAACTATCTTATTAACACCGGTTCCAAAAGTAACGACACCCATTTGGCCTCCTTGTGTTGAACATTAACAGAATGTGTCTCAACGATACCCCAACCTTGTAGATTTTTGGTCGCCCATATAAACAGGGGAGGGGCACATCGGCGTGGTGTAATGGTTAGCAAGCTCGTCTCGCTAGAATCATTATAACTGAGTAGTGAGCTCGATCCTCACTGGGTACCCCCTATTTTTGGCCGTGTGTCACGTCTAAGCAATGCTTAGAAAATCATCTTCCTACAGGATCGGAGGTTGGGCGCAGGGCTAACAACCCTGCCCCATAAAAAAACGTTTGTTACAGAAACAGCAAAAACGCACCATTGGGTGTAAAGGAAAAGTTTTTTTTGTTTTTTTTATAAACGGGGGCGAATTGACACGGACAGTCGAATTTCATTTGAATTTTCCAGATCCTAGTTTTGTAAATTTAGATGTGCCTTCCAAAATCGACGACATTTTAGCCACATAATCTGTACGGTCCATGAGAACAATATCAGAACCCTTACCCGGTCTGGGGATCAAAATTGTTCTTCAGCGAATTAATTACTCGTTGACGTTCAGCTGTCCATTTCGATTCAGCTGAAGCCACTGAAGAACTAACAAACATGTATGCAAAATTATTCAATTTCAGTGTTGACTGGTTCACGGTTGTGTCGTGGTCACACTCTATACTTCATTTGAAGTGCTGGGGGCTCTTTATATCGGGTCCAGCAAACCTTCTCTCTGTAAACAGCGTAAATGTTTGTTTTGTTGGGACTCGCTATCATTTGTCTCTAGTATTTGTTTTCCAATCAGTTTTTTCCTACATTTTTTTATTTTTTATTTATTATTATTTTTTTTTTGTTTCCATCACTGAACTCATGTTTTATTTTATTCTAAGCTTGAATCTCCTGATGAGGCTTGAAGAACGGGGGCGAAACCGATTTCTTCGTTTTTAAAATGCCTAATAATATTAAGCTACACGCTTTTATTTCGATATATATATATAATATCACATAATTTATTCAGCAATATATATATATATATATATATATATATATATATATATATATATATATACATATATTGCTAAATAAATTACGCACTATATGATTACATGTTGATACACACATATTAACATGATACGTATCGTCGTCGTCATAGCCGCGATTTAATTAATAAGAGCCACCGATAATGAGAACAGGATTTACGCTAATATTAGCCATAATTGCGATAATCATGATAGCATCGTATATGGCTTCCGAGAGAAACCGGGACTGTAAAGACTACGTCCACATTTTGTTTCTTCATATTTGATAAATACTATACTGACAAAGTGGCGGGGGGTATTTCTGGTTATGACTCATAATTTTCCTACTTTGGTTTCGTCCGAATAAATAATGCTGGCAATATTTTATAGGCAACAGTAGTAGCATTGCTGATAGCAATAAAAATTATGCTTATATTAGGTGTGAGCAAATTTGGTTTTGGAGAATTTGTCACTAACACAGCATACTGGAGTCAAGAGCAGCCCAGGGAAACAGCGAGCTACCTACCTAACGAGCTTGTGCAAACAGGAACTAAAATGAATAATAAAAGGTCAAATATAATTTACAACTAGAAAAGATAGGGAGTTGTGGTGAACTCTGATCATTCCCAAGCAGAATCGGTACAGTGTCACATAAAAGAAGAATGCCATGCACCTAAATAAACCGTAGTAATAACACCCAAAATATCTTTAGGGAATACAAATTAGTAGTGCTTTCTTAAAATCCTGATTTTATCCAATCACAATTGCTTTGCTTAATTATTTTTTCTTTTAAAATATTTATTTTATTCGACATTTTCGTTCGTTTCTCTTTGGATATTTTCTACATTGTTTCTTTTTATTCTTTATTTCTATCTGCATCGCTTCACGTAATTTGTTCGTTGTTTTTCTTCCCTCTTTCTTTGTCTGTGCTTCCCTACCGTCTGTTTCCTGATCTAAATTTATTATTCTATTTTCCACTATTATCTCCAAGCATTATCATTTTCTGGGAATGAAAGCGGACTGTGGAATTTAAACAAATCAAAAATTAAAACTAACCTTTTAAGAACAAGAAATAATATGTACGAAGCGACCCAAAATTTGTACAAATATATTTATTTATTCATTTTTGCAATTGATTTCTTATTAAAGCTTTCTAATAATTTTTTTTTAACTAATTAATATTTTTACCATTAAAATTAGTAATTACTTTATTTTTAATCATTTCACCCAAAGCAAGGTGGTACCGCGACAGATGCGCAGGGGGCTACATAAGAGAGTAAACGTTTGGGCAGAAGAAGAGTAAAGAGAAAGACAAACCAGTTACAAGGGCACGGGAAGGATAGGAACACGGGTGTGAAGAGAGTTGCGAAAGTAGAGAGAAAGAAAAGAACAAGATATACGGAGTGATGTAGAAAGTCAAGTGGATAAAAGATGGGAATTGACATTGCATTCAAATTCCTGGAAGGTTGTAGCTGTCAGGAAAGCAAATATACGGAAGGGCGTTCCGCAGGTGGGAAGTGCGAGAAAAGAAGCTGATGGAGTAGAATTGTCGGCTGCATTTGGTTGATCTAACTGTAATTGGGTGTGACCTTGTTGCCAGTCTGGTTGCTCGAGTAAATTCTTGTGTAGGTGGCTCTAGTGACCTAAATTCGTCGGAGCAGAAGCCATGAAAATATTTATAGAAGAGACAGAGTGAAGCCACATCACGCCAGTGGCTGGAGTAGAGCTTCCAGGTCGGGACCTATCATATTTACATTCATCTTTGGAGTCTGTCGAGAACATTAGATGAACATTAGAGGCGCCTGACCAGACTTACAAAACTATCTCAAAAACAGCTAAAAATTCCAACGTTACCTGCCGCAAAAGATTGACACAGTTTGGATTAGACAGGGAAAATGAAAAAATCGTTCTGCTTCTATTCGTTATGTCTCTTCATGAGCTGAGTGATAATGGCTGTCTGCTATCGCTCTTAGTAAATTTTGTCGTTCTCCTATCTTTTCTGGTCCTTATTCTGCTAAGTATTTACACAAGCTTTCCTCTGACTCTCTTGACATCGATCTCTTCTGTGTGTTTCGAATTCTCTAAGCCTTCTTTCCTTGTTATATACCCTAAAATTTCAGCTGCCTGATTCTAAATGTTCTTTTTGTTTCCATTTTTCATAAAACTTTCTCGTTACTCACATGCTCAGTCTATAGGACTCTCAGCATCCGTCAGCAGAACCTCATTCATATTGCCCCAAGTCTCTCCTTTATCTGTGAGATTTTTTAGCATTCACTGCCACACAGGAGAACTTTTATTACAACAGATTCAGTATTCTTTTCTTTGTTTCCAAAGAAATTTTCTTGTTTCTTAATACATTGCTTAGTTTTCAGAAAGAAAATGTCTTGATTCTAAAAAAGCTACTGCTTCGGATAAAATCCCTGTAGTTGTTATTAAGAAACTTGAACCAGGCCTATCCAGAATCTTGGCAAAATTGTTTAACCGCTGCCTGACAGAAAACTGTCTTCCGGGTCTATGGAAGGTGTCAGCTTTATGCCCAGTTTACAAGAACCTGAGGGAATGCACATCCCCGTCGCCATATTGTCCTCATCAACCTCCTCAGCGCCATCAGTACTTTTTAAAAACCTATCATCAAGAAGGCTGGCAACAATCTCTATAGAAATAAAATCCTGTGCGATAAACAGTATGTTTTTTTCTTTTTCCAGGTCTACTGCTGATGTCTTAACTGTTATTACGCATAGAATCAGTGAAGTCTTGAATAATAATTTCATCGCGAGAGCAATCACCGGAGGTATCTCAAAGCCACTGATAATTGCTCAGCTTCGATGATCACATCAGAACCAGTGTGGTAGACGTAGGTAACGCGCAAATAGACTTGACAACGAAACAGCTCCATCTCCAGTTACGAGTTAAACAGTAGGACTTGTATGTAGAAAAATCATTCTACTTCTATATGCCCTGTCCTTTCAGGACGTAGGCGATCATGGCTTTCCACGTCTCAATATCCCCAGTGGCTCTTAGCACGCCTTCTCCTGTTACACCATGCGACCCTCGTTCAATCATCCACCTGATTAGGTCCTTCAAATATGTTATCTACTGCTTTCCCCTGTCTGTTTTTCCCTTTATCTATCCTGTTAGTATCAGGTTCTCCAAGCCCTCGTCCCTCATTGCATATCCCGGGAACTTCAGCTGTCTCTTCCTGATGCTCAGTATTAAGTTCCTTTTTGTTTCCATCTTTTCTAAAACCTCATCATTGCTCACGTGTTCGATCCATGATATTCGCAGCATCCTTCTGTAGGACCACATTTCAATTGCTTCAGGTTTTTCCTCCATTTTTGATGATATTGTCCAGCATTCACTGCCATATTGAAGATCGAACATATTGTTATTCTCAAATAATAATAATAATAATAATAATAATAATAATAATAAATAATAATAATAATAATAAATGAAAAATAATAATAATAATAATAATAATAATAATAATAATAATAATAATAAATGAAAAATAAACCCGAACAGACATGGTCTGGAATTACAGAAGATGATGTTAAATATGCACTAAAAAAAACACACAATTGGAAATTCCCAGGCATAGATAAAATTCCTAACTTTTGGCTATATTATTTAAGCGCATCACATAAAAAACTAGCCAAAGAACTTCAAGAAATGGTTGACGACCCCACTAAAATTCCTGCATGGTTGACAAAAGGAATTACATTTCTTCTACCCAAGAATGGTGACACAAAAAATCCGAAAAACTACAGACCAATTACATGTCTTCCGACAACATATAAACTATTAACATCTATTTTAACAAAGCAGACATATTTATTCTTAGAAAGAAATGACATGTTACCGCTTGAACAAAAAGGGTGCAAACGTGGCTGTTATGGTTGTAAAGACCAATTGCTGATTAACAAAATGATCTTGGAAAACTGCTACAGTACAAAGAAAAATCTTAGTACAGCCTGGATAGACTATCGAAAGGCATTCGATAGTGTGCCACATGACTGGATTTTAAAGACTTTAAATATATACAAGATATCGCCCGTCATCATCAATTTCATCAAACAGTGCATGTCTATATGGAAAACAACCCTTTACCTCAATCATATAAATGGAACCTATAAGTCTGATGAAATAAACATCAAAAGAGGTATATTTCAAGGTGATTCTTTATCTCCCTTACTATTCTGCATATCATTAATAGCACTAACCAGTCAACTTAACAAGACAGAATGTGGTTATAAAATAGGACAAAAGAAAATAAGCCATCTATTTTACATGGATGACTTGAAGTTATATGCTAAGAATGATAATGAACTGGAAGGTCTTCTGCAAACTGTAAAATGCTTCAGCGAAGACATTGGAATGAAATTTAATTTGAATAAATGTGCTAAAGCTACAGTTTTACGTGGATCAATACAAGAAACATCCTCAATTAGCCTAGACCCTGCTGTAACAATAAAAGAATTGAAACCAGAAGAAGCTTATAAATACCTAGGTGTAAATGAGAGCGAAAACATTCACCATAAAAAAATGAAAGAAATAGTGCGTAAAGAGTACTATAGAAGGCTACGAATGATATTAAAAACTGAATTAAATTCACAGAACAGAGTTATGGCCATTAATAGCCTTGCAATCCCAGTTGTCCAATATAGCTTTAACATCTTAAACTGGACTCTAAACGACATCAGGCGAATGGATACTAAAACAAGAAAGCTTCTTTCTAAGCATAAGATGCATCATCCAAAGGCTGATGTAGATCGTCTATACATACCCCGTAAAGAAGGTGGAAGAGGTCTTATTCAGCTGGAATTGTCATACAAGACAACAACTATTGGCTTACTAACATACATAGAAACAACAAAGGATTGGATGTTACAATTAGTAAGGCAACATGAAGAAATAAAGAAAAAATATTCAATAATAAAAGAAGGCAGTAAATTCAAACAAGATTTACAGTTAGTAGATTCTGTAGAAAAGCAGAACGGAAGCCAAGAGCTGACTATTGCGGCAAAGAATATGAAAATGAAAGCCAAAGACAAATCTCTTGAACAGATGAAACAGCGCTGGCAAGACAAACCTCTGCATGGCCAATATCCAGTACGTGCCAATAAATCTAATGTTGACAAAGTTAATACTCATCGATGGTTACGTGCATCTGGATTAAAGTCCGAAACTGAAGGCTTTATTCTTGCAGCACAAGACCAAAGTCTTTTCACGAGAAACTTTCAGGCAAATATTATGCATAATAATATGGATCCAAAATGCAGGTTTTGTGATAAACACCAAGAAACAATAGACCACCTAATCTCAGGCTGTTCTGTGCTTGCCCCAAATGAATATAAAAATCGCCACGATAGAGTTGGTCAATATTTACATTGGGCAATATGCAAACATTATGGAAAAGCTGTAGGCAAACACTGGTATGAACATCACCCAGCACCGGTTACAGAAATAGAAGATGTAACCATTCTATGGGATTACACCATCTACACAGACAGAAAAATTGAAGCAAACAGGCCAGACATTATTGTTAAAAACCAGAAGGAGAAAACTTGTCTATTAATTGATATGGCTTGTCCAGCGGATTGTAACATAGCAATCAAGGAATTTGAAAAACTTTCAAAATATAAAGACCTGGAAATTGAAATAGGAAAAATGTGGAAATTGAAAACAAGAGTTGTGCCAGTGATAGTAGGTGCACTTGGAATGATAAAAAATGGAACAAAACAACACATTGAAAGAATCCCTGGAAACCCCAGCTTAAGAGATATACAAAAAATTGTCTTATTAAGTACAGCCCACACACTAAGGAAAACTTTATCTATGTAATGCTGGAGATGATAGGGAAGATAGAAAAACATGAAATGGAGCCATAACAACATGCCACTACCTGCCTTAGGTCTCCCCGCAGACTTGGTTGGTAGTGAGACCAAAGCAGAAATCGAAATATGATGAAAAATTACATAATAATGCAATAGTCACTTGAAAAACAAGTATTATTTTTTTAATGTTCTGACCCCCAAGCAAGGCAAGCTTTACGGAGTATGAAAGAAAAAATGAGAAAAAGAAAACCTTATTAAGGAGAGACGGCAATAACAGAAAAAGAATTAAGAAGACAGAAGATAAAGATTGACATTTAATTTAATTTTTTGAAGATCTACGTTTGCTGTTAAGCAAAGAGCAAGAAGAGAGTTCCACAAGAGAGAGGTGCGAAAGAAGAAACTATTAGTATAGAACCTACAGTTGTGTCTAGCCATTACCAACAGTAGGATAAGTGAACTTTGCTGTCAATTTGGTACTACGGTACCATGAAAATATTTATAGAAAAACCATGGGAGAACTACGTTAAGGTGGTGATAAAATGACTAAAGCCAAATTGCCAGGTCATGACCAATAAAATTGCAGATTCATCTTTGATTTTTCTTTCCTACATAGCAGAATCTCCAGTCCAGTTGTGGTAACAATATTCAATGCATGGATGAATTGGAGTAGATAAACTGAACTATCGCCCGGTTCACACTCCACCCACGTCTATTGAACAGGTGAAAAGGCTCATCCCTTGTTCCCTGTTTAGGATGTGGTTTCCGGCTTTCTCTTTTCCAATCATTTTATTCTTTTTTTCTTTTTTTTTTTCTTTTTTTTTTCAATTGGAGTAGATAGACTGAACTATCGTCCGGTTCACACGCCACCCACGTGTATTGAACAGATGTAGAGGCTCATCCCTTGTTCCCTGTTTAGGGTGTGGTTTCCGGCTTTCTCTTTTACAATCTTTTCACTCTTACGTAGCCCCATGTGCATCAGTGGTGTTACTGCCTTGCTCGGGGTGATATGACTTTAAAATAAAAATAGCAGACTTATAAGTGTATAAGACTGACACTGGCGAGAAAAATTCCCTCACATTATACAGTAAGTCAACTTTCATCGCAACAAACTTATTATTGACCTTTCTACTCGATGCCATAAAAATGCAAATATAACTCGGCTTTAAATAACATGAAAATGGGGTGATAAACCGTTAAAAAATCAGTCAGAAAACTATAGAAGTATCTCATTATATTTCTTCCCTGCTGTTAAGGAACGTGGCTTCAAGATATTGATTGATTTATTTTTACGGCTTATCATCTTATTGTGAATTATTTAAACCCAAAACATATTTCAAATTTTAGAAGTTTGCTTAGAGTATTCTCGAACGGTCCCCCATCAAGTACTGACCAGTCTTTATTTCGAACAAGAATCTTTTTGTTATCGTGATTTGATTTTGCATAACAAGAATAACAATACAACTACCGCAGTCGAGATTATAGCCATTGTGAACTCATCTGCAAGAAAACTGAATGGGCAGCCCAATATGCCAAATACAGGTCGGAGATACTAAAATTAAGCAGGTACAAAAATTTAAATACCTGGGAAGTGTTCTAACAGAAGACGGAAAGTGCGACACAGAGATCTGAAGGCGAATTGGCATGGCGAAAGAAAGCATTCCAGAAGTTAAGTAAAGTATTAAGATACAGGAAAATTTCACTAGAAACAAAGAGGAAAGTACTGGATTGCTATGTGATGTCGATTCTTCTCTATGGCAGTGAATGCTGGACAATATCATCAAAGATGAAGGAAAAACTTGAAGAAACTGAAATGTGGTTCTACAGAAGGATGCTGCGAATATCATGGATCGAGCATGTGAGCAATGATGAGGTTTTGGAAATGATGGGAACAAAAATGAAATTAATACTGAGCATCAGGAAGAGACAGCTGAAGTTCCTAGGACATGTAATGAGGAAGGAGGGCTTGGAGAACCTGATACTAACAGGCCAGACAGAGGGAAAAAGAAATAGGAGAAAACAACGGATAACATATTTGAAGGGCCTGAGCAGTTGGATGACAGAACAGGGGTTGCAAGAGAAGGCGTGCTAAGAGTCACCAGAGATAGGGAGATGTGAAAAGCCATGATCGCCTACGTCCTGAAAGAACAGGGCACATAGAAGAAGAAGAAGAAGAAGAAGAAGAACTCATCTTCTTGTTGATAGCTGCATAGTATCTGCTACACAAGAACTGTATACGGTTTTAAAAAAATGGTTTACCTTGATATTTAACTCATAGCTGGGGAGACGACAAAGAGATGGGTTCATATTTTTACCAAAGTTCGAAAGTGAACGCAATGAACTTGGCTGGAATTAGAACGCTGCTCACCGGTTTCGCTAATTTTTGCACTAATAGCACATCAACCATATATAACATATCTTTTTTTTTTCATTCTGTTTTCTGAAAGAATTTCTTTTCTACGACCGGACACATTTACGAAAAGTTCAACTAAGCAACGTGTCTTATTGGTTGTTGACAACACAGGCTCACACACTATGGAAAGCGGCCAATCCAATTAAAATCGTCTGACGAGGCTATCAATTGATTGTTGTTCCCACTGAACACTACTTCAATGTCACAGCCGCTCAATGAGAGAATCATCGCAACACTCAAGAAATATTATCGCCGTAACCTGCTGCGCGCCGTCATCACTGAAGACATTACTCACAAAGTATTGTCTTAAATTATCAAGTTATTCGCAATGAAAGGTACTTTGCTCTTTATTCAAGCCATCAATAGTCGCAAGACGTTGGTACAATGCTGGCAACCTTGATAGCGAGAAAGACACACGTTCGGTTCAATGGGTGACCACTAAAATCACTAAGAACTGCAGAAAGTTGGAGTTAAGAAACTTTTAATGTCTGAGATCGATGTTTGTGTAGATTCTAACGATATCGGAATATAGATAGCGATTATCTGACGATATCGGAATATAGATAGTCAGCGATTATCTGACGATATCGGAATATAGATAGTCAGCGATTATCTGACGATATCGGAATATAGATAGTCAGCAATTATCTGACGATGATTAAAGCCTCAGAAGAAGAGCGATTGGAACTGAAGCTCACTTCAGGCGTCAAGTCGAACTACCGCTAAAGAAATACAAAACATCTCTAAAAAATGGTCGTTTAATTGTACCGCCCCAGAAAGTCTTTGCTATCATGCTATATTTTCACAAACCATAAACAGTCTTCCTATGAGAGCTTATAGGTTTTCTACCCTATGATTCGTTTCCCACAATCAAAACTTTTCTAGCTTCCCACTACTCTGTCGCTATTTTCATGGCAAATGCTCAAGCGAAATGCATTCCAAACTTCCAAACTTCCACCAGTTCAGACCTTCACATCCACATCAGGCCATCTACACTGAGGTGACTCATCCTCATTCCCTTCATATTACATTTTAGGACGATGTTTTATTTAGTTTATTCTCCAGAATATACATTGCCGAATATACTCTCAAAAAATGCTTCCTCGGTCAACACAATTTTGACATTTTCAAGTCTAAGATCAATCGCTATCATACATATCCTCATAACATACTCATCTTGGTTCCTTCTTGTAAACCCTTATAATAACTTAATTTAGTAGCACGCTACCTTGAGTGGCTTTTTAGCCTTATATTGGTGGGGGTAATAGTAATAAAAGATGTACGGGTGCTACAGATATTATGGAATGCCAGATACTGGCACCACCTACAGTCTCAGTTAAGATAGATTAAAACCAAGGCTGCGGAAATGACTCATTTCCAAATTTAAAATATTCAAAAGTTCTACAGTATAAATGTATTGAACACATTTTAATACGACTGTGTGCTGTCCTAATTTAATTATGACAAAAAACTAATTATATATATATTTATTACAAAATTAAAGTTTAGAACGTAGACAAATTATCCTCTACCAGAAAGTGTACATTTTGTTTTGACATTTTGTTTTTAACATTGATGTTTTGACAATGTCTCATCACTACCTTATGCGACATTGTCCTTTTAATTTATAATAAATATTCATAGCTCTATTTTTATATTGAGCACTGTTTTAAATTAATGTTTGAACGTTGTTAATATTTTCTTCGTTCCTTATTCACTTAGATAATTATATATATTTCATGGAAATTGTAGAATATCTAAAACAATTTTCAGATTATATTACTGTTAAATTAAATAAATAAATTTAACATTGAGTTCTTTTGAGGTTGTCTCTATCGGAATTTAACTGACTTAAATACCAAATATTCTACGTTATATATATATATATATATATATATATATATATATATATATATATATATATATATATATTATAGGCATAAAATCTAATTTTCAAAATAAAAGTTTGCAGCTTACTATTATAAGACATTTTAAAAACGAAGCAACCGGTTTCACTCCTGCTCTTCGGGCCTCATCGGGAGATTCAAGCTTAGAACAAAATGAACCATGAAATTAGTGATTGTAACCAAAACAACACAAATGTGAGAAAAAAAAACTATGAGTGGAAAACAAATACTAGAGACAAATGATAGCGAGCCCCAACAAAAAACATTCACACTGTTTACACAAAGAAGGTTTGCGGGACCCGATATAAAAAGCCTCCAGCACTTTCAAATGAAATGTGACCGGGACACAAGTGTGAACCAGTCAACACTGAAATCAATAGCACACTTTCTGTTATTTAACAGGTGCTCACATATGGCTGATGTTTTGTGACTTTTTATATAACTAGAATTTGTTGGCAACACGCTGATCCGTGTTGACATGCTCGTATTATTTAGTATTGTTGAAGTTATCGTTAACATTTTTGTCCAGATTTAAAATCTTTACGTTTCGTTAAATTTCGCAAATCAATCTTCTGAAATTTGAATAAGCCGATTTGTTTGGTAAAATACTTTTGACAAAAATCCTACTACACGGTTTAATAATTTCTTTACTTTAATTTAATAGGACTTCATGGTAAACAATATTTTTTAATTATTATTTTCCGTTTTAAATTAATAAATTCTTAAGATTTCTTACTCTTCAGCATGCAACATACAAACTGGTTATGTGGAAATATTTATTGCAGGAGACAAATTTCAACCTTTGGAAACGTTTGGCCTTGCAATTTGATTAGAGTACTCGCAAATGCAGAGCAAACTGGAAACTGAATTCTTGTATATAAAAACTTCAAGAAAAGACATGCAAAAAACAATATTGAATTTTAATTAAACAAGTATTTGTTATTCTAATCATTTAATTGTTTTGAAAATAGTCAGTCAGTTAAATGCCATACGTGATATACGCTTTGGGCGATCATGTCTCTTTCGAGACATGACTGACTGTGCAGAAGATTATCCCGTTAGTAGTTTGCCATTCCTTTCTGCTGTAGACTGGTTACCAGCCAAGGCTATATAAACCCAGTCTGTCCTATTATTTAACCCATAACTGGAGGAAAGAGACTGATTAATACCTTTCTCAAGGGTATTTGTGCATAAGTGAATTGAAGGAGTTCAACTGGAATTCAAACTCGGCTCCCCGATTTGTTGTTCCGAGTCGATATCCACTGCACCACAAGGCACATTTAAAATAGTAGATGAATTAATTTTTTAAAAAAATAAGCAAAATTTATTTTACTAAGGTACGAAAACTATGTTTTGCATCCCCTTACCTGTTTAAACGTCTCAGAAAAAGATCGATTAATGTATGGTTATTTCAGAGAGTGTAACGAACGAACGAACTAACGGAAATTACAGAATTTTATATATAGATGGTCTGAAGGACAAGTGTCAAAAGCAAAGCAATACAGGGACGTTAAACAGCGACTGAGCGCTTTCCTCGCAAAACAATAAACAATCCACGCCTCAATGAACTTTATTGACATGTACTTTACGTCTCCATCAAACTCAGTGCAGATCTGCGCACGCGCGGTTTACTTTTGTGTGGTTTACTTTTTTTTTTTTAATAATTATGTCACGATTCCTTCATTATATTATCAGCGCCATATTTTCGTTATTTAAACGATAGCATGGTTTATTTGTAAAATAAAATATTCTGAATTTTTACCAATATTCTGTGGTTTCACTCTTTTTTATCAAGACTATGCTCTCTCTCTCTCTCTCTCTCTCTCTCTCTCTCTCTCTCTCTATCTATCTATCTATCTATCTATCTCTATCAGTCTAGCGATCTATTTATCTATTTTCGTTGTTTAGATCTTGCTCTTTGTCATCCTCTTAAACACTTGCCTTATCTGTCTGCTTATCTGTCTCCTGTTCTCTCTCTCTCTCTCTCTCCCTCTCTCTCTCGCTCTCTCTCTCTCCCTCTCTCTCTCGCTCTCTCTCTCTCTCTCTCTTTCGCGCGTGCGTGCTCTGTCTATCTATTTATAATTCTCCGTCTAATTTTCCCTATATCCTTTCACTTCTATAATCATATTTTCTTTAATATAGTTATAGTTATCGCTAGCCGAGTTAAAATTCCGGTCTGGCTTATTGAGTTCATCTTCACACTAAAGTCCTTAGAAAAACCATGACTGTTTTTCTCTAGCCGAGCTATGGACTAAATGACTGGATAGACTGAACTTTCTAGCCTTGAGTAACAACTTGTCTAAGAAAAAAAACTGAAATCCTAACCGTACAGAAAACCGCAGAAATCATTCCCCTATCTTTCCAAGAAAATATGGATTGTGGCGAGCCATGATCAACAGTACCCTAAATTTATATTGCTTTTTTTTTTTAAAAAGTACTACTTTAATTTTCATACTGAGTGATAGTTTTATTGATATTTGCTAAGCTTAGCTTTATTTTATCATAAGAAAAAAGTACCGAGCAAGCAGGGTTAGGGTTACTGCGAATTTAAATGTTCAAAAAAAGGATGATCTTTGCTAAAATACGTAGACTTCATTCGCTAAAAGACATTTTAAACCATTGATCTTAGGAAGAGGTTTTATAGAGCGGACACTTTAGATATTTATCAGCGGCTTTGATAACATGCAAGCCATCCATCTGACTAGTTTATTTAAGAACTTGACACTATATTCACAGGTTAATGCTTTTGTTTTAATAGCAATTTGCGGTGTTGGGCGAAACTACTTCCAGCGTAGCTTCTTCTATGTTCGAATTTCTTTTTTTCCTTGACTAAAACTGATTCACTCACCGCGATATTTGGAATGAAGCTTTATTTTATCATAAGAAAAAAGTACCGAGCAAGCATCCTATGAAGATTGAAGTCTCGACTTAATAACAACAACAAACCAGATTAGCTCGCTAACACTTGCCACACGCCGCAGAACCTATGACTAATTAGTTTTAAGAGCAAAAGAAAGAAAATATTATTAATCTAATATTCCATGGGGTCAGAGCCTCTCAATATCTACTTACCTACCTACCTACTCACTTAGTCGTCTGTCTTGAAGGTCAGCGATCGATTATTTGGCTTTTAATCTTGACTCAAGCACCAACAACGGAAGACAGTTTAAAATACACAGCTACTCAAGCTCCTACGTCGTCACAAATAATTTCCGTTTGTTTTGTCTATTTTATTCGTCAAGAACTAATGTACAATTGCATTTTATTCAATTGTATATTCACCATTATAATAGTAAATTATCACACACAGGACAAATGTTAAAAGGGACGGGTGAGTAAGCAGCGTGTCATCTTCATGACCAGTTTTGCGAATGAATAGCAGAATTTGGGGCAAAAAGACAAACTTAACTAAAGTTGACAGGTAGATAGTCCGCTGACAATCTATGAATATCAAACTCGCCAAACCCGAATCCGCTGAACAAAATTTAAACACTTCCCAATATTTTTGCACCAATTTATTTCTGTGTATAAATAAAAGTAACGAAATAAAATCTCCAAATTTACCTTCATAAAGTTTCTGAAAAAAAAAAGTGTTTCTTTTATCTTTTGTATATATATATATATATATATATATATATATATATATATATATAATTCAAAACTTATGATCGAATAATCATTTCTTCGAATTGAATTTACTTCTTCAGCGATCTTTATTATTATGGAAAAATTCAGAAATTTACAAAAGTGTGTGTGTGGGTAAAGAAACCGGAATCATCTTGCCAAAGAAAAGGAAAGAAAAAGCATAGCGAACAGGAAGTGAAAGTGAATATATATATATGTGTGTGTGTGTGTGTGTGTGTGTGTGTGTGTGTGTGTGTGTGTTTCATTAAATAATATACGCATATTATATATATTTATTTTTATAATAATCTATTCTAGTTCTTTAATTATCTTCTTAATAACAACGATTACAGTTAAGCTAATCTTCGCAATTCATCCCTAAGGATGATCTCGGAGGAGATCGAAAGTACTTGGGTTAACAAAAACTACGGCTACTTGCTTGATGAATTTCATATTAACATCAAGAAGATAATTAGCAAGCAAGAAAGGATTATTATAAAAATAGAAATAAAATATCTATATTACTTAATGAAACGTGCTTGAATAAAAATATGCTGTCTAAATATCGACGCATCTATATATGATAAAGTCTAGAAAGGCAAAACGTATAATCAAATTTAGTTCCAAGGAAATTGTTTTCGATTTGTCATATTTCTTCAAAATTTTACCGGTATTGTATATCCTAATTTATATACGCACACATACACACACAGTGTGCAATGGGTAAATTGCTGACATTTTATATGTTTAATTTCGACCATGCGCGTTGTTTAATTTTGATTTTGTTGATTGCACAGAATAGTTGGGTCAGTTGGGCACCGTCTGTGAGAAAAAGAGCACGATGACGCAATAAACACCGCCAGAAATGACATTCACATCGCAAGCTCCAATTCGAACATTTCAGAGTGATTGGGTGCCAATCTGAGGACAGTGCACAGAATTCGAAAATATCTGGATGAGTCTAATGGTGATTACGAATATGTTTGAAGTGATCATTAGTGATGGCGACGTTATGTCTCCATTCATATTCCCACAGAGCCTCAGACTCAACACGGAGGCCTGCATCAAGTGTCTTGAGGAGGTAGTGCTGCTCTGGGTCAAGAGAGTTGCAGCTGGAAGGCCCTGGGTAAGGCAACAGGACTTTGCAACATGTCACACAAGCATGAGAACCCAGTCATGGTTGTCAGACATTTTCTGCGATCACAGCTCCGTACATCTAGCCAGATAACTCCTCAGACTTCAACCCCCTTGGTTATTGTTGTGAATTCCGGATGAGGAACCGCACAAAATAATGAACAACAAAAACATATATGGAGATAGAAAAGTAGGTTATATTGAACGTAATATACAAACTTGAACGCAGGTTAGTAAATCCAAGAAATACTATGAGTAGAAATAAATATATACAAGTCTTGAAGTGAAGTCGTTGGAAATTGTATATCCGGGTATATTATTTTAGCTGGGTGGAGCTCAGAACTAGTCTGCTCTCTGGGTAACTTCGGTATCTGTCGGAACTCTCTGTTAACTATAACGGATCTCTACGATTACTCTCCACTGCCAACTGCAACTGCAACTCTCTCTCTCTATGGCAGGAGTATATGTAAACTCAGTCGAGTCCATTATCATAGACAAAGGGGGAGATCCCACAAGAGTTATCATGCGTGAGGCGTATTGGCCTAGCGAGCAACAAAACTCCTTGTAACAGCAAAGATTAACTGAAAACAAAAAATATGGCCGCATTCATCAGCTTAAGCAAGGAGACCGTCCAGAACAGGTGAAAGTGATTCCGAAGTCTTTTGGAGGCTGTGGTTGAAACAAATGGCTATTTTAATAAATAAATTTGCTTTTTACTATTTCAAAATATTTTCGTGTAATTTTTGTAAATATATCTGATAAAATGAGATGTCAGTGTTATTTTCATTTTTGCGTTATTTAGACGACAATGAATCTAGTTTCCTCCCTATGTATGAGAGACAGACAGAGAGACAGAGATCTGAACAAAAATGAACAGAACCTTTCTATGACATTGGAAAAATCGATCTCTTTTCTTAACACTCGCTCTGTCGTTCAATCATTTTAGTTTATCTACCCAGATATCGATTGATTGATTCGCATTTTTTTTTACTTTTCCTTATTTTTATGACTGCTTCCATTTTCTTACTTTTTTCGCTTTCGTTTGTCTTGTGTATACTTTTGTTTTTGTTGATTTTTTTACGTTTCTGATTAGATTTCTCTCTCTCTCTCTCTCTCTCTCTCAGTTTCTCCCTAAATTACTCTCTCTCTCTCTCTCTGTGTGTGTGTGTGTGTGTGGGTGTGTGGGTGTGTGTGTGAGATATTTCTTCACTATTCTCGTATATTTTCTTCTCGTTTCGTTACATGTGCTGTCTCCTATCGCGCTTTGAAAAATATATCAATAAACATCCGGCCATTGCATTTCCACTTGAATTGACAGGCCGACAAAAGGCTTCTTAGGCCGCTTTCCGCTTCCAACTGATCACAAATGGCATTTTCCGAATTACTTCTTCACACGCTACACACACACATGCACACACACACACACACACGTGTGTGTGTGTGTGTGTGTGTGTGTGTGTAGCGTGTGAAGAAGTGTGTGTGTGTGTAGCGTGTGTAGCGTGTGAAGAAGTGTGTGTGTGTGTGTGTGTGTGTGTGTGTGCTTGAATGTGTTTGTGTGTGCGTATGAGTTTGTATATACATATATAAATATATACATATATACGTGTGGATACATTTGTGTGTATGTACGTGTGTTTTTATGCGTGTTTTTATGTGTGTTTTTATGTGTGTGTATGTGCTTGTATATACATATATACATATATACGTATATATATATATGTGTGTGTGTGTGTGTGTGTGTGTGTGTGTGTGTGTGTGTGTGTGTGTGTGTGTGTGTGTTTGCGCGTGTATGTATGTATGCGTGCTTGTGGCTCCCTGTGTTATACATCGAGATAAACCGGATATGAACAACAATGTCAGATAGACAGGTACATGAAGAAAATAGTGGGGTGGTATGAATAATATATACTACAATAACTTACAAAACATATATATATATATATATATATATATATATATATATATATATATATTGTCATCCGCAGACAGATCTGTTTATATAACTGTGAATTTATCTTTGAACACGTCTCAAAAAACCCACCGAGTATAAAGGCGGAGGGAAAAAAATGGAAAAAAAGAAACGAACTAAGCACTTGAACATTAGTCAAAGTACTAGACGAAAGAAAAAAAAACCTGAGACGAGGAACCTAACACGTAAAGCGCTCAATACAATAGCAGAGCAAATAAATAAGTAGCTAACCTAGAGCCAACTGACCTACCAAGGTTTCACCAAATGGATCGTCAGGGCAAGTTGGCTCTGACGATCCATTTGGTAGGTCACTTGGCTCGAGGTTATATATATATGAGTAATGATTACTAATAGAATTATTATTATTATTATTATTATTATTATTATAGCATACTGCAACTCAATAGCTATAATGTTTCGATGTTAAAACACCATCATCAGGCAGTAAAATACGGTTAATCTATTTGCTAATATATATAGATTAGAAGATTTAAAAAAATATAAAATAGAAATAAAAATAATAAATGAATAAAAACAAAAGAATTAAGCATTGTTACTTTCTTCAGCTACCTTCTGTAGTAGGTCTTGTAGTTTCCTTTCTGTGTCTGCTATCAGCACTGTATCATCTGCGTATCTTGGGTTGTTTTAATTGTAGCCTCCGATTACGAATCCAGGCATAACTTCTAGGGTCCTCAAAATATTCTCGCCGTACAAGTTGAACAGATCCGGTGAAAAGACATATCTTTGTCTTGATTCTTGATTACTCTCAAGTCTTTCCCAAATATGTCCAGCCTGCCAAGCATTTCCATCAATTCTTTGTGGCGTATTTTGTCAATCGCGTTCGCATAATCAATAAAGCACAGGTATACGTCTTTCTTGTATTGCCCTTTCAGAGAGCATCCTAATCATAAATATGGCATTCCTTGTCCTGTGTCTTTAACGAAACCACACTGTTCTTGTCCTATCTCTGGCCTGATTCTGCTTCTCGCTCTATTCATCAGGATTCGGACGATCAGTTTTGTTATATGGCTTATTAAACTGATGGTTCTGTGGAGTTCTCACTCATTTGCTCCTGGTTTCTTAGGTAGTGCTATGAAGATAGACTTGCTGAGGTCCTCTGGTATTACCCCACTATTATAAATTTCATTTATTATTTCAGTAATTTTCTCTATACCAAATTCTTCCAGAGTTATCAGCTGCTCTATGACTATCCCGTCTGGTTCAGCTGCTTTGTTTCTATTCAGTTTGGCTTCTGCAGGTTCCACTTCAGACTTTAATATTTCCGGTCCGTCCTCATCTTTGCCTAATTATTGGTTGCTGTCTCTTGTCGTGGAAAAGATCTTTTATATATTCTTCCCATCGTTGGAGTATTTCTCCAAAATGATTGTTCCATCCTTAGATTTTATACATCCTCTTGAAGAGCAGGGTTTTTTTCATGTCGGTTCTTTTATTTCTTTATGCATATCTGCTTTATTAGTCCTTCTCAATCTCTCTACTTCTGCACATTTGTCATTGAGCCATTCCTCTTTAACCTGTCTACATTTTCTTGTGTAGTTTCCTGTACTCCGTTCTATGTCTTGATATCTTTTTCTGCCTCCTTTGCATCATGTCCAGAATCTCTTCAGTCATCCACTCATTTTTCTTTCTGCGCCTAATTTCTTTTGGGGCAATATTGTTTGCTGATGTCACTAGTGCTTCCTTCGTATTTGGTTTTCACGCTGTTTGTGTATTCTTTCTGTAGCTTGAGATCATTCACGAGTGCGTTGTATATCAGTTTTGGTGCTGCACTAGGCTTCTTCAATCTCTGGAGTTTCACTTCTAATTTGCAGATGACTGGGACGTCGTTACTTACACAGTCATCACCTGGATAAGCTTTGTTTTGCATTTATGAATCTGCTGTTTATGGCTATGTAGTCTATCTGGTTTTTCGTATCACCTCCTGGGCTTCTCCATGTCCATAGACGTCGTGGATGTTCTTTAAACCAGGTGTTAGTTATTACCTGGTCATTTGCTGTGCACCATTGGACCCATTTCTTTCCTCATTCGTTGAGGATTCTTAAGCCAAAGTTACCAATTGTCATACCTTCCCT
The DNA here is from genome assembly GCA_037127315.1 of Ascarosepion bandense. Taxonomy (NCBI): domain Eukaryota; kingdom Metazoa; phylum Mollusca; class Cephalopoda; order Sepiida; family Sepiidae; genus Ascarosepion; species Ascarosepion bandense. The sequence goes on from JBBBDQ010000284.1 coordinate 264,221, forward strand.
CTCCTTGCCTACTTTGGCATTCAAATCTCCTATGCTGATCCTGATTTCTTGGCTTTTACATTGAGTATTGGCCTTCTCTAGAGTAGAGTAAAAAGATTGCATTTCTTCCTCGGTACTTTGTGTTGTTGGTGCATATATGATTACAATTGCTATGTTGAACGGCCTGCCTTTCAATTTGACCAGGAGAACTCTTTCGGAGAACTGGCAGTATCCCAAAACACATTTCTTCATTTCTTTGTCCAGTATTAAGCCGACTCCTTTTTCATTATTTTTGCCTCCGGCGTATATTATCATATGGTTGTCGCTGTTGAAGTCGCCATTATTTGGCCATCTGGTTTCGCATATTTCCAGAATATTCATTTCCTGCTTGACATTCTCTTGTTGTCCGCAGCTGTTTAACGTCCTGATGTTCCATGTCCCCAAGGTAATATTTTCTTTGTTGTGCACATTACTATACTTTATTTTCTTATATTTACTTGATTTTATTTTATTTTACTTTTTGAGGCTGCCGTTTAATCTAGCCGTACTGAATAGCTGCAGAACAGCCCTGTCTGCGGATAGTATATATATATATATATATATATATCACTTTCACTTCCTGTTCGTTACGCTTTTCCTTTCCTTTTCTTTGGCAAGTTGATTCCAGTTTCTTTACGCACACACGCACTCTTGTAAATTTTTGAATTTTTCCATAATACTAAAGATCGCTGAGGAAGCAAATTCAATTCGAAGAAATAATCATTCGATCATAAATTTTGAATTGCGTGTGGCAAGTGTTAGCGAGCTAATCTGGTTTGTTGTTGTTATTAAGTCGGGACTTCAATCTTTATAGGATGCTTGCTCGGTACTTTTTTCTTATGATAAAATAAAGCTACATTCCAAATATCGCGGTGAGTGAATCAGTTTTAGTCAAGAAAAAAAAGAAATTTGAACTTAGAAGAAGCTACGCTAGAAGTAGTTTCGCCCAACACCGCAAATTGCTATTAAAACAAAAGCATTAACCTGTGAATATAGTGTCAAGTTCTAGTCAGGTCAAGTCTTTCAGATGGATGGCTTGCATGTTATCAAACCCGCTGATAAATATCTAAAGTGTCCGCTCTATAAAACCTCTTCCCTAAGATCAATGCTTTAAAATGTCTTTTAGCGAATGAAGTCTACGTATTTTAGCAAAGATCATCCTTTTTTGAACATTGTGGATTTGCACTACAGAATGACAAACAAAGAACTGTACCAAATAACAGAAAACACATCACTTGAAGAATTTCAACAGCAGCAACTCAAATACCCATTAAAAACAACATTTAGAATAAGAAGAAACGTATATTTTATTACCAATAATGTTTCACTTTAGCCGGTTATCACTTTACGTTTAATGAATACTGTGCTACACAATCTTCAGACAGTTGACATTAATTGCTGTTATGCCCGCTCTCTATACACACCCACACAGCTGGGAAAGTTATTGTTAACCAAGGTTTGTTTTATAATTTACTAAAACTGTAAGAACATTTGAAAAAAACTTAAAAAATACATATAATTTCCTTATCTGACACATTCAGTGAGGAATATATATATATATATATATATATATATATATATATATATGTGCACGTGTATATGTATGTGTGTAAGTGTGTGTGTGAACACTTTGCAAGTTATTTAAAGCCAAAAATATTTTTAGATTGTAAGAATTAGGTGTATGATAATAATGATTTACTGATAAAATCCCTGCTAATTAACCCATAACTGAGGAGAACAAGCGGATTCGTAACTTTCCCAGGTGTATTTACGCGTAACAGCCTATAACGAACCAGACTGGAATTTGAACTCAGCTTTCCGATTTCCAATTCCGAGATGTTATTAAATACACCACTTGTACATCCAAGCTCTTGTACTCCCAGGTGGACACTCATCTATACACTGACCAGGCACGACGTTGCTTAACTTCTGTGATGGTACAAAACCGGTGTTTCAACGTGAGAGGGCCTTAAGCATTGCGTATGTGTGTGTATGTGTGTGTGTTGTGTGTGTACGTGTGTCGGTGTGTGTTGTGTGTGTGCGTGTGTGAGTGTGTGTATGTGTGTGTTGTGTGTGTATGTGTGAGTGTGTGTGGGTATGTGTGTGTTGTTTGTGCGTGAGTGAGTATGTGTGTATGTGTGTGTTGTGTGTATGCGTGTGTGAATGTGTGTGTATGTGTGTGTTGTGTGTGTACGTGTGTGAGTGTGTGCGTGTCCTTTCGAATGCTTAATATTTTTACTTTAATTTTTTCATTTTTGTTTTATCTATAATTTTCCTTGTTTTTTTTTAGTTTCGTTTCTGTTGTTGTTTTGTTGTTTGTTTATTTTCTATGCAGTTCTGTTTTATTTTTGTTGTTTTTTGTTTTGTATTTTAAATTTGATTCTTTTTCTTTGCTTTCATTTTATTTTATTTTATTTATTTTATTTCACATTTGTTTTATTACTAATATTTCTCCGTTTTCTTTTATCGAACGCCCCTAACCGCGGGTTCATCCTAAAAGCGATTATTCTGCTTTCAGGTAAGTTTCGATTTCTCCGTATTCAATCGAATGAGCCCAGTACCTTTCCCCAATCAATATTCATCATTCCCATTAAGTACAAGTGAATAGTCCTCTTCAATTCCTCCCAACTATGTCCCTGGTCGGATCTTATATGACAGTGCTCTAGCCGCATATGTTGCTATAACCTGTCACCTTCCGATCCTGTTCTGAGAGATCGCGCCATGCTATTTGGAATAGGACAAAAGGGTTGTTTATTTAAACCAAGTATAAGAATCCATATCAAGATAAGAACGTTAACAAATACATGAAATGATGAGATACGCTAAATTAAATGCGGTATACAGGTGGCGACGCAAATACAGGCAATTACAATTACTTTATTAAGACTCTTAGGCCTTCTTCTTCTTCTGTGTGCCCTGTCCCTTCAGGACGTAGGCGATCATGGTTCTCCACGTCTCCCTACCCCTGGTGGCTCTTAGTATGTTTGCTCCTGTTACACCTCGCAACCCCCGTTCCGTCATCCACCTGATCAGGCCCTGCAAATATGTTATCCGCTTCCTTCCTCTGTCTCTTTTCCTTCTATCTGGCCAGTCAGTATCAGGTTCTCCAAGTCCTCTTTTCTCGTTGCATGTCCCAGGAACTTCAGTTGTTTCCTCCTGATGCTCAGTGTTAATTTCCTTTTTGTTACCATTCTTTCCAACACCTCATCGTTGCTTGCATGCTCCGTCCACAATATCCGCATCATCCTTCTGTAGAACCACATTTTCGCTGTTTCAAGTTTTGTCCACATTCTCGATTATATTATCCAGCATTCACTGCTGTATTGAAGATCTGACATCATATCGCAATCCAGCACTCTCTTCTTTGTTTCTAGTGAAATTTTCCTGTGTCTTAGTACTTTACTCAGCTTCTGGAACGCGTCCTTTGCCATGCCAATTCTCCTTCGGATCTCTGTGTCGCACTTTCCATATTAGACTTAAATTTACATTGTGTTGTATTTTTTTTTAACAAAAAACATTAACACCTTAGAAAACTTATATACAGGGTGTATCAAAATACTTTTACAAACTTTAAAGACAGTTTCCTTGCACTAAACAAGAACAAAAGTGCAAATAAATATATGTCCGCAAATACATCGTTTTTTTTTGTTTTTTTTTTTAGTTAAGTTGAAAATTTACAGTAGATGGCACTGTGTTGCCATGTTGACGAAATTACATTTGTCATTCGTGTATATTTGTGGCTAGTCTGTCTTCAGCGTTTAATGTGTACAGTAGTGTGTTAACTGAAATGTGGTTCTATAGAAGGATGCCGCAAATATCATGGATCGAGCATGTGAGCAATGATGAGGTCTTGGAAATGATGAAAACAAAAAGGAAATTAATATTGAGCATCAGGAAGAGACAGCTGAAGTTCCTGGGACATGCAACGAGAGAAGAGAGCTTGGAGAATCTGATACTAACAGGCCAGATAGATGGAAAAAGAAACAGGGGAAAGCAATGGATAACAAATTTGAAGGACCTAATCAGGTGGATGACGGAACGAGGATTGCATGGTTTAACAGGAGAAGGCGTGCTCAGAGCCACCAGGTATAGGGAAACGTGGAAGGCTATGATCGCCTACGTCCTGAAGGGACAAGGTACATAGAAGAAGAAGTGTGTTAACAATAGCAGGGTGTTCATGTCGTGAGCAGGCAGAGATGATTTTTACGTACGGTAATGGTAATCTAATCTAAACTTATTTATAAATGAAACTTTGTCTGTGTGTGTGTGTGTGTCTGTTACCTATAGACGCCGAAACGGCTGAACCGATTTTCTTGAAAATTTACACAGTTGTATTATAAACGTCTGCGAGTGTTCTTAGCTAGGTTTTGTATCGAGGTACCCCCGATAAATATCGAAAATCGATAATCGAAAAACTCGGGTTATAGAAAAAGTGGTCCGATTTTAATAAAATTTGATACACTCATAGACAAAGACATAAGAAACGATATTCAGAAGTTTCAAGGTTGCAGTTCTTACAATAGTGCAGAAAATCGATAATATATATATATATATATATATATATATATATATAAGGCGAGATGTTTGTGTGTATGTGTCTGTTTGTGTGTGTGTATCTACCTGTATGTCTGTATATTTTTTCAGCCCTTTTATTTTAGTTTTTGCTTCGGATTTGATTCTAAGTAGGTATAATTGTAGTTCTTAGTCTCAGCCATGATACCATTTACTCAGAGGACTTATTTAGCCTTTAAAATTCAGTTTACGACGAAAAACACTTATTTGATATCGATACCAGGAAATCAAAATTTGACTTACATCCATTCATGTTTCTTTTAACTGGAAACAACTATTGCTTTTTAGTCTTTCGTGCCAACGTCCAAAGAGTCTGAGTTCCAGGATCATGGATTAGTTTTCAAGCTTTCATTACACCCGAGCAACGCCGGGCTATACTGCTAATATATATATATATATATATATATATATATATATATATATATATATATATATATAACGGTACTTAATATAATAGGGAGATTAGTGAAATAATTATAATTTCGACATCTTTCAAAATGTACCACTGCATTTTATAGTGATATTAGTAAGGTCGTTATATCTCTGCTCTAAAATACTTAAAGCGTTTTTTTTTTATTGTCCTTTCACCCTAAGCAAGGAAGTGCCGCCAATGGTGCGCAGGGTTTACAGTGAGAGGAGAGGTGGAAAAGTAAGGTACAAGAGTTGTCGAAGAAAGGATAAGAGAAGGACGGGAGTCAAGGAAAGAGAAGATGGTAATTGCCGTTGCACTTAAACTTTTAGGGATTGTAGCTATCAGGGAAGCAAGTATACGGAAGGGAGTTCCACAGGTGGGAACTGCGGGAAACGAAACTGAGGAGTAGAAGTAGCGGTTACATTTGCCTATTTTGATGGTAAAATGGTGGGACCTAGTTGCCAATCTGGTAGCACGAGTAAATTCCTTTGAGCGAGGCACCAGAGAATTAAATTAACCAGAGCAGAATCAGTGAAAATATTCGTAGAAAAGACAGAGGGAAGCCAAATCCCGTCGGTGAGAAAGTAACGGAGGTCAAGTTGCTAAAACGGGACCGTTTACATTCCTCCTTTGGGTTTTGTCGAGAACTCCGAGTTGAATAACTAGAACCAGATATGACAACAGTATTTAATGCTCGAACCAATGGTAGATTTACAAATGTGCAAGATAGATTTTGACAAGAAAAACTTCCTGGCCTAGAACAGTGACCCAACCTTCTTGTCAGTTAATGCAGCTATTGATTCGATGTAGTCATTCCACTTGAGATCGCCTGATAAAGTGAGGGCGAGGAGGCGCAATGTATTGTTTTCTGGGAGACCAGGTGTGAACTATACTGATGAGTGGTAAGAAAGATTCTCTCTCGTGATTAAAGGAGAGTAGCTTCGTTTTAGAAGCATTCAAATTTGGGCTATTTTTACCCTAATCCAACAGAGATTGAAGGTCCTCTCCAATGCAGAAGTGAAGTTTACTTTGTCAGTGATATGTCCCGGAAAGGGATATATATAATATTCGAAGTAGCTAAGTGGTTTTGGTAATGTAACCGGGTAGGACAATCTAGCAAGTAGCCGTAATGGACTGGTACTCGTCGTAGTCGTATGCAGTATGCTTAGGCGTAGGCTTATGCAATAGGCGTGGTCAATAGGCGCTCCAATAGGCGTAGTCATACGAGTCTCCGCCTTAGTCTGTATTTATGGCTGATATTAGCCAATCATATAACTGTGAGAAGGAGCCAATCTGTATTCATATTCATTACATCAGTCAGCGAGTAAGCAATGTATTAATTTAGAAAAAATAATAACAAAAAACAGTGCAGAATTTCGATGTATTTTCTAACCATTTTATGATGTGAATGCCGATCAATTTCTTAACAAATGAAAATACTTGAAGCTACTTGTGATTTATTCCTATGTATATTACGAATTCCATAGACAGAACATGTGAACAAAAAGGAAGCTTTAAGGAAAATAGAAACCTCAAAGGAACATCTTGAAAATCCTGGGACGTAAAATGAGGAAAAAGGTTTTTGGATATTTTATAACTCTTTTTTCTATTAACATCGTCCCTTCAGGTTGTCAGCGATCATGGCTCTTTATTACTTCCTATTCTTTTCGTACTCTCCCACTCTTACTGTTATTCCAGATATTTACACAAGCTCGTTAAGTAGATTCAGTCAGTTAAGTGCCATTCGTCATACACGCTTGGGTAATCATGTCACTTTCTACCCATGATTCACTAGGCAGAATATTTTCCTGCAGTAGGTTTTCATTTTTTCTTTTCTGCAGTAAACTTGTCGCCACCCAAAGCTATCGAGCCCAATCTGTCCTGCTATTTATCCCATAGCTGAGGGAAGAATAGATGGATTAATCCTTTCTCAAGCGTATTTGCGCGCAATTGGATGCAACGAATTAAACTGGGATTCGAACTCGGCTCTCCTATTTCTCATTCCAAGCCGACATCCATTGCGCCACAATGCACGTGCTCGTTGTTAAGGACAAAAGAATTGACGAGTTTGCGTAAACTGATGCAGAACAATGATAAAGAGAGATTGTTGTATATATCGACAAACAACAAACACGCATATATATAAAAATATGAGTTATATTTTTATTAATGACGATGAACCGTGTAGCCTAGGGAACAGAGAGAGTTGAGAGAGCGCGCTTCTAAGGGTTGACGGGAGTGTCGTAGTATCTGTTGTGTGTGTCTCTCTCTCCTGCTACTCTGGTCTGTCTGTCTGGTGAATCCGTGCGCCGAGGTCTTTTTATAATCTCCAAACCGGGACTTCCGGATTTTGCCTCGCCCACGCACGCCCACGTAATTCTCAGAGACACCTGTTCTGTTTGCCTCTGTAGCCATTTCCGCTACTGCCGGAAATAAGGTCAAACAAACATCCGTTCCTTTCAACGACCGGAAACACCCCTGATTGCATCAGCCTTTCTCGGGTGGGGCCAGATTGTTATATTACAAGATGAGAAAAGGCTAAATATTACTGAGAGTAATAGATATTTTTATAATTCATCTAATACAAGGCCCAATAGTCACACAGAGGATTACTGAATAAGGTCGCTGTATGAACATCGGAGTAGTAGATAAAAATTGCAGATTATGAGGCTAAGTAGGTGTTGTGGAATCTCCCCTTTTTGTATATAATAATGGACGCGACTGAGTGTACATATCCTCCTGCCTATAGAGAAAACAGCTGAGTTGTAAACCAGCTGGCATTTGCCTCTGCTGTTACGACTATAACACTGTCGGCTCTCTGCCTTCGGGTAGAGGGCGCTCTCTGTTCCGAGCAGAGAGCAATAAGCCAGTCGTGGTTCCGCCGAAGGGTAGAAGCACGACTGGGGAAAAATTGACAGACATTTTTTGGCCTGGCTATATGGCCGGGAAAACCCACTATAAAATGACCTTGTGTCACATCTAACCTTCCGTGGAAAGGTTGGTAAATACCGAGTTGTAAACCAGCTGGCATTTGCCTCCGCTGTTACGACTGTGACACTGTCGGCTCTCTGCCTTCGGGTAGAGGGCGCTCTCTGCTTCCAAGCAGAGAGCAATAACCCAGTCGTGGTTCCGCCGAAGGGTAGAAACACAACTGGGCCAAAATAGACAGACATTTTGTGGCCGGGTCATATAGCCCGGACATCCCAGTCATAACTGACCATGTGTCACATGTTGCCCTTACTGGGAGGGACAACTAAATATAGAGATTTAAGCACTTGTCATTTGCCTCTGCTGTTGCGACTATGACACTGTCAGCTTTCTGCCTTCGGGTGGAGGGAGCTCTCTGCTTCCGAGCAGAGAGCAATAACCCAGTTGTGGTTCCGCCGAAGGGTAGAAGCACGACTGGGCAAAAATAGACAGACATTTTGTAGCCGGGCCATATAGCCCGGAAATCCCAGTCATAACTGACCATGTATCACATGTTGCCCTCACAACTAAATATAGAGTTGTAAGCACTTGGCATTTGCCTCTGCTGTTACGACTATGACACTGTCAGCTCTCTGCCTTCGTGTAGAGGGAGCTCTCTGCTTCCGAGCAGAGAGCAATAACCCAGTCGTGGTTCTGTCGAAAGGTAGAAGCACAACTGGGCCAAAATAGACAGACATTTTTGGGCCGGGCCATATAGCCCGGAAATCCCAGTCATAACTGACCATGTGTCACATGTTGCCCTTACTGTGAAGAACAACTAAATATAGAGTTGTAAGCACTTGGCATTTGCCTCTGCTGTTACGACTATGACACTGTCGGCTCTCTGCCTTCGGGTAGAGGGCGCTCTCTGCTTCCGAGCAGAGAGCAATAACCCAGTCGTGGTTCCGCTGAAGGGTAGAAACACGATTTGGCCAAAATAGACAAATATTTTTTGGCCGGGTCATATAGCCCGGAAATCCCAGTCATAACTGACCATGTGTCACATGTTGCCCTTACTGGGAGGGACAACTAAATATAGAGTTGTAAACCAGCTGGCATTTGCCTCTGTTACTGCAACTATGACATTGTCAGCTCTCTGTCTTCGGGTAGAGGGCGCTCTCTACTTCCGAGCAGAGAGCAATAACCCAGTCGTGGTTCCGCCGAAGGGTAGAAGCACGACTGGGGAAAAACAGACTGACATTTTTTGGCCTGGCTATATGGCCGGGAAGACCTACAATAAATAGTCCTTGTGTCACATCTAGCCTTGCGTGGGAAGGTTGGTAAATACCGAGTTGTAAACAGTGGAGTAGATAGACTTTATTGGAGTAGATAGACTAAACCATCGCCCGGTTCACACTCCACCCACGTTTATTGAGCTGGTGAAGAGGCTCATCCCTTGTTTCCTGTTTAGGATGCGGTTTCCGGTTGTCTCTTTTCCCATCTTTTCATTTTTTTTTTCAATTGGAGTAGATAGACTAAACTATCGCCCGGTTCACACTCCACCCATGTCTATTGAACAGGTGAAGAGGCTCATCCCTTGTTTCCTGTTTAGGATACGGTTTCCGGTTTTCTCTTCTCACTTTTTTTTCAATTGGAGTAGATAGACTAAACTATCGTCCGGTTCACGCTCCACCCTCGTCTATTGAACAGGTGAAGAGGCTCATCCCTTGTTTCCTGTTTAGGATGCGGTTTCCGGTTTTCTCTTTTCCGATCTTCTCACTTTTTTTTTTCAATTGGAGTAGATAGACTAAACTATCGCCCGGTTCACACTCCACCCTCGTCTATTGAACAGGTGAAGAGGCTCATCCCTTGTTTCTTGTTTAGGATGCGGTTTCCGGTTTTCTCTTTTCCAATCTTTTCACACCTATGTAGACCCCTGCACATCAGTGACGTTACGCCTTGCTCGGGGTGATATGATTAAAAAAAAGAAAAAAGTTGTTCAGTTGGAGTTGGATCTGGAATCATAGTTGTAGGTGCAGTTGCACTGAGCTCCAGTCAGCTAGAATAAGTTACCCGGACATACTATTTCCCTTCAAGATTGTGTATATTTATTTCTACTATTAGTATTCCTGAATTGACTAACCCGTGTTCCAGTTTCTATATTTTGTTCAATATAACTTACATTTTTTATCTCCATATCTGTTTTTGTTATTTATTATATTGTGTGGTTTCTCACCCGGAATCCACAACACTTTCATTCCCTAAGAACTACGTAAATGTACTCATGTCTGTTTACGTTGTATATATTGATTTCTACTAATAGTATTCCTGAATTGACTAACCCGTGTTTCCTGTTTGTATATCTTGTTCAATATAACTTACATTTTCTATCTCCATATCTGTTTTTGTTATTTATTATTTTGTGCGGCTCCCCACCCGGAATCCACAACAGGAGGAAAGATAACTGTTGACACTAGACTTGAAGAGATTAAAATCGTAGTGATCGGGTAAGAATCCTATCGGGAGTGTATTCGACAAAGTAACTGTTCTTCGGAAGAAGTTGTCCGAGTGCGACTTCCTTCTTACTAACGGAATAGAAAGAGAATGTGGGGATTTGTCCCAATGCTCTTGAACTGGCGCATCCCAGCTGTGAAGATCCGAACTGGTGGAACTAAGAAACGTAACCCGTCAGAACATTTGCTATGAAAATAGCGATACGATTGCGACGACGTGGAAAGAGATTGTAGCGTGGAAAATAATTCAGCACTCACAAAGCCGCGTAGACGATTTTTTAATTTTATCAAAGCTGGAAGGTAAGGAGTGAGCAGCGTCAGCTCAGACATGTCAGCAATAGTCTATTTTTGGTCTGAGCTGGCGCTTGTGAAGATAGAGCAAATGACCGACAGTTTTAGTTTGAGTTTTGTTTAACGGTATATCAACCTCTAATATTTAATGCCAAAAAGGTAGGGTTTTAAAGTATTTTTTTAAAGTTCAGTTATAGTGAGAAGGCTGATTTAGTTAGATTTAAAATGATTTCTTTTTGTTTTTATTCTTTTTTATTTTAGAAAACAGAAAAATGTTTTGCTGAGAATAATTTTTTCCTTCAAAATTATGTTATGGTAATAAATTTTTTCTTAAAAAATGTATTGTTGGTAATATTTTCCTTCAAAAATGTATATTTTTCTATAAAAGTCTATTTCTATGTATATAGTTCTATAAAAGTCTATTTACATACTTTCATAGTGTTTTGGCCTTAGTTTGGGGTTTAACTATTTGCCCATAGCTAGGACCCTAACAGGTGCTACCGCTCCGGGTCAGGGTGTACCTGAGAACAACACCAATTAAGAGGTGGTTTCATGCTCCTCACAACCTTCCAATCAGAGGCCTTGCAGCCGGATGAAGTTTACCGTCATGCCCAGGACCAGACAGGCAGTTGTGAAATGACAGTATCGCACACGTTAATAAACTCAAATATGCCAATGATTTTTTATTTCAAACCCGTTGATCGCTCCGTATTTCATCAACAACAAAAGAAAGCGAAACTTAGTCTGAAATGCAAGCCCAAGTTAAAGAGGAAGATTATTTTTTAAGGCGATGTAATACAAATGACCAAAAATGGCATTTATGAAGACTACAAAGCGCTTGGGCGATACTGTCACCTTCAAATGGCGAAAGCCTTTCACTGAATAGTGGCAGCAGAACCTTAACCATAGAAACTAGTGGACAACAGATTAAATGTCTGGTGAGACCGGCCGAATCGGCTTACAGGCATTCTTCGCGCAACCAGATAGGCATGTGTTGACCTGGCTTGCTCACCTTCGGCAAATCTGTTCAGTGTCATAGGAAAGAAATAGCTTCTCTATGCACTTAAGCGATCCATGTTTGAAGCGGTAATCTGCATCGGTTTAGATGGCACTTTTCAATGCTTAAGCGCTGTCAAAAATATTTTTGCGCAAATTTGTTTATATCTGAAATTAAAAGTCTGCTTTAAGTTTGCGATATTTTCATTTTTATAACGCCAGTTACTCACGATAACAAAAAAATGGAACGCCCACTGAGTAGTTATACAAATTTAATAATGATAACAGTAGTAGATGGGTTGGCCTGCCATCCGGTTCACACATCTACTTGGTATTTTGAACAGGAGTAGAGCTTTAGCTATTGTTTTTAGATTAGTACGGGGTTTCCTGTTCCTTCTCCACCTAAACTTTTACTTACTATTTGTTTTAATTCTTTCTTTCAATAGTAGTAAATAGGTTCACCTATCGTCCGGTTCAGACTCCTCCCCGGACTTTTGCACAGGAGTAAATGTTTATTCATTCTTTCCAGTTTACGACTGGGTTTTCGGGTTCCTTCTAAAGTCTGCTTCATCGCTATATTTCTAACGTCTCTGCCTAAGATTCTGAACTGTTATTTAATATGTATTTATATTCTTTCTCAATAAAAGTAGATATGTTCGCCTATAGTCCGATTCACACACCTCCTTGCTCTTTTTAACAGGAATAGAGGTTTAGTCATTGTTTCCTTTTTAGAACAGGGTTTTCGGGTTCTTTCTAAATTCTACTTCAACAATATATTTCTAACGTCTCCGCCTAAGATTCTGAACTGTTATGTAATATGTATTTATATTCTTTCTCAATAAAAGTAGACAGGTTCGCCTATCGTCCCATAAAAACTCCTCCCGGACTTTTGTCCAGGAGTAAATGCTTATCCCTTGTTTTTTTATTTAGGAAGAGATTTGCTGTTCCTTCTAAAGTTTGCTTCAACCCTATATTTCTAATATCTCCGCCTAACCTTTGGTATTTTATTTAATCTTTTTTTCTCTTTTATTTCCTTCAAGAGGAACAGACTTGTTTGTCTATCGTCCGTGTTACACTCCTCTCCAGTATTTTATACAGGTGTAGGGGTTTATTGCTTTCTGTTTCAGATTGTGTTTCCAGTTACTCATAAAGTTTCCCCGTTCTCTTTTCATCCAAGTAGACTCCTTGCGTATTCGTAACAGTACCGTTTTGCTTGGGGTGAATTGATAAAATGAAATAAAAAAGACAACGCCTCTTCGTATCCAGTACGTCAAACAGACCAACATGATTTTATAACGAGAATGATCTAGACTGAATACTCCATCCTTTTGGCCTTGAGCCGTACTAGATTGATCATAATAAATTCCTCATCATGTGATAATGGTTAACGTTGTAGACTAACAGGTCAGTATTTTGATGTAGTGTGTATTATCATTACTGGATGCTTCACTAATAATTTTATTGTACTTATGTCTACTTGTAAACATTGTATATATTTGAGTATTTTAGTAAGCACTAGTCGGGTTTATACTTCAGTGTATAGATAAACATTAATAGAAATTATAGTTGATTCTACAGGTAAATATTGGTCGTATTTATACTTGAGTCTACAGGTAAACATTGCTCATGTTTATACTTGAGTCTATAAGTAAATATTAACCTGGTTTATAACTGAGTCTACAGGTAAATATTGATCTGGTTTATAATTAAGGCATTGGCACACAGTGGTTGCGTATAACCTTGTCTATTCGTAAATATTGATCAAATTCTTACTTCATTAGTAAACATAGTTCGAGTTTATACTTTAGTGTATAAATAAACATTGGTTTAAACATGTTTATAAATGAGTTTCGGGTATTTGTCTCGCTTATACTTGAGTCTATAGGTTAACTTTGGTCGGATTTATACTTTATAGATATACGATTGTCGGGTTTCTACTTAAATTTGTAGAATAAAATTGGTCGGGTTTATATCTAAGACTTTAAGTAACATTTTTCTGGTCCTGCATTTTTTAATCTATAGGTTAATACTAATTAAGTTTATACATGAGTCTATCAGAAAAGATAAATCGGGTTTATAGTATAGTTTATAAGTTTATCGTTAAGCTCATCCTTAAGTCTATAGATAAACATTGCTTGAGTATTTTCTTGCGTCTATAAGTAAACCTTAGTTAAGTTTATACTTGAGTCCACAAGAATAAGCTGGACGAGTTTATACTTTAGACTATGTAAACATTTGACATATTTATAATTGATTCACTATGCATCTACTTGAATGCTAAAACCTTTTAATGGTGATATTGCGCAGTACAAGCAGCCGGTGCATTCTAGGCCCCAGTCACAGATCAATCTTCACAGGGTGCACCACACTTGTGTCTTTAATCATACGCTCGTGACTCTGCAAACTGTGATGCGTTTACTAACCTTCTTCAGATCTTTCGAATTTGTCCGGGATTCGTCATTGGCGTTCACAATCTCAGCAATATAAAATACGTGCATGACACGGTGCTGATAGCAGACACAGGAAAAATGCAGGGCCTTCTACAGAAGGTAGCAAAAGAAAGTGAGAAGAAAGGACTGAACATAAACATAAAGAAAACTGAGTGTATAATCATCAGCAAAAAGAAGAACAAAATATGCCAAGTACGAGTCGGAGAAACTAAAATAAAACAAGTAAAAAATTTAAATACCTGAGAAGTGTTCTGACAGAGAATGAAAAAGGTGACATGGAGATCCAAAAACGCATTGGCATGGCCAAGGACGCATTTCAGACGCTAACCAGAGTACTGAAAGACAGGAAATTTTCATTGGAAACAAAGAAGAGATTGCTGGATTGCTATGCGATGTCTGTTCTTCTGTATGACAGTGAATGTTGGACGATCTCATCAAGGATGAAGGTGAGGCTTGAACGAGCAGAAATGAGGTTTTACAGAATGATGCTGAGGATATCATGGACAGAGCACGTGTCCAACGATGCAAACGAGAAGAAAACTCATACTTAGCATAAGAAAAAGACAGATGAGGTTCCTGGGTCACGTAATGAGGAAGGAGGGTATGGAGAACTTAATACTCACAAGTCGGATAAATGAGACGAGAGACAGAGGAAAGCAGCGCGAGACGTACTTGTTAGGTCTGAGCAAATGGTTAACGGAGCCGGGCTTAGAAGAGATACCAAAAGAAAAATACTGAGAGAGACAAGAGACAGAGGCAAGTGGAAGTCCATGATCACCTATGTTCTGAAAAAGCACGTTACATGAAGAAGAAAATTTTTTTGGCAACACGAGGTATTTATATATGCAGTGTCACTACTGTGCGTTATATTTTAACAGAATGAAATACATATAAACAATAAAAGAAAGCATATGTAAAAAAATTGCATTTTTATTAAATAAGTATCAGTTATTTTAATCATTAAATTGTTTTAAAATAGATGGATTATGTTAAATAATAAGAGTTAATTTTTTCAAAAAGAATAAATAAAAATTGATTGTACTAAACAACGCACCCTATTGTGTACCTCCTTCTCTATTTGCACTTCTCCCCAAAATTTGGTTTCGATCGGTCAATATATGGCTATTTTAGACAGTGGGACAGACGAACTAACGGAAGCAACATAATTTTATATATAGATTTTTATTTCCCTTTATCTTCTTTTGTTTACTATTTTAGTGTCTGTGTTTTGTATGAAATTTTCTGGGTTAATAGCAAATACTAAACAAAAATTTTTAAAAATCCGGAAAATATATCGTCTGGCACATTAAAATCAAAATTAATCAGGATACTAGTTCCAATTACTCAAGGAATAGTAATTTCAGATCGCTAATCCAAAGATTTTAATAAAAAGTTGCACATTTCCTCCCAGATGATGACCATTTCTATTAAAATTTTAATCACTTATTAAAGATATCTGAATAATCCGAGTATTTCAAATTAGTCGATTTTATTTTGCTTAACATTCTAAGATGAAAATGCAACAACAATACGTAACAAAGATTCAGACATGAGTCCGAAAAATTCGTTAAATAATAAAACATTAAATATGACCAGATCATATCTGTTGATAATCACTGGTGAAATGAATTCTTCAAAATCGTTAAGTAATGCCCTACTATGTGCTAGAGATAGATGGAATCGGCGATCAATCCGAAGAAATATCATTGAACTTTACGACACGAAGCGAAGCGAAAGCTAACCAAAGAAAAAAAATTGGCAATGGCTATTCAATGCTCCGAATCGAAGCGAGCTGCGAACATGCGCAGAGGGGGAAAAAAAGAACTTCTGTAATTAAGCAAGTAAATGTACACAGAGCAGTGGAGCTCTCCATGAAAAGAAGGTCGTCAAGTCATCACGATGACTTCCGTTGAAGGAAATCGAAAAAGTAAATCACTCAATGCAAAATGATAAAACCCTTTCGGTTTTTGTGAGCGTATTATATTTTTCTTTATATATATATATATATATATATATATATATATATATATATATATATTGAGTGCCATTTGCTATTTTTCCAGAGAGTTCTTTGTTAGTTTTTTGTTTTGATTTTTTGTTTTTTTTTTCATGTTGAGAGGGGAATACTATTATTATTTGTTTATTTCTAGGAAATAAAATTCTGTCCCACTTCTCATTTCGGATATCTCTTTAAAAAAAAAGTCATGAATAGCATAACAAAGTTCTTACTTACATCCAAACACTAACCGTTCCTATAACAAGAACTCAAGAATAAATAGGACCAATGTACATCAATAAGACCAAGTACAAATCCAAGAAATAGCTAAATTATCCACTGAGAGAATAAAAGACAGTGAGAAATAGATGCGTCCCTTTGAGAAAATATCAACTGTATACCAAAAGTTTCAGGAGAGATTCGAACTCAGTTCATTCATCTTGTTTTCCATACCGCTGTTAAGATACCTGATTGGACTGAAAGTTCATAGGCTGACTAAGAATGGATGATAATATGACTGTGAAATCTTGCATGCATTAATTTCAATTTTTGATTGGTTTTATTTATACTTAACTGTACAAGTAAACATTGGTTGTGTCAATACTTAAGACGTCAGGTCTATACTTGAGTTTCTAGGTAAACATTTGTTGAGTATACTTGAATCTATAAGTAAACAATAATCGCGTTTACAATTGAGGCTATAGGCAAACATTAGAAGGGTTTATACTCAAGTTATGAATAGACATCAATCATATTTATACTTGAGCTTGTTGGTAAACATTGCCCTGGTTAATACTCAAGAATTTAGGTAAACGTTGATCAGGTTCATCAGTCAGGTGCCATACGTGATACAAGCTTGAGCGATCATGTCTCGAAAGACACATGGCTGACTGGGGAGAAGATTATTCCTCAGTAAGTTGTCATTGCTTTCTGCGGTAGACTGGTTGCCAGCCAAGACTAAAGAACCCAATTTGTCCGGTTATTTAACCTATAACTGGAGGGGAGAGATAAATTCATACCTTTCCCAAGTGTATTTGTACGTAAGTGAATGCATCGAATTTAACTGGAATTTGAACTCGGCTCTCCGATTTGTATAATTAAACGTTGGTTGGGTTTATATTTGATAAAAATTAGCAGGGTTTTTTTTTTTAATTGATATTTTGTGTGATTGTGTCTGCTGTACATTTGAAAGTTAAGCTAGAATTGCTACTCAATCCAAAAAAAATACTTGTGAACGTTACATCAGAAAGAGAAACGGATTCTGACAAAAGAAATAAAACCGGCAATGGTTGTTCAGTATACTGAAACAAGAATCAAAGGAAGAATATACGAAAAGGATTATCTTTTTCTTGCTTTTGTTGCCTTTGTATTTTTTCATTTTTCCCTTCTTTCTTTCCTCTTTGTTTCATTCCAACCTCATTTCTTTTTCTTTCTCGTTGTCTTCTTCCTCCCTTTCTCCCATTCTTGTCTTAATCTATCTTTTTGTGCTGGCGAAACGTAAAAGTACTAGGAAGAGGAAAAAAGTCAAACAATTATGTTCTAACCCAAAAAGAAAAGGTATTGAGCAAAATTTCATGGGAAAATTAGCTCAGGGGGAGGTGTTGTAATGGAATGTTCCAGACTCCCTATCGCTTATTTTTTTTTTTTTTTTTTTAATCATTTCACCCCGAGCAAGGCAGAAACGCCACTGATGTGCAGGGGGTTACATAAATGTAGAAGGATTAATTAGAAAAGAGTGAGGAGTACAAGCTAGTTAGAAAGGAACAATAGAAAGCTGAGAAAGCAGGTGCAATGACAGATACATGGGCGGAGAGAACGTGAAGATTATACAGGGGAGGGGAGAGAGCTAGAGTCCAGTGGTTAGTAGGTGAGTATTAACTTTGCTTTTAAATTTCTGGAGGTCGTAGCCGTCAGGAAAGCAAGAATACGGGAGTGAGTTCCACAGGCGGGAAGTGCGAGAGGGGAAGCTGCAGGAGTAGAATTGTCGTCTGCGTTTGGCTAACCTGACTGTGAATGGGTGGGACCCAGTTGCCAGTCTGGTTGCACGGGTAAACACCTGTTGAGGAGGCATCAGTGACTTAAGCTCATCCGAGCAGAAGCCATGAAAGTATTTATAGAAGAGACAGAGGGAGGCCACATTTCGACGATGGGAAAGTGGCTGCAGACGAGTCGCCAGATCAGTACCTATCACATTACAGACTCTCCTTTGGAGCTTGTCAAGAACACTGAGGAGAACGGCAGGGGCACCTGACCATAAATGGCAGCAGTACTCCATGCACATGGACTGACTATATTAGTAGCCACATATAGCGAACACAGGAGATACTTGTGACTTGCTTCGATAATTGCTAGCCTGCCACCATATTTCCTGCCTTGCCGTAGTGTATTCTCTTTACACTAAACCGCTCTTCTTTCATCTACGCACATGTTGCTGTTCTTTCACTCGAATACTACCTTGTCTGTTTGTAACTTCTTTAAATGAGACAGCACTACCTTTCTTTTCTATTCTCTTCTTCTTATCTCCTTATTTCCTTCTCTTTTTCGCTGTCTTTTATCTTTTTTCTTTATTATATTGCTGAAAATACAAATCCTGGTTATTGACAACACTGCTTCTGGTGCTTTCAGGCCCATTTAAAATATTTCTCAAGCAAAAGTAGTAGGTTACAAAATAAGTCTGTTTTAAGGTCGTACATAGAAGAGGAAGTAAGAGATGCATATTATGAGGATATGCAGGATAGATAATAGCTGGCTGATACTTGAATATGAGTCTCTTCCACAATGTAATAATTTCGACGAAGATTAAGTAATTTCATCCTTACTAATGGAATATGAAAAAATTGAGGAGTCAACTCAGTGCACATGATATAGGGGATCATAGCTGTGAAGATCTGAACCGGTGGAACTAAGAAATATAGCCCGCCTGAACAACCTGCTATAAAAATTGTGGTGAGCTTGCATTAAAAGATTCCACTTTGTTCTGGAGTATTTAATCGTTGCTATTTTTTTTTATAGTTCATATCTTTATCATATCTAGAATCTCATATTGATGCCATGTATGGTGTTCAACTCTTTCAGAAATGTTTAAACTATCAGCTACAAATAACTGTGTTCTCAGGTGAATGATTAAAAAAAATGATAATAGCTTATTCTAAGACTTGAATTTTTCAATATTCTAGTGATTGGAGAAGCATTTTTCAGAGTGTTTTACAACGTAACAATTCTAGAGAAGAAACTGTCATAAAAGAACTTCATCCTTACTAATGGAATATAAAGGGAATAAAGGTGATTGAACTTAGTGTACGTGACACTGAAGTCCTAGCTGTGAAAGTCTGAACTGGTGAGGCTAAGGAATGTAGCCCGCTTGACCATGAAAAACTGGTTTCAACCAATTTTATTTTTTACCTTACAGCTTCTTTGACAGGTGTTGACGCAACAAGATATTAAGGAGAGCTCAGAATATTCTACTCTAAGGACCATTTAGTTTTTGTTTTGTTTTTGCCACTGATGATATCGGAGTCTAAGTGGTTAAATCATAAACAAAAAATGGACTGAATAGCAGCACAGAAGAGGCTAATTTTAGATCTGTTTTCGATATCCCATCAAGTTTACTTATTCTGATAGAGATTTCCTTTTCAAAGCTTGCAAGAAAACTCCCCAAATGCTTCAATTTTCATTTTAATACTATTACTTGCCCAGTATAACTTCTGTTAATGTGGGATAGATAATAGCTTATTCTAAGACTTTAATTTTTCAATATTCTAGTGATTGGAGAAGCATTTTTCAGAGTGTTTTACAACGTAACAATTCTGGGGAAGAAACTGTCAGAAAAGAACTTCATCCTTACTAATGGAATATAAAGGGAATGAAGGTGATTGAACTTAGTGTATATGGCACTGAGGCTCTAGCTGTGAAGGTCTGAACTAAGGAATGTAGCCCGCTTGAAGATCTACCATGAAAATTCTGATGACCTGGCAATACAATGTTTTACTTTTCCGGATTAAATTCATTGTTATTACATCTTTTTAATTTTTCTTTTGTAGTTGTACATCTTTTTCAGATCTAGAATCACATATTCATGTCATGCAAGGTGCCGAACTCGTTCAGAAATGTTTATATTTTCAACTATAAACAATCAAAGGTTTAAAATGGCTTCAAATAAATTAATCTTTTAAATCCGTGACAGAAATTTTTCCCTGCTTGGAAAATGTAGGGCATCATCTGTACTTCTGAGGTCTTAGAAGTATGTTCTAAATTAATGTTTTTCTATCTTTTTCTTTTGGCCCATTTATGGTGTCAAAGATACTCAGATTTACATAAGCACAAAGCGAAACACCACGTAACATGAAATACATTTTATTTACAAAAGTAAAATATAGTATATATAAATCCTGACTAATGACAACAAAGTTTCTGGTGTCTATCTATCATCTTGTAAAATTGAACATTCAAGCTTTGATTTAGTTTCTCTCGTAAGTTTCCTCTCTTGTTTCAAATAAATTTGGAAACTTTATTTATTATAAGAAAGCATCGAATTTTATTTAAATAGTTTCTGAATTATTTTATACAGTAAAGTAGATTGTGTTTTCATCATTTTGCACCAATGAAAGAAAATATTTCAAAGTACATCTATTTTTCTTGGGCTAGCTTCATGCTTGTGCATGGTGGTGCAGTGGATATCGCCTCGGAAAGACAAATCGGGGAGCAGAGTTCGAATTCCAGTTGAATTCCCTGCATTCACTTACGCGCAAATACCCTTGGGAAAGGTATTAATCCATCTCTTCCCTCCAGGTATGGGTTAAATAATAGAACAGATTGGGTTCTATAGCCTTGGCTGGCAACCAGTCTACCGCAGAAAGTAATGGCAACCTACTGCGGAATAATCTTCTGCCCAGTCAGTCATAAACTGATCCCCCACTAATTACTACTTAATAATATAATACATCTTCTTCCTCGAGCTATGAGTCAAATAACAGGATAGATTGGATTCTATAGCCTTGACTGGCAACCAATCTACCGCAGAAAGCAATGGCAACCTACTGCGGGATAATCTTCTGCCCAGTCAGTCATGTCTCTTTCGAGACATGATCTCCCAAAGCGTGTATCACGTATGGCACTTAACTGACTGACTAAATGTAATAGTTGAAATCATGTTTAGGCTTCTACTGGGCATAAAGTGGGGGGACCGGTTTTCTATTGTTGTGAAGTAATAAACTGATCCCCCTGAATTACTGTTTAATAGTATAATAATTCCAGTTGAATTCCCTGAATTCACTTACGCGCACATACCCTTGGGAAAGGTATTAATTCATTTTCTTCCCTCCAGTTATGGGTTAAATAACAGGACAGATTTGGTTCTGTAGCTTTGGCTGGCAACCAGTCGACCGCAGAAAGCAATGACAACCTACTGCAGGATAATCTTCTGTCCAGTCAGTCATGGCTCTTTCGAGACATGATCGCCCAAAGCGTGTATCACGTATGGCACTTAACTGACTGAGCTTCATGCCCATTAAAAAAAAAACTTTCGGGACCCCGTTGAGATTCACTCGTATGAGCGACTTGGAATAAGAAATTGGAGAGCCGAATTTAAATTCCCGTCAAGGTTCGTTACATTCACTTACGAATAAATACGCTTGGGAAAATTATGAAAACCGTCTTGTACCCTGACCCATAAACGAAATAGTTGGATTTGTACCTAGAAAAATGATTGTTATTCTTGAATATTCTCGTATAACTGTTAACGTATTCTTTTCAACTTTCATCTTTCTCTCCTTTCTTTTACTCACCCCTTCTTTCGAAATTGCTTTTTATCTATAAATTTTCGTATTTTCCTTTTCATCCTTTGAATTATTTTTTTCGTTGCAGGTAATTCGCTTTTTGAATTTTATCAGGAAAGTTTCCGCTGCTTTTATGCGAGATTCACATTTCTTTGTACTTCAGGATTTTTCTTTGTACAGTCGTTTTATTTCTTCTTCATTTCTTTTTATTTTATTTTTTTTTTTTGTTTCCTCCGTTTTTTATTCGTTTTTTTTTTTTCCTCCTCATTCATTTCTTTAGATTTCCTGTACCTACTTTCTCACCTTACTTTAATCGAGCTAGGCGTGACGATAAACTGCTTCCGGCAGCAAGACCTCTGATCGGGAGGTTTTGAGGAAAGCGTAACCAGCTTTAATTGCTGTTGTTCCCAGGGCCACCTTGGCCCGGGGTAGTAGCACCTGTTAGGGTCCCAGCTGTGGGAAAATAGTTTATCCCCCAAACTGGTGTTAAAACTCTATGAAAGTATAAAAATTCATTTTTATTGTAAAAATGCCAGCAGTACATTTTTATAGTAAAAAGAATCACTTGCAGTACATTTTGTAAAAGAAATTACTAATGCTCTCAAGAAAATTAAATGTCGGTATTAAATGACCCATGAGGAGTTGATATGTCGCTAAACAAACAAAAAACTCTCTTTAACGGTGTATTTTCTTTCTTATATATCTTTCCTTCTTTTCTTTCTTTTTGAACCGCTTTCTTTCCTTCTGTCTTTCATTCCTTCTTTCTTTCACCGGTTTTCTTGTTTTCTTTTTTTCTCAAATTTGTATCTTTTCATTGTATTTTTCTTTCCTTCTCCTTTGTTTTTTTCTGTCTCTTTCTTATCTGTTTTCCTCTTTTTTATCTCGCACTTTCTTGTTTTATTTCCTTTTTTCTCTCTCTTTTCTTTATATCTCTTTCTCGATTATACTCTCTCTCTCTCTCTCTCTCTCTCTCTCTCTCTCCCTTTTTTCTGTTTTGTTTTTGTTGGTTAATTAATCTCCTCTTTCTCTTTATATTTCTCTCTCGTTTGCCTCTCTCTCTCTCTCTCTCTCTCTCTCTCTCTCTCTCTCTCTCTCTCTTTCTCTCAAACTGTCTCCCTTTTTACATTCTTTTCTCCGACTCTTTATCTCTCATATTTTTCATTAAGGAATTCTCATCTACCTTTCCTTATTCTTTCATTTTTGTCCTCAATCTTTTTATATTTCTTTCCCCTAACTTTACACTCAATATCTCTTTTACTTCTTTCATGCTCCATTTTAATACTATCCCAACAAACATCCCAGTACTATTTTCTCCCAATTATATCAACAACACTAAATTTATAAATGTGAAAGCAGGATCTAACAATACATTTACCGTTATGGCCGCCTTTGCCATCAAATACTCAAATACGCATGCGTACTGGTGATACAAGCAACAACTAAATACAAAAACGCTTAGCCAAGCTAATTTCATTACTGTTAGCACAGTAATGCTATTGTGCCGATACCGCCATTCATTTACTGCCATTGTACAACGCATTTAGATGATTGTAATGTTAGAATCTTTACGCTAAAACAGAGTCATAGACGAACTCATTCGACAGAACACACTAACTCCTCAACCACGACCGAAGCACTTCGATGTAATAATCTGATATACAATAATGGCGCTTGGGAGGCAAAAAAAATGGTTGGTTGCTACGTGTTTTTTTCATCTTTCGGTTTTGGTCGGCTGTAAATTTCTTTTTATCCGTATATTTATTGATTTATTTTTTCTGTTCCTTGTGGGCTGAGTGGTAATGTTTATACCTCACCAAAGAAATGATCGTCTGCTTATCCCCATGTGTTCTTCCCAGTTACGCATATCTTTCCAGACAAGCTGCGTGATGCTTCCCTCTCTCATCAAGACATTTCTCTCATTGATCAGATAATGGACAGTAGAGGTCATGATGTTACCGGTTCATTTCTCAAATACTGGATTTGATGAACATCAGCAAACCTATTTCACTAAATAAAAAGATGCGTCCTTTCAAAAATAATAGGTTACACTCACCAAAAGGCAATACTAGTCACTCGATTAACATCTTTAACAAAAATCATGTTAACCGAAAAGTTGTATCTATTACTATAGCATGTCAAATCAACATATTTGTGCAATGTTTTATTCATTCGGGACGTCATTGATCATGGCTCTCCACAGATTCCTTTTCTTTAGTATTTGTGAATTGTCATGTCTTCTTGCAAAAATAGTGGAATTATTTTATTCCCTTTTCCACGGCTTGAAATACAGATTTTTTCTTCTCTTAGAATGGTTATCATTCAATATTAAGAGCTTATTCTGATAATTTTTTTAATGGTTTAGATCATGACTGTTCTTAAACTATTTCTGTACTGGACGTAGGTGATCATGGCTTTATAATCCTTAGTTTCATAATTTACAAAATTGCTTACGGACAATTTGAAAAACCGGTTCCTATGCAACATCGAGCCTGCTCAATACCTAGATGGGTGATCGCTTGCTGTAAGCTTGGAGGTGTGGATAGTGAAGGCAATGGGAAAATACCTCACTATCTTTCCCAAAAAAGCATAGTAATTCCCAGATAATTAAAAAAGGAATCTATGGAGAGCTATGATCGCGTATGTTCTTGGGCCATGAGGCATTTAAGAAAAACAATTATAGATCACGCAAAACAATGCTTCAAGATGAATGTCTGAATATTGTTCAAACGTTGTTCGTGAGTTTGAGGAAGAAGAAATTGTTGAACTTTGAACTTTCTCAAAAACTAAATAAATTGCAGACGTCAAAAAATATGAAGACTTGAAAAACTTTTCTTTGCTTTTCATTTAATTTTGACGCAGCTACAGAAACAAAAAAAAACGAATAAAGACAAAAAATAGAAACAAATAAAAAAAAGAAACAAATAAAAACAAAAATAAAGAAACAAACTAAAGCAAAAACTCAAAGCAGCGGTTGCGAAAAGTATGAAGAGCTTAAAAGTCGTTGGGAAGATTCACGAGAGAAACGGAAAAAGTAAAAAAAAATTCTTTAAATATAGCTGCCAGCCGTCTATGACCCATCGTTATTTTCGTGAGTCTAATTTTAAACGAACAAACACGAACGGCTCATCTTGCACGTATCGCCATGTTTATAAACCGATATCAAGAAATTAAACATAGCAATGCAGTAGAATATATATGTGTGACGCAATATGTAAAGAAGTAGTGTAGCTTTCTCAATTAAACTTGACAGAAAAAATATCTTATATTTATTAAAACTGATTTTAAAACCTGAAAAAATAAATGATGTAATCAGTTGAATCAAAAGAAAGAAGACGGAAAGAAATGATGTCACCAGAAATATGGCTGTTTCATTGGTTAAACCAAGGGAAGGAAGTAACTCCGCCTCAAAATTCGAAGGCAGGAGTGATTTCATTTGAAAGATCTGAATTGCAATATATAAAGGAGTAGTGTAGCTTTCTCAATTAAACTTGACAGAAAAAATATCTTATATTTATAACTGTAAAATAAAATAAAATTTAAATATCTCTGCACTGTTTCCAGAAAAACCTGTTCCAACTGTATTATTCTTGTATTGTTCCAGTTTATAGTCAGTAGTCAGTTCTTCACTGTTGCATTTTAAAATATCACGATATGATTTATATTAATGAAAGACGGACAAAATATAAATTATGAGAATAAATAGCTCATACAAAAAGCTTTCATAGGATAGTTCTTAAGTAGTACCGTATATTTCCGCGTATAAGGCGACACTAAAATCTTGAAAATTGCGCCCTCACCAAAAAAATAAAGTATAAAACAGTTGCCAAAAGCTAATCTTAAATCCTGTGATATATTGGCACTGGTAAGTAGACTAGCATGCTTGCGCCATTGATCAAGGTAATCTAACAACTACTTCAATATAATAACTACGGACATATTTTTTCTAGTTGAAACAATTCCTATTATAATGCTGTCAGTCATTTAAGTGCCATACGTGATACACGCTTTGGGCGATCATGTCTCGAAAGAGACATGACTGACTGGGCAGAAGATTATCCCGCAGTAGGTTGACATTGCTTTCTGCGGTAGACTGGCTGCCGACCAAGGCTATAGAACCCAATCTGTCCTGGACAAATAAGAGATAGATTATATTACATTATTATATTAAGTATTAGTGGGGGATCAGTTTATTACTTCTTAACAATAGAAAACTGATCCCCCACTTCATGCCCAGTACAAATTTTAATTATATTTCCAACTATTATATTCAGTCAGTCATTTGAGTGCCTTACGTGATACACGCTTTGGGCGATCATATCTCGAAAGAGACATGACTGACTGGGCAGAAGATTATCCCACAGTAGGTTGACATTGCTTTCTGCGGTAGACTGGTTGCAACCAAGGCTATAGAACACAATCTGTCCTGTAATTTGACCCATAACTGGAGGGAAGAGACGGATTAATACCTTTCCTAAGGGTATTTGCACGTATGTGATTGCAACGAATTCAAACTCGGCTCTCCGATTTCTCGTTCTGAGTCGATATCCACTGGACCACAACGGACATAATGCTGTATTACAGTTATAAATATAATAAAACCATTTCTTTGGTCACATTACAGTACAATATTCAGGAAATTCATTTAACGTTGAAATGCAATATTCAAAAGACAATTACACAAAAGTTTGCAAAGGTTCCACTGAGCAACATGTAGAAGTAACATGTAACATAAAGAAATATTTTGTTCTTGATTTGTAGAGCTAATCATTATTTCTCATGGTAGCGTTAAATAACGACATTTAGGATAACTTACAATCTGTATATAAAATTTAAATTCATTATCGTTGCGGTATTAAATAACAACATTTAGTATAACATGCACACTTTATTCTTCATATATTATGCAGTATTCTTTCAGTGTTAAGCAGCAAAACATTTCAAATGACATAAAATATTCATTTCTCATTTCAGAATAAAAGCATAAGGCGCACACATATATAATTAAAATCTTCAATTTTTTTAATCGTTGCACCCCAAGCGGTACCGCCACTGATGATAAGAGTAAACGTTTAGACAGGAGGAAAGTGAAGACAAAGACGAACCAGTTACAGAGGATGTCAGAGAAAGGTTAAGAGAAGGATGAGAACACGGGTGTGAAGACAGTTACGAAGGTTGAGAGAAATGAAAAGGACAAGACATACAGGGAAAGAACTGGAGTCAAGTGGATAAGAGATGTGTATTGACATTGCATTTAAATTCCTGGAGCTTGTAGCCGTCATGAAAGCATGTATATGGAAGGGAGTTCCAAAGGCGGGAAGTGCGAGAAAAGAATCTGATGGAGTAGAATTGTCGGCTACATTTGCTTGATCTAACTGAAAATGGGTGGGCCCTTGTTCCCAGTCTGGTTGCTCGAGTAAATTCTTCTGGCAGGGGCACCAGTGACTTAAGTTCGTCAGAGCAGAAGCCACGAAATTATTTGCAGAATCGCCAGAGGGAAGCCACATCACGCTGGTGAGAAAGTGTCTGGATTCAAGTCTGGTGCTATCACATTACAGATTCTCCTTTGGAGGTATGACAGCAGTATTCTATGCACGGACGGAGGGTTGATTTGTATATGTGCAGGCTGGATTCAGGTGGAAAAAAAACATCCTGGCCTAACACAGTGACCCAACCTTCTTGGCAGTAGATTTAGCTATTGAAAGTACTGTTAAAAGCATCGTCTGATGTAAAGAGCTCATCATAAACATCTTCATTTACAGTTTCGTCGTATGGGTCTCAGTTGGTCGTCTTATAGTACAGCTGTCAGATAAAATCATAAAGTTCATCTTAGATTTTGGGTCTCATCTTATCTTTTGGTCGCCTTTTATGCGGAAATATATGGTACTTACTTTTATGAAGAATACAATTAATAAACAAAAAGCGGAAATGATTTATGACTGACACTAATTCGGTAGCAGAACCAAAAATAAGTTATTACTCTTTTCCTTTCTTCAGATAACACTCGTTTTCGTGTAGTGACCTAATGATAATACCGATTCTCGTAAGGAACGTGTCATGCGCAGTACCCTATAAATATAATTATACGCTAAAGTTGATCCACTCTAGAAAATATATTCTTTAAATGTAAGTCTACAGAGGTTAAATAATAAAAAATATTTTGTATTATCTAAAAGAGAAAAATCCCCCAAACCAAATGTGAATGTCATGGCGACTTTAATATCAAAGAGAGTTTGTCCTAATACCTGGAGTAGAAAAAAAAATTGTAAATTTCTTAGTAATCCTCAGTAGAGACTTTTTCTTTTTTCTTTTTTTTTTTTTTTTTTTACTACTTCGGTCATAATCTTTCCTGTTGATTGCTGCAGTAAAAAAAAAAACAAATATAGCCGTCTTCAGGTCCTCAATCGATCTGGACAAAATAGCGACGAATTTCTTTTTTACCAAATCTCAAAAGAAAGTCAACAAGTCTACATTTGAAGTTAGCAATGTCATATCAATTCTATGTTCAATCTATAATCCATTAAATTTTCCATTCAGAAATCCTCTTATTTATTGCCAAAAATGTAATTTCAAAATTCCAAAATATATGGCAAAATGCCAGGCTAATTTATTTTATTAGAAAGACCTGTAGTGGACGTCACTCGGTCTTTATGCATGGAAAGGTCCAACGTAAACAACGTCATCCATTTTGCTTTAATGTCGTATTAATATCGAATTTAAGCAATTCTTTTTTTCCGGAAAAGTAAAATTCGTTGCCGTCTCATCTTTAAGAATTACAAGTGTCTTTCTTCTGCGCATAAAATCATATAAACCATTTCTGAAGTAAAATAAAACACATGGAATATAAAAATTAGCCAATGCGATCAGGTTTCATTGAAACGGAAAAAACGAACAACAATGAAAGTGACGAATTCTATGGAAATTCCAAAATTACATTACATTCTACATCTTCATCTTCATCTTCTTCTTTTTCATCTTCTTCTTCTTCTTCTTTTTTATCAGGTCCAAAATTATTCTTCTTACTTCACAGTTTTTTTTCTGACAGTTCACAATTTCTTCTTCTTCTTCTTCTTCTTCTTCTTCTTGACAGTTCAAAATGTCCTCTTCTTTTTTATTCTTCTTCTTCTTCTTCTTCTTCTTACTTAACAGTTTCTCCTTAACAGTTCACAATTTTCTCTTCTTCTTCTTCTTCTTCTTCTTCTTCTTCTTGACAGTTCAAAATTTCCTCTTCTTCTTCTTCTTCTTACTTCACAGTTTCTCCTTGACAGTTCACAATTTCTTCTTCTTCTTCTTCTTCTTCTTCTTCTTCTTCTTCTTTAACAGTTTCTTCCTGACACTTCTATGGAAATTCCAAAATTACATTACATTCTATTTCTTCATCTTCTTCTTTTTCATCTTCTTCTTTTTCATCTTCTTCTTGTTAGGTCCCAAATTATTCTTCTTACTTCACAGTTTTTTCCTGACAATTCACAATTTCTTCTTCTTCTTCTTCTTCTTCTTCTTCTTCTTCTTCTTCTTCTTCTTCTTTCACAGTTTCTTCCTGACAGTTCAAAATTTCGTCTTGTACATCTCCTTTTTGTCATGTTCAAAATCCTGACAGGTCACAATTTCTTCATCTTCTTCTGCGTGCCGCGTCTCTTCAGGACATGGGTGATCGTGTCTCTTCATAATACCTGTCCTTTGTAGCTCATAATAAATTTTGTCTTTTTGCTATTTCTCCTAATTCCTGTTCTATGGACTAATTACCAAGTTCTGTATATACTTTGAATGTTAAATTCTTCAAATCATTTTTCTTTCTTATATGATCTAGAAATTTCAGCTGTCTCTTTCTGATTCTGATCATGTATCCTTTTTGTTTCTATTTGTCCTAAAACTTCGCCGTTACCCAGATAGTATTCTCAACATCCTTCAGTAGAACCACGTTTCTGTTTCCTCAAATTATTTATTCATTTGTGATATTGTCAAACATTCGCTACCATATTGAAGGACCGAAATTACATAGCACTTCAGTACTATTTTATTTTTTTCAAATAAAATTTCTCTGTGTCTTAATACATTGGTTAGCTTTTGGAAAGCGTCTTTCGTTATCCCAATGCAGCTTTGGATTTCGGTGTCACATTTTCCATATTCAGTTAAAGTACTATCCAGATATTTAAATTTTTGTACTTGGTTGGTTTTGAGGTTTCCAGTTCGTATTTTACATCTAGGGTTGTTCCTCTTGCTGACGACCATACATTCTGTCTTCTTACAATTAATGCTTAGTCCTTTCTTCACACCTTTTTACTACCTCCAATTCGTAGTTTTCATCTTGGGCTGTTCCTCTTGCTGACAACCATATATTGTCTTCTTACAATTGTTCCTCGGTTATTTCTTCTCGCTTTCTTTTACTAACTCCATTTGGTAGTTCACATTTTGGGCTGTTTCTTTTGTTGGCAACCATAAGTTCCTTTCAACCATTCTTGGCGGCAACATGAAAACTCTTTTTCATAAAACATTTTTCTTACAATTCAAACTCATTGCTTTTAATTTTATGATCAACTGAAAGCGGAGATGGCAATATCCACAATAAAAATTCAGGATATGGAATTAATAAATACTAAACACTTAATACGTAGGTGTATCGATCTGTTATCAGAAATTTATATAAGAAGATAAGGAAATTAAAAACAGAATAGGTTGGCTGTGAGATATTTTTGCCCAAAACCGCAAATTATTATAAGTCGTAAAGCTTAACCTAAAAACTCCAGTTACTTTCGTAAATAACTTCGTCAGATCGAGACTTCCATATGAATATAATGAATGGCGCCAAACTCGTTCAGAAATATCAAAGCTCTCAAATCGATGGTTTAAAATGGAGTTGAACTACTGAAGCTTGTAGGTCTTAGTAAAGACCATCTTTCTTCGACCCTCGTAGATTGGAGCTACAGATTCAAAACAACTGTACCCAATAACAGAAACGTCATTACTAGAACAATCAAGAACAGCAACAACTAAAAAGGAAATAGCATGTAACTCAAAGAGAGAATGATGACATAACCAATATTTTGCTGTTCCAGATGACTTCAATTATTCGTGTCTAAAATGTGTCCCACTGATCCTGTTGGAAGAACTCGCGAGCAGCTACGCAGAAGCCCAAAACGACGTTTCAAGGGTCAATTAAAAACATCCCTTTCACAGGCCAACGTTGACCTTAAGACCTGGGAAACCGCTGCTACAAATCGGCCCTCCTGACGAAGGACCATCCGAGTAGGTAGGCTACTGTCAACATGAAGAGGATCTGTGACGTATTGTCAGAAGAGCTTGACTTGTTCAGCCACGTCCACCACCCACACTCCTCTGAGACTGCTGCTCACGACACTTCAAAAGTAGGCTAGGCCTTCACAAACATCTCTGT
This sequence comes from Ascarosepion bandense, assembly GCA_037127315.1. Lineage (NCBI taxonomy): Eukaryota > Metazoa > Mollusca > Cephalopoda > Sepiida > Sepiidae > Ascarosepion > Ascarosepion bandense. Next base: position 295,541 of record JBBBDQ010000284.1, read on the forward strand.
CACCGCGACCAGACGAGAGAAAAAGGAATAAGAACAGAGGATCGATGTTCAGTGCATTTTTTTTCTTTTTTGTTCCTGAAAATTTACAACAAAATTTTAATCGCGAACCCATATGGAAAGGTTTTGATGTATCAAAATGAAAGTTTATTTGTTTTTATCATTTATATTTTTAAGGTTATTTTTTTTCAACTTTTTTTTATTTTAGAAATTGTACAGATAATTTATGGGCAGCCTGGATATTTATTTTTAAATCATTTCGCCTCAAACAAGGCGATAAAGCCACTTAGACGCGACTGTGAATGACTATTAAGTAAAATGTTTGAACGAATGATTAAGTTAATTGCGAAAACACTGAATGAATAAATGAGGCAAAACTTCTTTGTTTTAAATGAACAGAACAAATCAAAAGATGATGACTGATTCATTAATTTGAAGGATTTTAATAGAAAGAATTAATTAATTCATGAGCAAAAGGGAGAAATGAATGATTGGTCAGTCACTTAAGAGCCACTCGTGATACATGCTTGAGTGTTCAATCTCGTATGAGACATGACTGACTGGGCAGAAGATTTTCCCGCGGTTGTTTGCCATTACTTTCTGCTGAAGACTGGTTGCCAACCAAGGCTATAGAACCCAATCTATCCTGTTATTTAACCCATAACTGGAGGGAGAATTGAAGGATTAATACCTTTCCTAATTTGCGTGTAACTGAATTCAACAAATTCGACTAGAACTCGAACTTAGCTCTCCGATTTCTCTTTTCAAGCCGATATCCACTGCACCACAAAGAATGAACAATAGCTTGCTTGAATGAGTCAATCTAAGAATCTAATTTAACAAGTAGCCAGAATGAATGAAAGAAGGAGCTCACGAATGAAATAAGGAATGAATACGCTAGTGAATGAGCTAGCCAGCAATTGAGGCAACGAACGTTTGTTGGTGCATGTGAGAAAAAGAGTTGCAGAACGGCCAACGAAAATATTTGCTGCTTTGATCTCTCTACAGAACAGTAGACGGGCCGAAATCCCAACTTGATCGCCAAAGCGAAACGTCAGTTTTGCCATCAAGTAAAGGGCCATGCAAGAAGTGATCGCTCCGGAATCGGTCGACGCAATAAGCGTAGAGTTACGGCCCAACGAATCGATGTTGGCAGGTGCTGACCACTCAAGCAAACTTGACGGCTTTCTCGCATTCACCGAAAATGCCGAAGCGGTTGATAGAAGCTGCTGCTAGATAAACACTCAGATTGCTATGACACAAACTGCTATTACTGACATTCCCTCAAATACTAATACTAGTGATACTATAAAATATTAATACTAGTAATTATAAATCCTGGTGGAAGGGATGTTAACTGTTGCTATGAGGAATAGTACTTGTCAAGGTTGTTAATACGCGGAAAAGTTATTTATTGTCATGACTGCCTTGGCAGTAAGGTAAGTAATTACAGTATCCGGGAACATTTCAAAGTAGATTTTTTTTTTTAATCATATCACCCCGAGCAAGGTGGTAACGCCACTGATGTGCAGGGGGGGCTACATAGGAGTGAAAAGATTGAAAAAGAGAAAACCGAAAACCACATCCTAAACAGGGAACAAGGGATGAGCCTCTTCACCTGTTCAATAGACGAGAGTGGAGTGTGAACCGGGCGATAGTTTAGTCTATCTACTCCAAATAAAAAAAAAAGAGTGAGAAGATAAGAAAAGAGAAAAAACCGAAAAACGCATCCTAAACAGGAAACAAGAGATGAGCCTCTACACCTGTTCAATAGACGTGGGTGGAGTGTAAACCGGGCGATATTTTAGTCTATCTACTCCAATATCAATGAAAAAGAATTATCAATGAAAGTCATAGCAACACTTATAAAAGACTGAAGAAATCTATCTCCTTTTGAGTCTTCTTTAATGTGGTGTGTCACTTCATGATGTTGGTAATCATGACTCTCCACGATTTCCTGTCCTTTACAGCTCTTAGTCAATTTCGTCTTTTTCTTATCTCACCTAATCCCCGTTCTGTCATCCATTCGTTAGACACATTATGCGTTGATTTCTTCTCTCCCTCTTGCTTTCAATATGTCCTGTCAGTGTCAAGGTTTCCAAGCCTTCTTACCTCATTACGTGCCTTAGAATTGTCACCTTTCTCTTTCTGATACTGAGTATAAGTGTTCTTTCTGTTTACATTTTCTCCGAAAATTCGTTGCTGCTTACATATTTGGTTAATCAGTCAGTTAAGTACCGTACGTGATACACGATTGAGCGATCATGTCTCGAAAGAATCATAACTGACTGGGCAGAAGATTATCACACTGTTGCGATCATCAGGCAAACTCTGTGTGGGCTTTATCGCTGATATTGAGCGCTTTCAAATAAGTACCGCATACATATAATATATGAATAATATAATATATAAAACAAATTGCATATATATATATATATATATATATATATATATTAAAAAAGGATTAATTCAAAGATGTTGAATGGCCATTTCGATATGAAGATCCCCACGGGAGATAACACATCACCTCAGCAACAGAAAAATCCTTTCAGTTTCTGAAATATATATATATATATATATATATATATATCCGAGTGAATAAGGAACGAGGAAAAAATTTTTACAACGTCCAAAACATTAATTTAAAACAGTGCTTGATATATAATATATAGAGCTGTGAATATTTATTATAAATTATATTTTAGAACATGTACAATTTTTTTTTTATATATCCACTACAAATCGTACATTTGTTACGACATTGAAGCTATAATGTCTCATCAGATGGTGTGGACAGAAATGGAAAGCCTCTTTTCTTATATTTGGTGAGTTGTGTGTGAGATGTTGCTGGAGGGGTTAGTGATAAGGAAATAAGCCTTGTGAATTGTCCATTTGAATTTTGAAGAAAGTGGTGTGGGTAGTGAATATAGTTGATTAATGACGGTCTTGGAATTTTGTAGACAGATTTAACATTAGCAGTTAGGATGTAAGTTTTATGATCTTGCAACTAGACTTTATCCTTTGGATTTCTTAGAGGAGCAAATCAACTATATTTACTACCCACACCACTTTCTGATAAAACATTGTAGTTTCAATGTTGAAACAAATGTATGATTTGTAGTGGATATATAAAAAATTTGTACATGTTCTAATATATATATATATATATATATATATATATATATATATATATCAGATATAAAACAAATGACAAACATTTATAAATGTAAGGTTTATCTTTTATTAAAACATAATCAACGAATACATATGAGAGAAAAAAAGAAAAAGAGCAAATAAGAAACGTATTTCAGTCTAACATGTTTCACTTTTATTAATGCTTCTTCAGAGACCGAAAGAGAAATGAAAAAAACAACAAAGACAGTATACTCGTATGTTGTGATTTGGGGTTAATTCTTATTGGTCAGATATGCGTCACGTGTATCAAAGCACACATATTTAAAAATTGTCCATTTTGCTAATAGATATGACACATATATTAATACACACATGCATATACACATATATTAATTAACGTTACCGTCCAACATACACCTAAACAGCAAGCGTTTTTTTTCTACAAACATATACTATTTTATACTTTATCATCAAAATATTCCACGCACATGCATTTAAAAAATAATTATCTATTGCTTGAATAGTGATCAATTTTACTCGTAAATGTAGCTCATATTAAAATGGAATTTTTTCATATATGTTAGTGTGTGTGTGTGTGTGTGTGTGTGTGTGTGTGTGTGTGTGTGTGTGAAAAAATTACATTTTCAGATGTAACGATGGACAACTGTTTACCTTGGACCTAAAACCGCACAATATATATATATATATATATATATATATATATATATATATATATATTAGTAGGGAGACAACGACCTTGCAATATTACTTCTTTTGCCAGGTGTAATCTGATAGTCAGACTGTTCTCTCTTTATACTCGTTCATAGAAACAGTTAACCTGACACTGAGGGGCCTATCACTCAGGTCAGATTCTCTTTTCTCTCTAGGATTGTCATGAATTCTGCCGACCCATCTCTTTACTATGCAACATTTCTATAAACATCGACTAACTTCTTGTTAATTTTTTCAGTACTTTCTCCATCGCAAAACACAGAAATTCTCTGACAGTTATTTCTTTTCAACGTGTGTCCAAAGAGTAGCCATTTTGAAAGCTGTTTAAAGTTAGAAAATTCAACAAACATTTTCCTTTGGATTGTTGACATTTTATCGTTGAAAAAGGTCTTGGAATTCTGATAAATATTTTTTACAATTAGGTGAAAAAAAGATGTTTTATGTTTTGACTAGGCTTCGTATTTCCGAGATTAATCCTTATATCTTTATAAATATTCATCTATTTTAAAGTTCCAGAAAGGAAAATTCATTGTTTTTTTACGAATAAACCAGTTGCTCTTTCTCTCTATTTTTCTCATATGAAGCTCAATCAATCTCAGACACTCTGATTGATTTTGAGTAACCGGGAAAGCTCAATCAGCAGTTAATAAAAAACAGAAATAATTTTTTTTTTAATAAAATATCTTGAAAAAATGTAAAGAATAATAAAATTAATGAATCAATAAATTTGAACCGGGCCAATTAATTTTTGTTCAATAACTTTTGTTTTTTTGTTTTTTTGTTTTTTCATTTCATTTTTTGAAAATTTTCTATTTTGTCGTTTTTATTTTGATTTTTCGTTTTATTTAATTAATTGTAAAACGTACAAACCTATTATTATTATTATTCGTAGTAGTAGTAGTAGTCGTAGTAGTAGAAGTACAGCAAGAACAACAACAACAACAAAAAGGTCAACGATATCTGAAGGTTGAGAAGGGAAACAAAATGAAATAAAATACATGGAAGGAAAAAGAATGAAGAAGAAAATTGGAATGGAAATAGGAACAGAAAGAATAAAACTAAGAAAGAAGGGGACAGAAAAAAGGAGGAGCGGTAGAATGAAAAAGAAAAAAGGAGGGAAAAGGAAACAGATAAAGGAGGAGGGGACAGAATAAAGAAAGCAAAGTATGAGAGAATTTAGAAATGATGGAGACGGAGGAGGACGAGAACAGAATGAAAACGAAACAGGAGGGGAAGATAGAGTGAAGAATACAGAGGAGCATGAGAGGAACAGAATGAAGGAGGACGAATGAGACAAAATGAAGGAGGAGGAGGAGGAGGAAGAGAAGGAGGAACAAAAACATTAAAGAATACAGGATGCAAGAGGAATGAGACAGAATGAAGAACAAGAAAAATAGAAAGAGGAGAAGCACATTGAAGAATACAGAGGAGGAGGAATTGAACAGAAAAAGAAATTGAAGAAGGAATTAGACAGAAAAGGAGGGGATGAGGATGACAGAGTGAAAAATACAAAGGAGAAGGTGGAACAGAATGAATAAGACGAAGGAAGAAGCGACAATTAAGCAGAAAAAAGAGGAGGAATCATATTAAAAAATACAGTAGAGTAGAACCGAATGAAGGGGGAAGAGGAGGAAAGAAACGAAATGGAGACGGGAAAAAGGCGGGAGAGAATGAAGAAAGAAGCGCAAAGGAATAGAATGGAGAAGATAAAGAAGAAGGGAATAAGAATGAAGAAGGAAGAAGGAGAAAGGAAGGAGATGGAGAGACAAGAAAGGAAGAAGAGGTGTAAATGAATAGAGTAAAAAAAATAAAGGAGGAGATGAAGAGAATGAAAAAGAAGTGCAACAAAAAGAAGACTGAATAAAAACAACGACAAGAGTTTGAACTTTGCTTTTATTCAAAACCAAACGACCTCCATAAACATGTGAAAATGTGTCAATGGAAAAATTTCTTTGCCTGAGGCTCAACAAGAACGCGCTGATTTTCTCAGAATTCCAGTAGTAACTTCCTTTTTATTTTTATTCATTAATTAATTTTCCTTTGTCATTAAAAGTTACAAAACCACGGAAACCTTTCAGACTATTAAAGAACATTTCTTGCACTTGCGGTTTTGATTCGGGAGATACGAATAGTTTAGAAAACGATAGATGGGGAGTTTAACGCATGAACAAGGAGCCTTTTCAATAGCAGTCAGTTTACAATTTGCAAAAATACTCGTACGAAAATGTATAAGTAAATCAATGTCTCTTGTTTAATAATAATAAAAACTAATATTTATTTTACCTATTATATTTTATCTATCAACATAATTTATTATAATTTGAAAATGATTTTAATAATCACATGGAGATAGTATTTTCCTGTTTTATACAAAATACAAATACCGTCTTGAAGAGAACCGAGAGCGGGGTGAGGAAGGGACGGTACGGAGGTAGAATAAAGCATTTGACAGCGTTTGGCATACCGGTCTCCTCCACAAGTTGAAAGGCTATGGTATCTCCACTCGAATTTTTGAATTAATTCAATTTGTCTTATCTAATCGCGAAATGAAAGTTATCCTTAATGGCCACTCTTCTCGATCTTTTTTGTACTAATGCAGCTGTCTCCCAAGGCTCGATCCTTGGATCTACTCTGGTCTTAATTTTCATCAACGACCTTCCTGTTGACATCAGTTCTCAACTTGGTATCTATGCTGATGACACAACCATTTACACCTGTCTCAATAAAGAATCTGGTTAGTTCGATATAGTGAAATTGGCAGGTGATAAGAATAATGACCTACAATTTTTGTTAACTGTGCAAGGAGTAATTTTAACACCAAAAAAAACGAAACCTCTCGATTAATCATCTGAAAGACACTTTCCAGCCTCTCATCAGGCATAGCTGACGCTGACCTCCATGACAGTGATTCGTTGATCCTTTTCGGTCTAATATTCACAGCTGATATGATTGGTTTTATGGCATATCAACCTCGGCGGGTCATTTACTGCCAACTAAATTTTTATTTATTTATTGCTGGTAACAGCTTTTTATTTCAACAATTTATTGTTTTTATGAAAGTTATGTGTCTAGTAATACTTTTTTCCTTTCGAGTATCAAGATTCATTAGGATTTTTTTAAGGGCAGGGTCACCAATTCTCTACCCTGTTATTTAACCCATAACTGGAGGGAAGGGACGGATTAATAACTTTCCCAGGGGGATTTGTGCGTAAGTGAATGCAGGGTATTCAACTGGAATTCGAACTCTGCTCACCGATTTCTTTTTCCGAGCCGATATCCACTGCACCACAACGCGCATCCGTCACTAGACGCTTACAGCACCTGGTATTCCCAAGCGGTCACCCATCTAAGTACTGACCAGGCTCAACGTTGCTTAACTTCGGTGAATCGAGAGAGAACCGGTGTATTCAACGTGACATGGCCATAAGCCACAGCTGATATGAAGTGGAAAGACTATGTTAAATCCACTGATAGGTCTTCTGCTAAGAAAGACGGCTTATTGTGTTGGGCTAAACTCCTTTCCTGCTATAATCGATTTATAAATCTAACATTCGTCCATGCTTTGAATATTACTGCCGCATATAGTCCGGTGTTCCCGCTGTATATTTTAAGATTACTGATAAAAAAAAATAAAAAATAAAAAGTGTCAGCAATATTATTGGTTCTGACCTCGCATCTTGGTTCAGTCACTTCCGACAGCCGTAATGTAGCTTCCTTGTGCCTTTTCTATAAATATTTTTATGGTTATTGTTCGTATGAACTCTTCGCTCTTATACCTAGATTTATGAATTTGAGCGCAGTATGTGCGTTGTGGAGCATTGGATATCGGCTCGGAGCGAGAAATCGGGGGGCCGAGTTCGAATTCCAGCCGAATTCATTTCATTCACTTACGCACAAATACCCTTGGGAAAGGTATTAATCCGCCTATTCCTTCCAGTTATGGGTTAAATAACAGGACAGATTGGGTTCTATAGCCTTGGTCAGTAACCAGTCTACCGCAGAAAGCAATGGCAACCAACTGCGGGATAATCTTCTGCCCAGTCAGTTATGTCTCTCTCTTTCGAGACATGATTGCCCAAGCGTGTATTATGTATGGCACTTAACTGACTGACTAGATTAGCGGCAAGGTCTCGTCAATTCACAGTTGGTTAGATGTAACAATAGGTTTTATGCTAATAGTTTCTTTTCTCACGCTTTTTGTTTGTGGAACTCACTTTCGACTTCATGCTTTACAACCAACTTGGGTCTTCGAAAATTTAAATGTCATGTCAATCATTATTTATCGTCTTGATTAGTTATCTATTCTTCTCGCTCCCGAATGTTACCTTTTTTTTTTTATTCTTCCATACACAATAATCTCTTGTGAATAAGTGGCTTCACTGATTTTCATGGGCTGATATTGTTAAAAGAAGTATCTTTCCTAAGAACAGCTTCGTAGAGGTCTATGAACACGCATTCATTCTGTTACCAAGTACAATGACAGTATTCGAAAATACAACTTCGACAGCGAGTGTCCAGAGAACCCATTATAAATTATTAGGTTAGCCTTTCGCGGGAATTTCAGAAACTCGTAACTACCAGTTCTTCCTAATAATACCGGTATGTCTTTCTTCTGTCTTTTTTTATGGCGAAATCGGCAGAATAAAGAAGACAAAGGAATGGGGTGGGTATTATAATGAAAAAGATAAAGAAGCCTCTACCGGAATTAAGACAAAGGCAATGGACTGAATGAGGAAAGGATTAGGGAAGAGAATGAAGAGAAAGAAGGAGGGTACAGAATGAAGAAGGAAGAGAAGAAAGAGGAGCAAAATATTGAAGAATAAGGAGGAGAATCGAACGGAGGACAAACGGAACAAACATAATTGATGTCACGGTTTCCAAATAGGCTCTTCACTAGGTCAAAATCTTCTGGGTACTTTCTGATTTTCTAAGCCATTATCAAATATTTTTCTCTTGGTAGAATTGTACCGAGATGCATACCTTCTAGTTCTTGAGTGGTTTTCAATTCTTGCGTCGGTGGGGGTCATGTCGGGTTCTATCAAATATCTGAAACCGCTTAGAAAACATTTGACAATTTCTGTTAAAATTCTCTCTGCAATCCAAGAAAATAATACGAATTATAGCAAAAATTTAAAGGTATTTTTTTTTCAAAAAAACAATGTTAAAGTCAGTTATGTTGACGTTAAGAACATACATAAATATATTTCACAACATAATACATAAGGTCTTAAACATTGTCACAACAAGCATACATATATATATATATATATATATATATATATATATATTTTCTAAACATATGCTATTAAATATAAGAGACAATGAATGTCTATTATGTTTAATCATGAGCCGTTCTAAACGTCGTATTTTTGCTTTAATTTCAGTTGAAAATAAAGACAAAAATTCTCCAACAGCGGAGTTTTATGTCAACACAAAATAAAATCGTCGGTGATGGTGGATTTTATAATATTTCAGTTTAAACAACCTCTCTGAAGATGGCTCATGTGAGCCGAAAGCTTAGAAGAAAACCAATAAATAATTATCCAAATGATGGAGAATTTTTGTCTTTATTTTCAACTGAAATTAAAGCAAAAATAACGACGTTTAGAACGGCTCATGATTAAACATAATAGACATTCATTGTCTCTTATATTTAATAGCATATGTTTAGAAAATTACTTGCTGCCTCGATATACTAAATATATATATATATATATATATATATATATATATATATATATATATATATATATTTTAAGGTGTGCTATAAAGTGCTCAATATCATAGAGCGGATGTAAATGTGGCCTGATGAATGCGCCTAGGATGAAACAGTCTGTCACCTCTGAATGTTGACTTCAATGTTCACTTATATATATATATATATATATATATATATATATATATGGAGGAGGAGGAGGAGGCAATCTCAGCGTGTGGCACCTTTGGAAAGTTCCTGCCTGAAAACCATAGCACGGGTTAATCCAAACCTTGGGAGTAAAACTGGATAGACGGGACTATTTAGGAGTAGTCGATGGGTGAGCTAGCGCGAAGTTGCAAGTCATCGTGACCGGGGTGTTTGAGAGTACTGACCTTATGCAGACTGTTGATCACGCCAGATAACGCGCTGTCTCTTGGAAACTCTAAGGTCTGCTCAGCATATTTGCTGTATAAACCACAGGTGCTCTCTCATAAGTGACTGAGCAGGCGTCTGCAATGGAGATTATATAGCTACTCTGGTAGAGAGGTACCTAGGCTACGAGTTGCCTATCATATATAGAGAGGCAGTAGGAGGCCACTGTAGATAGATCCGAACTATAGAAACATATTTTAATATATTAAACTTTGCCTCAACAAGCACACACAGACACACACACGCACACTCATACACACACACACACACACACATATATATATATATACCCAAGTGAATACAGAACGAAGAAAAAGATTTTTTACAATGTCCAAAACATTAATTTAAAACAGTGCTCGATATATAATATATAGAGCTGTGAATATTTATTATAAATTATATTTTAGAACATGTACATAATTTTTTTATATATTTTTTATATTATTTTTTATATATTTAATATATATATATTTATTTTTTTATAAAAAAATCTGTACATGTTATAAATATAATTTATAATATATATATATATATATATATATATATATATATAGTTATGCGAATTAATAAATAAACATTTGAATGTACACACATGTATTATGTTAGTTCGAATTCCAATTGAGATCGTTACATCTGTTTATGAAGCTTACCTTGGGAAAGGTAAGCATCCATCGCTTCTCCCCACAGCTATGGGTAAATAGAGGAACAGAATGGTGTCCTATAGCCTTGGCTGTCAATCGGTCTAGAAGAAAGACAACTTTGAATTGATAAACATGGGGATGTTCGTTCGGAGATCTTGTAGCGCACAGTTGTCTGCATGCATTTGGCTCTTCTGGTTGGTTCGACACAACAATCAAATCATAATCGCAGCTGTTCCAGTCAAAGAATTGATCTTCTGGACACTCATACGTCAAAAAACCACAGGAGAGTTCTCTCTCTCTCTCTCTCTCTCTATATATATATATATATATATATATATATATGTGTGTGTGTGTGTGTGTGTGTGTGTGTGTGTGTGTGTGTGTAATGTTATTAATGAAAGTATATTTCACAATTAGATATTTACTTTAAAAAGTGCTCAATAAAAAAATTATTATAAGGGCATATTCATCTTGATAGCTATAAAGTTTCAGTATGCCATAATAATAATAATAATAATAATTAGCATATATATGTGTAAACATATATATATATATATATATATATATATATATATATATATATATATATATAGTTTAGAACGTACAAATTAACATCTACTACAAAATGTACATTTTGTTTTGATATTGAAAAAAACAATCTTTATATTGAGCACTGTTTTAAATTAATGTTTTGAACGTTGGTAATCTTTCTTCTTTCCTTATTTACTTGGATGTGTGTGTGTGTGTGTGTGTGTGTGTGTGTGTGTGTGTGTGTGTGTGTGTGTGTGTGTGTGTGTGTGTAAACTTTATACACAACTTTAAAAACAAGGAATTTATTTATAGTCTCTAGAGCTCTTTCAACCAATATCTCATGAGGAGAAAATTGTTGGAATCACAAATGAAACGAGAAAACAGCAACGAAAATGAAGAGCAAAAAAAAGTGGAGAACGCTAAAATAAATATAGATATACGTATATATTTATAACGAGGGGAGGAGAAATCGTGTGTAAATAATTATCGAGGGACAGTTAAAATAAAATATCCCCCAACAAATAAAGAGTCTCTTTATCTAAGTCTCTTTATTTGAGAGATCAATTAGATAACGAGTACGGATGACTGAATATATATATATTACTTTAAAAACAAGGAATTTATTAACAGTCTCTTAAATCTCTTTCGTTCAACATCTCATCAGAAAAAATCGTTTGAATCACAAATTAAACGAAAAAACAGCAACGAAAAAATGAAGAGCAAAAAAAGGGGGAACGCTAAAATAAATATATATATATATATATATATATATATATATATATATATATATATATTTATAACGAGGAGAGGAGAAATAAATTTACAAATTTTTATAAATTTTAAACAAATTTGAGGTGTGGGGGTCAGTTTCTCATACCACTTTAAAGTAAATCGATCTTCCATTTTCAACCCACAATAAGGTTGTATGAGAAACTGTCCTCCCCCGCTAAAATTGTTTAAATATTGAACTTTTTGAAAAATTTTTGTCATTCGTAAAGTTTAATGTGTAAAAGATAATATTGCACTGAAAAAAGTCCAAAAAATTTGATAATGAACAAATTTACAGGTGGCGGTAATTTTTGTATTGCCGACTGTTTTCAAAATGGAGGCTTGATTTACTATAACGTTATATGAGAAACTGATCCTCTCCAGAAAATGTTTAAATATGAAAATTTTTCAAAATGTTTTTGTCAATCGTAAAGCTAAGCGGGTAATTGATCTTACTGCGCTGAAAAAGTTTTTAAAAAAATGAAAAACAATGAAAAACAATGAAATTAAACGTTGTCGTAGTCTGTTTATGTGTTTTTTAAACGCAATTCAATATAAGATTCGCTATCGAATAAAATGCCCTATTTAATGTCTCTTTTATTACAACAACCTTCAGAATTTTGGGTAGTACTTTGCACTGTTTCTTGTATAACGTTTAGGTATTATCTACTAAAATGTGTCTTATGCTATTTGATTGTCATATGTTCATCTATATGCGTGCAAATTGTACAACATTTTGACGAATGACATGTTAACCTACAAGAGCATGTGTGGCCAATATTGTTGCTTGATTGTTAGCGTTACATACACAATGTTCCAAAGGGCATAATAATTTATAAACAGCATTACTTTTACATAGAGCAGTTCTTTGTGGTGATTAATAATTTCTAATAATTAGGTTTAATCTTTTATAAAATTCAAAACATAAAATCTAATTCTTCGAAATAATTTATGGCGATAAATCTAAAGTATTTGTTAAAATTAATAGCTTTTATATTTTTTATTTTTTTTTTTTTTATAAATCGTTTCGCCCCGAGCAAGGCATGTCACTGCCACTACTGCGCAGGGGGCTACATAGAGTGGAGAAAGGATGATTAAATATAGGAAATGTCAGAGGGTGGGTGATAGGCGGGTAAGGATACCGAGAATGAGGGTTGGGTAGATGAGAGTGTTCTGAGAATAATTGGGAGTTAGTGTGATAGGAGGTGTCTATTGACCCTACATTTAAACACCTGGAGATTGTAGCTGTCGGGAAAGCAGACTTGTGGAAGGAAGTTCCACAGGCGGGAAGCGCGAGAAAAGAAGCTGTTGGAGTAGAATTTACAGTTACATCTTATTTGTTTAACTGTAAAAGGGTGGGACCTAGTGGCTAATCTAGTATCTCGTGTAAATTCGTGTTTAGGCAGCACCAGTGATCTAAGCTCATCGGAGCAGAAGCCATGAAAGTACTTGTAGAAGAGGCACAGAGAACCCACATCACGCCGGTGAGAGAGCAGCTGCAGCCGGTCTGCCAAGTCAGTATCAACCACGTTACAGATCCTCCTTTGTATTTTGTCAAGAAGCCCAAGGAGAGCAGCAGGGGCACCCGACCAGATATGGCAGCAGTATTCAATACACGGGCGGATGGTAGATTTGTATATGTGCAGAATAGATTCAGGTGGGAAAAACTTCCGGGCCCTGCACAGGGAGCCGACTTTCATAGCGGCAGATTTGGCGATGGATTCGATATAGTCATTCCATTTGAGGTCCGCCGAAAGTGTTCCGGCGGGTAATTATTTTAATAGTTTTTTTTTTTATCTTGTTTATAATTAGGATGCATCTGGTTACAATAAAACAGTTTAATGGAGCCTTCTTTTTTTTATAAATCGAATTGGTTTCTTATATCATTTTTCCTATAATTTCTTTAAAACTCATCTTCATCAACATGTTTTGGAAAATTATTGTTGATAATTTGTTATATTTTGCTTTATTCTCTGTAAAACAATTTGTTCGAAGTAGAAACCATTTGAGATAAATCCGATGTTATATAACATCTATTTTATATGTGTGGAAATCCACTTTTATAATTAAGCAGGTTTGAATTATATATATATATATATATATATATATATATATATATATATATATATATACGCTCTCACACCCTGATTGAGTACTCTGGAAGAATGGTAGTCTTTGAAAACAATAGCTACTCCGGCATATACGCATCGCTCATTCAATAATGAATTAGAACACTCTAGCTATTAGGCGTGTATAATGATATATGCGCTAAAAAGTCTGCCTTCTTCTACCGAACACTCGTGGCCCAGAGGTAGAATCGCCGACTGACGCAAATTCGGTCGGGTTTCAATCCTGGCTTAAAAAGCAATCGGAGTCTAACCGTACTGATGAGCTGTGATACAGCGAAACAGATCTGTCTGCGGATGACTGTAGTATATATATATATATATATATATATATATATCCAAGCGCTTTCAGTCAATTCCCAGGTCATTTTCAGGGATGAAATTTAAGACAAACTGGGAAAAATAACATCTTTGAAAATGGCCAGTGAAGTGGTTAAAAGCGCTTGAAAAGTCAAAAAATTATGGAACATTTTTACATTTCTTCAGCGAAAAGAAATTTGAAAAATTAAATTGTAAATTAATAAACTCTTCCTCGTTGCTCGTTTTTACCGAAATATATATATATGTGTGTGTGTGTGTGTGTGTGTGTGTGTGTGTGTGTGTGTGTGTGTGTGAATCGATTTACTTTAAAGATGCATGAGAAACTGACCCCCGCACCTCAAATTTGTTTAAAATTTATAAACATTTGTAAATTCATTTCTCCTCCCCTCGTTTTTTTTTTTTTTTTGCTCTTCATTTTCGTTGCTGTTTTTTCGTTTAATTTGTGATTCAAACGATTTTTTCTGATGAGATGTTGAACGAAAGAGCTTTAAGAGACTGTTAATAAATTCCTTGTTTTTAAAGTAATATATATATATTCAGTCATCCGTACTCGTTATCTAATTGATCTCTCAAATAAAGAGACTTAAATAAAGAAACTCTTTATATATATATATATATATATATATATGTGTGTGTGTGTGTGTGTGTGTGTGTGTGTGTGTGTGTGTGTGTGTGTGTGTGTGTGTGTGTGTGTGTTATTTAAACGTTGTCTTTATTTGATTAGACGATCCGTTTATAATTAAACTGAATATTTATTTTCGTCTACCGGCCAGGATATTAATTTTTTAATTATTTAATTTTTCCAGCATTTTATCATGTTTTCTTCAGTGGAAACATAACATCCTTGATAATGGTCAGAGAAGTGGCTGAAAACAATTACAAAAATAATTACGTGACATTATTACATTCCTTATCTTCAGATAAAAGGAAACATGTTAGAATGCACGAAAAAAAATACATTATTAAAATATTCCTTTTCGGTCGTTTTCAATGACTTAAGCGAAAACATACTGCCCAAATATACATTATATATATTCTGTAAAATTTTCTGTACAAGTTAAAAGAAATTAAAAAAAAGAAAGAGGAAAGAAGCGGGGAAGAAAATAAGATGAGAAAACAAGAAAAAGAAAAGGAAAAGTAGAAAGTGAAGAGAAAGATAAGTGAGAAAATGTTGAGAATGGACGAGTCAATGAAAACAGTTAAAGAGGAGAATTCAAAATTAGAACGGAAACGCCCTTTATTTAACAAGTGTTGTCTATATGTACTCTATATCATCTGTAGAAAAACCCATGATTACTTAAATTTATATTAGGAAAACAATGAACCATTTTAAAAGTCGTTTTTTAAATCATCACTCATCCTTTACGAATATAAACAAACGAAATATGACCTCACATATAAACTTCTTTATAAATGGAACTGTGCGCGCGCGCGCGCGCGCGTGTGTGTGTGTGTGTGTGTGTGTGTGTGTGTGTGTGTGTGTGTGTGTGTGTGCCCATTACCTATAAACTCCGAAACGGAGCTTCTAATTTTAATTAATATATATATATATATATATATATATATATATATATATATGTGTGTGTGTGTGTGTGTGTGTGTGTATACATATATATATATATATATATATATATATATATATATATATATATATAGTAGACTGCCTTTTTGAGACACTTTTTAAACTTCAGAAACGCTGAATATTTTCTCAAGAAGTATTTTATTGTGATAATTTCTTCTTTCAAATTTCAAAATTAGATAGATAGATAGATAGATAGATAGATAGATAGATAGATAGATTTGTCACAATGAGATAGAGAGATAGATAGATAGATAGATTTGACACAATGAGATAGATAGATAGATAGATAGATAGATAGATAGATAGATAGATAGATAGATAGATTTGACACAATGAGATAGATAGATAGATAGATAGATAGATAGATTTGACACAATGAGATAGATAGATAGATAGATAGATAGATAGATAGATAGATAGATAGATAGATAGATAGATTTGTCACAATGAGATAGATAGATAGATAGATAGATAGATAGATAGATAGATAGATTTGACACAATGAGATAGATAGATAGATAGATAGATAGATAGATAGATAGATAGATAGATTTGACACAATGAGATAGATAGATAGATAGATAGATAGATAGATAGATAGATAGATCTGACACAATGAGATAGATAGATAGATAGATAGATAGATAGATAGATAGATAGATAGATTTGACACAATGAGATAGATAGATAGATAGATAGATAGATAGATAGATAGATTTGACACAATGAGATAGATAGATAGATAGATAGATAGATTTGACACAATGAGATAGATAGATAGATAGATAGATAGATAGATAGATAGATAGATAGATAGATAGATAGATCTGACACAATGAGATAGATAGATAGATAGATAGATAGATAGATAGATAGATAGATAGATAGATAGATAGATAGATAGATTTGACACAATGAGATAGATAGATAGATAGATAGATAGATAGATAGATAGATAGATAGATAGATAGATATGAATGTACTGAAAAATGAAGTTTCGAATTCTGTAGAAACAAAGTAAACTTGCAGTTTATAAGATTATCATCTGGCATATCTTTTGCAGGAACCCTAAACTGAGTTGCCACTGCCGTTATTTTTGCTTCGCCTTGTTTTGATGCGA
The DNA here is from genome assembly GCA_037127315.1 of Ascarosepion bandense. Classification (NCBI taxonomy): domain Eukaryota; kingdom Metazoa; phylum Mollusca; class Cephalopoda; order Sepiida; family Sepiidae; genus Ascarosepion; species Ascarosepion bandense. The sequence goes on from JBBBDQ010000284.1 coordinate 312,624, forward strand.
CCAAAAGATAAATCTATTAGATGATTAATAATTAAATAAGTGCTCATAAATATTTCAACGTAGACTGTCCACTTTTGCACATTAAATTAGAAAGGATGTTAAATACAAAACTATTAGATAACCTGAATAATATATATATATATATATACTACCGGTCATAATTATTAAAAAAATTTAAAAAGTGTTTTAGAAATATGATGTATTTCATATTATTTTTTTAGTATTTATTGGCAAGTGAATAATTGTAAATGAAATTAGAATGGTTCTTTTGTTAATACGGCACAATAACATGTGCATTAAATGAATTTATAAATATTTTATAATTACCTATATTGCAGTTTCATCAATGAAAGAATGAAGAAAATTTAGGGTGATTCGGACGAGTTCACCTTTGCTTCCTTGCCTTGTAAAACTTTGCAAAATAATAATAATAAAACACCCATTCTATTTTCATTTGGTAACAAATACTAAAAATAGTATGAAATACATCACTCATTTCTTTTCAAGGCTTGGATTGCCTAATAATTATGACTGGTAGTATATATATATATTAGTCATCCACATACAAGCCCGTTTCGCTGTATCACAGCTCATCAGTGTGACTAGACATATCCACTTGGTTCTGGCCGGGATCGAGACTCCGACCGACACCAAATCGGTCGAGCTTCGGGTTTGGCTCTAAGTGGGTACAATTGTAGTCCTTAGTCTCAGCCATGATACCATTTACTCAGAGGACTTATTTAGCCTTCAAAATTCAGTTTATGACGAAAAAAACTTATTTGATATCGATTCCAGGAAATCAAAATTTGACTTACATACATTCATTTTTCTTTCAGTCTGCGGTTTCGCTTTAACTGGAAACAACTATTGCTATTTAGCCTTTTGTGCCAACGTCCAAAGAGACTGAGCTCCAGGACCATGGATTAGTTTTAAAGCTTTCATTACACCCGAGCAACGCCGGGCTATACTGCTAGTTCTAAATATTTTTGGAAGTTAAAAGAGAATAAAACACCTAAAGTTAGATGGAAATTTCTTAAACAAGCTAAAATATGTCTGCAAAAGAAAACTGAAATTATAAAGTGCATGAAAAGTTACATATTACTAACTATTAGATAACCTGAATAATATACATATATATATATATATATATATATATATATATATATACTACCGGTCATAATTATTAAAAAATTTTAAAAAGTGTTTTAGAAATATGATGTATTTCATATTATTTTTTAGTATTTATTGGCAAGTGAATAATTGTAAATGAAATTAGAATGGTTCTTTTGTTAATACGGCACAATAACATGTGCATTAAATGAATTTATAAATATTTTATAATTACCTATATTGCAGTTTCATCAATGAAAGAATGAAGAAAATTTAGGGTGATTCGGACGAGTTCACCTTTGCTTCCTTGCCTTGTAAAACTTTGCAAAATAATAATAATAAAACAACCATTCTATTTTCATTTGGTAACAAATACAAAAATAGTATGAAATACATCACTCATTTCTTTTCAAGGCTTGGATTGCCTAATAATTATGACTGGTAGTATATATATATATTAGTCATCCACATACAAGCCCGTTTCGCTGTATCACAGCTCATCAGTGTGACTAGACATATCCACTTGGTTCTGGCCGGGATCGAGACTCCGACCGACACCAAATCGGTCGAGCTTCGGGTTTGGCTCTAAGTGGGTACAATTGTAGTCCTTAGTCTCAGCCATGATACCATTTACTCAGAGGACTTATTTAGCCTTCAAAATTCAGTTTATGACGAAAAAAACTTATTTGATATCGATTCCAGGAAATCAAAATTTGACTTACATACATTCATTTTTCTTTCAGTCTGCGGTTTCGCTTTAACTGGAAACAACTATTGCTATTTAGCCTTTTGTGCCAACGTCCAAAGAGACTGAGCTCCAGGACCATGGATTAGTTTTAAAGCTTTCATTACACCCGAGCAACGCCGGGCTATACTGCTAGTTCTAAATATTTTTGGAAGTTAAAAGAGAATAAAACACCTAAAGTTAGATGGAAATTTCTTAAACAAGCTAAAATATGTCTGCAAAAGAAAACTGAAATTATAAAGTGCATGAAAAGTTACATATTACTAACTATTAGATAACCTGAATAATATACATATATATATATATATATATATATATATATATATATATATACTACCGGTCATAATTATTAAAAAATTTTAAAAAGTGTTTTAGAAATATGATGTATTTCATATTATTTTTTAGTATTTATTGGCAAGTGAATAATTGTAAATGAAATTAGAATGGTTCTTTTGTTAATACGGCACAATAACATGTGCATTAAATGAATTTATAAATATTTTATAATTACCTATATTGCAGTTTCATCAATGAAAGAATGAAGAAAATTTAGGGTGATTCGGACGAGTTCACCTTTGCTTCCATGCCTTGTAAAATTTTGCAAAGTAATAATAACAAGAGAAACATTCTATTTTCATTTTGCAATAAATACTGAAAATAGTATGAAATACATCACTCATTTCTTTTCAAGGCTTGGATGGACTAATAATTATGAAAGGTAGTATATATATATATATATATATATATATATATATAAGTCATCCACATACAAGCCCGTTTCGCTGTATCACAGCTCATCAGTGTGGCTAGACATATCCACTTGGTTCTGGCCGGGATCGAAACTCGACCGATTTGGTGTCGGTTGGAGTCTCTACTACCTAAGCCATCGGCGCATGGGGTCAGAGATGGGAAATTTTAACGTCTTGTATGTAAGCAGTGTATACAGACGCCAGTCACCGAGAGAACTCAATTCATTTCTGAAGAGTCACGCATTATAGAAAGAATACCTAAAGAGTCAGACAACCTACCTAGGTTTCTGCTAAACGGATCGTCAGTATTGAGCGCTTTTTGGGGGTTTTCTTTGGGCTACATGCTGACTCGGTCTGAGGTCTTTTGACTGATGTTCATATACTTAGTGCTTTCTTTATTAAAACAATTTTTCCCTTCTTTGTAGATACGTAGAAGGTTTTCCACACGAGTATAGTTATTATATATATATATATATATATATATATATATATATATATATTACACAGTGAATATGTTAACCTGTATATAAGTTACACAACTGCAAGTTAAGCCCAGATTGGAATCTTTACAACCCACGACATTATATATATTCAAGTCAACATATTCACTGTGGAGTTCAATGTATTAGGCCCAGCATTTATCATGTTTTCTTTAAATAAATTCCTAAAGTATTTTTAATGAAATACAGATTTGGAAAGTGTCTAGGCCTGCAAGTTCAGTAACCACGTTTGTTGCAAAAAAAAACTTATATATAGTAGAGAAAGATGGCCAAAATCTGCTACCTACAGAATTCACGGCTACTGCGTCGTTTGATTTTTTTTTTTATAATTTAGAATTTTCGGTCACATCTCTGTTCTTTCTCGATAAAAAGTAAAATTTGTTGAGAAAGGAAACAGTCTAACATTGTTCTCATCGTGCTTTTGTTTTTCCAGACCGCCAAATATTATACAACATATATTATTATCATTATTATTATTATTACTATCATCATTACCATCATCATAATTCTACTTGTCCCTCTCTTTGTTAGTTTGCACGACCCTTTCGCCTTGCAAATAGCTCATAAATAATGGTTTATTCTGTCTTGATTACGTAAAATGACGGTAAAAGACACTTCTTGGTTTCAGTAAAAGAAAGAAAAAAAGAAAGAATGATGGGAGATATATGTGTTTAACGGCTGTTCAAGTGAAATGGAGAAAGTTGTCAATTTCAAATCTTTTCATTTGTACCCACTTCTTAAAATAATGACCAGCATTTATATTTATGATTGTTATTGAAATTTTTCGCTAAAGTTGTTCTGCCCAAATATTTAACTATGCGACAGAATTTCTACGGATATTTTATTGTTGTAGAACTCGCCATCAGTTTATTCAATCATTAACTTAAGAATTCCACCAGAATATTATAATAGGAAGACCGTGAAATTTCTCGGATTAAAACTAGTCTGTATTCAATTCAATGTTTACTAGTAGCAGTAGTAGTAGTATTTATTTTTATTTTTGTTGTATATCCATTTCTTACCGGGTCCCAATCAAAGACCTATGGTCAGAAATGGTATCATGACAGTATTTGCTGATTATAAGAAAACACACATTTTACATTGATGAAATTTTTAATGGATTTCTTTAAGTTATGGGCTGCCAGGAATCCTTTGAATGCTTCTATTGGTACCTTTTCCATTCAATCAGAGGGCTCCAACAATAACTGGAATTATTGATGCGACGTTTTTTAGATTTCCACTTCAAGTCCTTTGTTGTTTCTAAAGCTAAAAGTTGTTGACTTGTATGACAATTCTTGCTGAGTAAGACCTCTTCCACCTTCTTTACGGGGTATGTATAGACGGTCTACATCAGCCTTTGAATGATGCATCTTATGCTGAGAAAGAAGCTTTCTTGTCTTAGAATCCATTCGTCTGGTGGCGTTTACAGTCCAGTGCAAGATATTGAAACTATATTGGACAACTGGGATGGCAAGGCTATTAATTGCCATAATTCTGTTCTGAGAATTCAATTCAGTTTTTAATATCAGTCGTCGCCTTCCATAGTACTCTTTACACACTATTTCTTTCATTTTTTTATGGTGAATTTTTTCACTCTCTTTTACGCCTAGGTATTTATAAGCTTCTTCTGGCTCTCAATCTTTTATTGTTACAGCAGGGTCTAAGCTAATTGAGGATGTTTCTTGTAGTGATCCTCGTAAAACTGTATATTTAGCATATTTATTCAATTTGAATTTCATTCCACAGTATTCACTGAAGCATTTTGCAGTTTGCAAAAGACCTTCCAGCTCACTATCATTCTTAACATACAATTTTAAGTCATCCATGTAAAATAGATGGCTTATTTTTTTTTGGGGGGGGGGGCTATTTCATAACCACATTCTGTCATGTTAAGTTGACTTGTTAATGCTATTAATGATATTCAAAATATTAAGGGAGACAAAGAATCACCTTGAAATATACCTCTTTTGATGTTTATTTCACCAGACTTATAGGTTCCATTTATATGATTGAGGTAAAGGGTTGTTTTCCATATCGACGTACATTGTTTGATGAAATTGATGAAAACGGGTGATACATTGTACATATTTAAAGTCTTTAAGATCCAGGAATGCCTTACGATAATCTATCCAAGCAGTACTAAGATTTTTTTTTTTTTTGCATTGAAGCAGTTTTCCAAGATCATCATATTAATAAGTAATTGGTCTTTACATCCGTAATTATTAATATTATTATAATTATTCTGTCTGCTTCAAATTTTGTTCATCGGCATACTATACTTCTTCGGAGATGTATCAATCCATATCTTATATATATATATATATATATATATATATATATATATATATATATATATATATCTTTAAAAAGAACAGACGTCATATTATTTAAACCCGAGGAATCTTTCGGCCAACTCTTATCAAGGGTTCTCGTTGGATTTAATTTTAAGGGAATTAAGGAAAAGGACAAAGCAATTTATTGAAAAAAAAACACATAAAATAAATAAATTTTCAATAAATTTATTTTTAAACGAGTTCCATCGTCTCTCAGCATTGTAAGTAATTTAATTTATTTTAACAAAAATTGAAGTACTATTAATATTAAATCAACAAACATAAAATAGAAACGCTAATGACAGTTTAATCAAATTTTGGTATTCTGCTACTAGGTGTTTCTATTATTCTTTCACCCTCTCTCTATACATATATATTAGTCATCCGCATACAAGCCTGTTTCGCTGTATCACAGCCCCTCAGTGTGTATAGATACATCCACTTGCTTCTGGCCGGGATCGAAAACTCCACCGATTTGGTGTCAGTCGGAGTCGCTACCCAGTAAGCCATAAATTATCATTTTTGATTTTCTTCTCTAGAGACCTCAATCGTAATGAGAGCATTATATATATGAAATGAATTGTTTGAACATTATTTTTTATCGATACTCGTATTTAAGTAGATATTCTGTTTTTTTTTTAAAAAAAAAAGGACAGTATTATATATTTATATCAACCGGCCTGATTATTCACGATAAATTGTTATTATGAGAATATGTGCCATTCGGCAGGATTCGAACCTGTGACCCCCTATTTACATAGGGGAAGACTGCCATTTGATCTGAGCAACATCTTAGACCTCCCGACCACGAATAGCCTCCAGTCTAAAAGTCGTTTTTATCAAACCTATATAACACAATTTTCGATTCATCGCAAACAACCATATCTACTCTGAAATGTATCGTAATGCCAACAAATGTAAACATGTTACGGAAATTAACGAATTTTAACGAAACTTGGTTATAAACAACCGACAATTTGAAATGAATCAGGCCGGTAGATATAAATATATAATTCTGTTTAATTAAAAAACAGAATATCTACTTAAATACGAGTATCAATAAAAAATAATGTTCAAACAATTCATTTCAAATTATCGGTTGTTTATAACCAAGTTTCGTTAATTTCCGTAATATATATTTGATTGGGAGGTTGTGAGGAGCATAGAACCACCTCTTAATTCCTGTTGCTCCCAGGTCTACCCTGACCCAGAGTGGTAGCACCTGTTAGGGTCCAAGCTATGGGCAAATACTTAAACCCCCCCCCAAAAAAAAACTGGGGTCAAAACACTATGAAAGTATAAAAATAGACTTTTATAGAAAAATATACATTTTTGAAAAAAATATTACCAATACAGTTTTAAAGAAAAAAAATTATTGCCATAATACATTTTTGAAGGAAAAAAATTATTACCAGCAATACATTTTTGAATACAAAACTAGATGATATCTTCAGTTTCTAAAATAAAATAAAATTTCATCAAAATCTGACTAAATCAAACTTCTCACTATAACTGAACATTAAAGAAAATAACTTAAAACCCCACCTTTTTGGCAGTAAATAACCCACAGAGGTTGATATGCCGTTAAACAAAACTCAAACTCAATATATATATATATATATATATATATATATATATATATATATATATATATATATATTAAGAGTTTTAAGTGATCAACGTCAACGTCATCCTTCCTGGTTCAGGAAATGTGTTCGGGAAAAATGCCATTTTTCAGGATGATAATGCACCCATTCATGTTGCTAACGATGAAGTAGAATATCTTATCTTGCTGCCAGTCCCCAGAACTTGGCATCATTCAATGTTTATGATTCATTTTAAAAGAACAAGTAAAGAGTCAATATACTCTACCATCATCATTGAAAAAATTGGAGACTGTTTTAACTGAAGAATGAAAATAAATTCTTTAGGAAACAATTCAGACTTTGTACGAGTCGATCCCACGCAGAATTCAAGCTGTAATTACTGCCAAATTCTTCCTTGACTCCAGTTCTTTCTACATTACCCAGTATATCTTGTTTTTGTTTTTTTTCATTTTTCTCTACCTTCGCAAATGTCTTCACACCTGTGTTTCCATCCTTCTCTTGCCATTTCTCTGTCACTTACTGTAACTGTCCGTCTTTCTGTTCACTCTCCACCTGTCTAAACTTTTACTCTCATGTGGCGGTGCCGCCTTGCTTGGGATGAAACGATTTTTAAAAAACAGTGTCCATATTGGTATTTGTGACGCTACACGTGTTTCGAGTCCAAAGTTGACTTCCTTCAGTCGAATAAACTTGTGACTTCACATATCGTGATCAGTTTACTTTTTTGATGGCCAAGGTATCATGTATAAATAGATAAGTCAATAGGTGACCAACCAGGTCAGAGAGTGTGTGTGGTTTTGTTTTTGTTTTTGTTTTTTTTTTTCACCCTCGCACGTTAAGTTTCTTTTGGCGCCTTCCTTGTCTGTAAAGAATCTTTTCCCAATTGTTTTTAGCGATTTTTACTCTAGTCATGTAGTTCTTTTTATTAATTTGGGGATACTATTTATAATTAAACATATTGGACTTGTATAATGATAATATACCCACTAAAAAGTCTGCCTCATTCTAGGTAGAATCGCCGACTGACGCCAATTCGGTCGGGTTTCAATCCTGGGTAAAAGACAATAGGCTGTCTAACCGTACTGAGTTCGAATTCCAGTTGAATTCATTGCATTCACTTACGCGCAAATACCCTTGGGAAAGGTATTAACCCGTTTCTTCCTTCCAGTTATAGGTTAAATAACAGGACAGATTGGGTTCTATAGCCTTGGCTGGCAACCAGTCTACCGCAGAAAGCAATGGCAACCTACTGGGGATAATCTTCTGCCCAGTCAGTCAAGTCTCTTTCGAGACATGATCGCCCAAGCGTGCTTCACGTATGGCACTTAACTGACTGAACCTTACTGATGAGCTAGATCTGTCTGCAGATGACTATTATATATATATCTGCAGATGACTATATATATATATATCTGTCTGTAGATGACTATATATATATATATATATAATGCTTTCATTACGATTAAGCTCTTTAGAGAGGATAATTTAAAAAGCAACTGTTACTACTTCTTCAATTTGTACATAACTCTGCAGAAATGATTTGAGTTTTTTCAGTGACCCGCGTGTGTATACACCGCTTATATGTAACACGCTATGGCTTAGGGGTTAGCGACTCTGACTGACGCCAAATCGGTCGAGTTTCGATTCCGGCCAGAAGCAAGTGGTTGTCTAGCCATACTGATGAGCTGTGAAACAGGCTTCTATGTGAGAGATGAATATATATATTTAATTAGCTTTTCTGTTTTCGACTAAGGGATCATTTAGTTGAGCCCAATGAGAGTAAATATTGTTCTAATGTTAATGATGACCGAATACTTTCAGTCATTCATTTTGTCTGTATAAAAATCCGCAATTATGGAAATGTGACATCATTTACATGTTCAATTATATTTTTAAAAGTCGACATGAACTTTATATCCAGCGTTGACGCCTCAAGCAAGTGATTATCATGCGAGATTCCTGATTGGTTGATTGTGTCGTCAGGATGAAATCATTTAAAACTACAATTTTAATATTGAACAAGAGATTGTTTGGTTTGGTTTTTGTTTTTAAATTTAATGGTTAAGACTTCTAATATTTGCTTTTTTGTTTTAAAATTAATGCCTAAGACTTCTAATATTTGGCATCGTTTTCACAGTCGATTTTATGCAGTATGCGTGGACTGTTTACGAGTATTTATGTTGGTGGCGGTCTTCTTATCAAGTGAGGTATGTTTATTGATGTGGGCGCGGATTGCACTATAATTCAGTAGAATGCAGGCTAACCTCCGGGAAAAAGTATTGGATCTACGGGGTGTGATGGGTCAAATGTCGGCATATTCATAATTTCGCGAATGTGTTGTTTGTTTCTGATTTTGTGGATTGCGTAGTATAAGGTCAGTTGGGCACCGTCGTTGAGGAAAATAACACCATGACGAAATTCATTTCGCTAAAAATTTGGAAACGGTCAGTCAGTGAGTTAAGTGCCATACGTGAAACACACTTGGGCGATCATGTCTCGAAAGAGACATGACTGACTGGGCAGAAGATAGAAAATCGGTCCCCCACTTTATGCCCAGTAGAAGCCTAAACATGATTTCAACTATTATATTTAGTCAGTCAGTTAAGTGCCATACGTGATACACGCTTTGGGAGATCATGTCACGAAAGAGACATGACTGACTGGGCAGAAGATTATCCCCAGTAGGTTGCCATTGCTTTCTGCGGTAGACTGGTTGCCGACCAAGGCTATAGAACCCAATCTGTCCTGGACAGATAAGAGATAGATTATATTACATTATTATATTAAGTATTAGTGGGGGATCAGTTTATTACTTCTTAACAATAGAAAACTGATCCCTCACTTTATGCCCAGTACAAATTTTAATTATATTTCCAACTATTATATTCAGTCAGTCAGTTAAGTGCCATACGTGATACACACTTGGACGATCATGTCTCGAAAGAGACATGACTGACTGGGCAGAAGATTATCCCGCAGTAGGTTGCCATTGCTTTCTGCGGTAGATTGGTTGCCGACCAAGGCTATAGAACCCAATCTGTCCTGTTATTTAACCCATAACTGGAAGGAATAGACGGATTAATAACTTTCCCAAGGGTATTTGCGCGTAAGTGAATGCAATGAAACGGTACATATGAAAAATACATTTAAACGGTACATATAAAACGGTACATATGGAAACGGTACATATAAAAAATACATTTAAAAATAAAAAAATAAAAATAAAAAAACAGAAAGCAGGTTAATAGGAGATAACCGTGAATTCGAAGTCATATTATTAATGCAACTCCAATTTGCAAACCATAATTCCTATGTTCCTAATATCTGATGTAATACAAAAATATCACTGTGATAAATTATGTCAATAGTTTTTTATAACTATTAATACTAGAAATGTGTGTTGTGGTGCAATGGATATCGGTTTAAAATAGGAAATCAGAGAGCCGAGTTCGAATTCCAGTCGAATTCGTTTCATTCACTCTCGCACTAATATCCTTGGGAAATCCATCTTTTCTCCCTCTAGCTATGGATTAAATAACAGGGCAGATTGAGTTCTATAACCTTGGTTGGCAGCTAGTCTGCCGCAGAAAATATTGGCGACCTATTACCGGAACATCTTCTGCCTGGTCAGTCATTGATTGAAAGAGACAAGATCGTTTATCACGGCAATTAAGTGATTGCCTGAAAATGCGACTGAAGTAATCTATAATAATATTTTAAATTTTGAAATCATATTTATTTTTGACATATGAATTCTTTGAGTTTTTTTTAACTATGATTGTCTTTCAATCATTCCGCCTCACCGGCTATCCTCTTTTGCATCACACCGTTTAGGAACCACTACTTCAGGAATTGGGCGATTGTGGCTCTCCACAACTTCCTATACATTCTAGATCCTAGTAAGGTTTTTTTTTTGTTATCTCTCCTAAACCTCTCCTGGCAGCTGTAACTCATCCCACTACCATTACTCTCTCTGCATCCGCGAAGAAAGAGAAAAAAGTGGATGTACAAATCTAATTTTTTTTTTAATGATTTTAACTAAAGTTTCTGAAACACATCATAATTAATATTACTAAAACTGCTCTGCGCACAAAAGGAGATTGTTTCTAATTCCATTTAGTCCTCTATCGATAGTAAGGCTGATCAGTTCGATAAGTTTAAAGAGGCAGCCCATCTCAAGTCCGTTGTTAAATGGGGCAACAAAATGGCTTCTTATTTTAACGCCTCCAAAACTAAACCTCTCTTCGTTGCGTCTTCTCGTGCTAATTTGGAAAATGGAAAGACTATACTGAATTAATTGCTGGATCGGCTGCTAAGAGAGTTAGTTCACTGTGTTGTTCTAAAGACAATTTGTCTTTGCAGAATCTATCATACATATCTATATGTCTAGCATTTGTCCATGCTTAGAATATTGCTGCCACATATGATCCGATGCCACTGCTATTTACCTTGAGCTCCTTGATAAAATCCAAAGAAGAATCAGTAATATTATCGGTCTTGATCTGGTGGCTCGGTTTCAGCCACTTCCTACAGCCGTAAGTTTGCCTCCCTGTGTCTTTTCTATAAATACTCTCATGGTAATTGTTCGAATGAGCTCTTCGCTACGAGACCTAGACTTTTTAAATTTAAGCACAGATTAGACTGGCGTCGAGATCTCATCAACATAATCAGTTATACTATTGGCCCTGATCTGGTATTTCTGTTTCAGTCACTTTCCTACAGCCGTAAGTTTGCCTCCCTTTGCCTTTTCTATAAATACTTTAATGGCGATTGTTCGGATAAGCTCTACACTATGATACATAATTTTTTTGAATTTAAGTGCAGATTAGACTGGCGTTGAGATCTCACAATATATATATCGTTTGGTTGCAGTTTAAATTTTCGACATCTTTGGCTCCAGGTTATAAAACACGTTGGTCATTTTGGTCTCCAGGTTATACAGCATACGTCGCTCTGGTATACGTCACTGATATACCACAATGGAACTGGAAGCAATAAGCGCGATAAAAGAAAGTGTTATCATAGAATGTACGGCTACAAGTAACTAACTTACGTCGGTGGAATAGTGACGGAAGCCGATCTGCCAGATCAGAACCGATAATATTGTTGATTCTTCTTTGGGGCTCGTCAAGGGGCTCAAAGTAAATAGTAGAGTCACTGGACCATATGTGGCAGCAATATTTCTAAGCATTGACTTATAGCTATATAAAATAAATTGATGAGTCAATCAAATGCTATACGTGATACTCGTTTTGGGAAATCATGTCTCGAAAGACTGACTAGGCAGAAGATTATCCCGCAGTAGGTTGCCATTACTTTTTGCGATAGGCTGGTTGCCAGCCAAGGCTATAAAACCTAATCTGTCCTGTTATTTAACCTACAAATGGGCGAAAGAGATGGATTAATACCTTTCCCAAGGGTATTTGTGCGTGAGTGAATGTAAGGAATTCAACTAGAATTCGAACTCGACTCCCCGATTTTTCAGTCACTTTCAAAAAATTTAAACTGCAACCAAAATGATATGTTGTATAACAACGATAGAACGACGATTATTAATTCGACAACTGGGTCCCAAAACTTGTTATCTTCTCTCTTATAAAATCGCTAACCTTCTTCACGCTGATAAAATGACGATATTCTCATTTAATAAAATGACGTCCGTAACATGTATATATAAACAAATGTATACAGCATATCGTTTATTCGCTCTTCAGGTGACGTGGCGTAGGATAGGAGGTGAAGTCGAAGGTGTCAGCACACATGCATCGAGGGGACAGAGGTCGCGCTCGTCCGCGGTTTTCCTTGAGTCTTTCTCGGTTTAGGTTTCAATCTCAAAAAGTTCACCGACTGCTAACTAGAACCAATTTCTGTCTCTTATATAAACGACTACGTCATATTTTGACACATTATTTACATAATGTCAATGCCCATATTATCTGATCTTGGCTACGCTGGTTTCAAAACAATGAGATATTTTTCTGACACGGGGAATTTTGCCCGCATTCATAACTTTGAAAACAATCAAATCTTTATCAAAACAATGTCTATTTTTCTTCTTTTTTTTTTTTTTTTTTGCTAACCATTTTGCATATTTTTTGCTGCTTCATAAAAATAAACTTCTTTACAAAATTATTCACCAGCTCAGATAATCTATAACATTATGCTTTCTCGCCATCTTTAATCTGCAAAAGTTGAAATGCAATGTCAATCGCTATCTACTGTCATACTGATTACTCTTTTCTTTTCCCACTCATTAGTAATGTTTCCGTTCCTAATTATTCCACACCAAGTAATCCCTTGTGTTTTAGTGGCTTTATTACCTTACTTGGGGTGAAATTGATTAAAAAGGGTGACGCAAATGCAGCTACTCAGAAATGGTCAAGCAAGATTATCTACACTACTGATTCCAACAGTAATACTTTCTCCAAATATTCCCACAATATCATTTTCCTTTTCTACCTAGCTATAGTCTTAAGAAATCTAAATTCAACCTGGGCAGGATACAATAAAAATGTCTTCAAATACTGATCGAGAAACGTTGAGACAAAATAACGGACAGACAGTTCACACAATGTTACTATCTCTCCTCTTAAAATCTATTACTTCCCTGCGGAGAAGTCCACACTAGCTGACCCATCTTGTTCAACATGGATGATTTGATGACCGTTGTCAATTGATTGCCTCCAGAAATATTAGCGGTCTGCATTTCTGTCACCATTGACTAGAGTCGTAGAAATGTAGAGATTTATACTCTTAGGATAAATGGGGGATTTTACACGCATACTAGTCACATCCTCTTCGTCGATTGCTGTGCTAGACAATTCTTTTCACTGAAATGTGTCATGCAGATTTATGAATCTATCATTCGCTCGTGCACTGAATATTGTTACCACACTTGGTCTCGTGCTTCTGCAATATTATCAACATTGACCTGGCATCTCAACTTCAGTTACTTCCCCACCGCTTTTTCCATAAATATTTTCATGGTATTTTTTTCATATGGTACGTCAACTTCATGAATTTAAGAGTAGTACTTAACTGCGTTGTGGTGCAGTGGATATCGACTCTGAACGAGAAATCGAGGAGCCGAGTTCGAATTCCAGTTGAATTCATTGCATTCACTTACGCGCAAATACCCTTGGGAAAGGTATTAGTCCGTCTCTTCCTTCCAGTTATGGGTTAAATAACAGGACAGACTGGGTTCTATAGCTTTGGCTGGCAACCAGTCTACCACAGAAATCAATAGCAACCTACTGCGGGATAATCTTCTGTCCAGTCAATCATGTCTCGAAAGAGACATGATCGCCCAAGTGTGTTTCACGTATGGCACTTAACTGACTGACTGACGTAATTGGCTGTGCGTTTTCATGCAGTGGATATCAGCTCGTATCCAGAAATCGGAGAGCCGAGTTCAAATTCCAGTTGAATTTGTTGCATTCACTTACGCACAAATACCCTTAATCCGTCAATACTTCCTTCTGCTATGGGTGAAATAGCAAGACAGATCGGGTTCTATAGCCTTGGTTGGCTTTAATTTCTAATAGTTTCTTCTTTCGCACATCTGCTTGTGGATTAGATTATTTTAAACAAAAAACTTGTCATTTCAAAGTGGGCGGTACCATCCGCCTATGAGTAATGGGAAGATATTAAGAGACGGTGAGGTAATACGGGATGGCTCGAGGACTAAAACATGTACTTCAAAATTTCTTTTAAAATGTAACATGTAACAAATATTCTTTATAAAAAGTAAAATAAGCATTTGACTTCAACTTCGGACCACAAAAATAAAATAGAAGTATATTTTGTGAAAAAAAAATCTCATACACACAAAAAAATAAGTTCTACTTTATTTTGTGGTCCGAAGTTGAAATTAAACGTTCACTTCTTGTTTCCACCTTGGTCATGTAGTCAAAACAGAACACTCCTATAAAATCATATAATAGACGCTTTGGAGACTAATGATCATTGAATATTCACATCTACAATAGCCGAGCTATTTCGTAAATAACTGCGTTCGTTGGTTTAATTAAACTAATATTGCCGTCAATGAAATTCCAAAGATTCTTTAGGAGGTGAACTCAGTAGGTATACAAAAATAGAAAGGGGCGTAAGACAAGAATGTGTTTTCTCACCGGATCTTTTCAACCTGTACAGAGAAGCAATTATGAGAGAAATAAAAGCTTTGCCAGGATTTGTCATTAGCGGCCATCATCTCAACAATATCCGATACGCGGATGACACGGTGCAGATAACAGACACGGAAAGAAAAATGCAGGACCTCCTACAGAAGTTAGCAAAAGAAAGTGAAAAGAAAGGTTTGAGCATAAACCTCAAGAAAACTGAATGCATGGTCATCAGCAAAAAGAGGAGACCAATATGCCAACTGCATGTTGGAGAATATAAAATCAAACAAGTAAAGAAATTCAAATACTTGGGAAGTGTTTTGAAAGAGGATGGAAAATGCCACACGGAAATCCAAAGACGTATTTTCATGGCCAAGGACGCATTTCAGACGCTAAGCAGTGTACTGAAAGACAGGAAAATCTTATTAGAAACAAAGAAAAGAGTGCTGGATTGCTCCGTGATATCTATCCTTCTGTATAGATGTGAACGCTGGACGATCTCATCAAAAATGAAGGAGAGGCTTGAGGTAACAGAAATGGGGTTTTACAGAAGGATGCTGAGGATACCATGGACAGAGCACGTATGCAACGATGATGTGTTGGAAAGGATGCAAACAAGAAGAAAACTGATAAAAGGTATCAGGAGGAAACAAATAAGGTTCCTGGGACAGGTAATCTGGAAGTAGGACCTGGAGAACTTGATACTCACAAGTCGGATAAATGGAAGAAGAGACAGGGGAAAGCAGCGCGAGACGTACTTGACAGGTCTTAGCAAATGGTTGACGGAGCGGGGTTTAGAAGAGATACCAAGAGAAAAATTACCGAGAACGGCAAGAGACAGAGCCAAGTGGAAGTCTATGATCACCTACGTCCTGAAGGGACACGGCACATGAAGAAGAAGTTGAATCCAGATCTGGAATTTTTGGGAATCGTGCCATAATGTCAAAGTTTTCAGCTCCAAAGAATTGTTGAAAAACATGAAACTTCGTTCCCGAAAAAAAAATGACGTGTTAAAAATCGGTTTTTCCCGTGGTACCAACTTTATTTTAACCCTTAAATCTTCTGCAATTTATTTTTACGTGATGATTAGAATTGTAATAAAACCTAAAGGCATGAAAGCGAATTTATACATTTTCTTTGTCTTTGAGAATTGGTATCAAAAATAATAAATACTATTTATTCAAAAAGTTTTTCATACACCGGAAGTTCACATAAAAAGAAGATAACGAAAAAAAATAAGTAAAGAAAAGTGGGTGGATGGAGTTTTAAAAAGAATAGAGAAGAATATATTAGAACACAGGCAGCAAGACGCTATTTCAGAGGGGAAGGAAGAGAGAGGGAAAACAAAGAGAGAGTGAGAGAGAGAGCTAAATGGATTCAAACTTGATCTTTGAGGACATTTAAAG
Source organism: Ascarosepion bandense (assembly GCA_037127315.1). Classification (NCBI taxonomy): domain Eukaryota; kingdom Metazoa; phylum Mollusca; class Cephalopoda; order Sepiida; family Sepiidae; genus Ascarosepion; species Ascarosepion bandense. The sequence continues at coordinate 329,197 of JBBBDQ010000284.1, forward strand.
ATTACATTATCATCGGAGTTCACAATTTGAACAACATAAGATACGCAGATGATACAGTACTGATTGCAGACCCGGAAAGGAAACTACAAGACTTCCTACAGTAGGTAGCTGAAGAGAGTGACAAAAAAGGACTAGAAATAAACTGCAAGAAAGCCGAATGCATGGACCTCACCAAAAAGAGCAGCCCAAAGTGCCAAATACAGGTGGGGGATACTAAAATCAAAAAGGTAGAAAAATTTAAATACCTGGGAAGTGTTCTAACAGAAGACGGAAAGTGCGACACAGAGATCCGAAGGCGAATTGGTATGACGAAGGATGTAAAGTATTAAGGAACAGGACAATTTCACTAGAACAAAGAAGTGAGTACTGGATTGAATACTGGATTTAAAGTGGGGGATCAATTCCATATTACAATTAATATATAAACTGACCCCTCACTTTGTGGTCACAGCAGTTTCTCTACATTTATATTCCTGAGATCCAAAAGCACAAGGAGGCATTCCAGAAGTTGAGTAAAGTATTAAGTAACAGGACAATTTCCCTAGAAACAAAGAAGTGAGTACTGGATTGCTATGTGTTGTCAGTTCGTCAATATGGCAGTGAATGCTGGACAATATCATCAAAGATGAAGGAAAAACTTGAAGCAACTGAAATGTGGTTTTACAGAAAGATGCTGCGGATATCATGGACCGAGCATGTGAGCAATGACGAGGTGTTGAAAAGAAGCGGTACATAGGATTGGTTAATAATTCAGGAGGATCCTCGTAATATCGTTAAAATATTAAAACTGATCCAATAGAGAGCTCAACATAAATTAATTTAACTTACAGAGCGGATAATTAATTATCTCTAAATTCAGATAAAATTTAGAGAGGAAATAGCCATCTATAAAATGTAATTTTAAAATATGCATTGTCAACCCCATTTAAACAAAGAATAAGGAAATATTATAATACCGGAGTCTAGTAAAGTGTAGTGAATCCGATACAGAAAATAAGATTATACCCTCCTTTAATTGTAGATGTAGAGATAACCGTCCGGTTGAGTGTAAATGTAGATCTGCAAATGTGATTTATCAGGCTACCATCTATCCTAAGGAAAATAAGGAAAAATATGTTTATATAGGAATTTCGGCGAGAATTTGGAAGCGACGGCTTTATACACAGAGGCACTCCTTCACTAACCCTAATTTAGGATATCAAACAGCCCTTTCCCGAAAATGCTTGGAATTAAAAGAAAATAACCTAAATCCACAGATAAATGGAAGCTGATAGGCAAGGCAAAGACCCCTAATAGATTAAGAGACAGATGTAATCTATGTTTAACAGAAAAATTTAAATTTTGAAATTTCAATAACAGAATGTGCTTCTGAATAAACGTAGAGAGATCATAAGTATGTGTCGTCATAGAAATAAATATAAATTGCAATAATTATCTTATTCTTCCATTTAGTCACAATAAAACAAACGAAGGGAGATCATAAGGGAGATCATAAGGGAGATCATAAGAGAGATCATAAGTATGTGTCGTCATAGAAATAAATATAAATTGCAATAATTATCTTATTCTTCCATTTAGTCACAATAAAACAAACGAAGGGAGATCATAAGGGAGATCATAAGGGAGATCATAAGAGAGATCATTAGTATGTGTCGTCATAGAAATAAATATAAATTGCAATAATTATCCTATTCCTCCTATTAGTCCCAATAAAACAAACGAAGGGAGATCATAAGGGAGATCATAAGGGAGATCATAAGGGAGATCATAAGTATGTGTCGTCATAGAAATAAATATAAATTGCAATAATTATCTTATTCTTCCATTTAGTCACAATAAATCTTTTTTAGAAAAATTTGAATAAGCAGTTACCTTCCTCCCTACCTACCACTACTAACCCAATGGTCAAGCCCCATACCTCCCACTACCATAGAAGAAATTACTACTAAGATTCCTCTAGCTTAACTCTATAAAAGCCAATATTCCACAACCCCTTCAAGCATCCGGCATTAGAATTTTTCCTAATTCTTTGTTTAAATGGGGTTGACAATGCATGTCTTAAAATGATATGTTGAAAATGGTAATTTCCCCTCTAAATTTTATATATATATACAATAAACTAAATCTAAAAGTGAGCCAAAAGTCGACCGCAGTTTCACTCAACGGATCGTCAGGACTCGGCTAACAAATTAAACAGAACAGCAAAATAAATAGTACTCCTTAGAAGATACCAAAACAAATAAATATATATATAAAAATAGGGTAAAACAACCTTTATTAGCAACAACAACAAAAAAAATTAAAGTAAGTGATTTTTTAAATGAATACATCTATTGAGAATTTCCGTTTTTGAATTAGTGCTACCGTATTGTTGGTACGTATAGTAATATATATATATATATATATATATATATATATATATATTACTTATCTTACATTAAGACATATATATATATATATTACTTATCTTACATTAAGACATATATATATATATATTACTTATCTTACATTAAGACATAAGAAAAAACAAAATAATCCAAACCCCTGTCATGACAGTATATATATATATATACTGTCATGACAGGGGTTTGGATTATTTTGTTTTTTTCTTATGTCTTAATGTAAGATACTTCATATAGGGTCAGTCAGTTAAGTGCATTACGTGATACACGCTTGACTGACTGGGCAGAACAACGCAGTAGGTTGCCATTGCTTTCTGCGGTAGACCGGTTGCCGACCAAGGCTATAGAACCCAGTCTGTCCTGCTATTTAACCCATAACTGGAAGGAAGAGACGGATTAATACCTTTCCCAAGGGTATTTGCGCGTAAGTGAATACAATGGATTCAACTGGAATTCGAACTCGGCTTCCGGGTTTTTTCGTTTCGAGCCGATATCCACCGTACCACAACGCACATATAGGGTACAACAGCTAAAATAAAAGTATGAGAAAAATTGTCCTTTTCTCAATGTTTTGTTATTAGCAACACCTAAGTGGTGACGCTGTGGCCCTACACTCCACAGAAGAGTCTACAGAGTAAGCAACACGCAACATAGATATCAGGTTGCATGGATTAATTTGAATAAAATTCGTATCTTGGGTTATTTTCATGAGCAGTAGCGATTGATACATGCCATTTTCTGAGGCCCTATGTTTATTTATTGATTTTACACCTGGAGAACAGTATTTACATTATTCGTACTATTGCCCTCATCTTTGTTGACATTTGTACGGTGTTTTGGCCGTTGTGAACTCCGGCCTTCTTCAGGTGCTAGGAATTTCAAACCGACACCCTTTATTACAACCACTGGGTTATATGAACTCCATTCCTTGCTTATTAGTGCCTCTTCTGGTAGTCATGAGTTATCTCCCTCTAACCTTGTAAGTTACTTATTCACCAGTGCTGTAACCTGGTATTGAACTCACAACTCTTTGGGTCAAGTCACATGAACTAACCAACATCTGTAGTCTGAATAATGTAAATACTGTAAATACTATCTCATCTCTAAAATATAAACAAACACCTGCTATTTTTTTATTTATATAAGTTTGGTTAAATACCGACAAAAAAGTCTTTTAATTTTTCTCTTTTTCTATATTTTTGCTTTCCGGTAATTTTTTAATATAAATTGTCCATGGCCAATTTCGTTATCGTTGGGTATTATAATAAAAAAAACTCGCGCTTACGTACGTTGACGTGTTTGTTCGTGTTGTCGTTTTATTATTAAAATATATATCACCACATGTGTGTGTGTGTGTGTGTGTGTGTGTGTGTGTGTGTGTGTGTGCGCGTGTGTGTGTGTGCGCGCGCGTGCGCGTGTGTGTGGGGTAGGGTGTTTTTTTAGGTATATCAAATTTTATGGGTTATCTAATGCTGAAATCTAAATATTTTGTACGAAATCTTTTTAGATAATAATGATTTTTGGTGGTTCAGGTCTTATTATTTCACCCAGACTCGGGATGTTTAGGTATTTATGAACGTGCACGATAGAGAATGATTGCATAAGCATATGTGAAAATATTATCAAATATGCAAGCAAACGAATATAATTAATAGACCTTTATATATATATATATATATATATATATATATATATATATATATGGGTGGGAGGCATCTATGCATCACCGCCCACACAGGAATATATCATTCATATATGCATGTTTATATATATATATATATATATATATATATATATATGTGTGTGTGTGTGTGTGTGTGTGTGTGTGTGTGTGTGTGTGTGTGTGCTTGTAAATGCATATATTTTATCTTTCTATGCATACGCAAAATTTTCATACGGGTGATTTAGTTAAAAGGTTAAAGAGCCGTTTTTACCCAAACTCTTACGGTGAGATGACATTTGTTTCTCCGCTTAAGGTTAGAGCGTTTTGGACTAACTGCGCTCGAAAGGTCATATAGGGCCATGTAATATTTCCGTGAAAGAATCTCATCAAAATCTTTTCGACTTTCTTCTCACTCGGTTTTACATAAAGCGGTAAACGGTCGAATCTGTGTTTTCCTCCTGCTACACCTTGTCCACCTCCTGTCTCTTCCACTTGTTCGTTCACCGTGAACGCATAATTTCGCCGTTGTTTTACGAAATGTCCGTTTCGAGTTGCTTTGGCAGTTGGCACGGGACGTTCGAATTGTTATTTGTCCAGAGGATGTGTACGAAAAACAGTCACAACATTGCCGAAACACAAACTTTAAAAATGCGCTTTGAATCTCTCTCTCTCTCTCTCTCTCACTCTCTCTCTCTCTCTCTCTCTTTATTTCTCTCTGATATCGCCGTCTCCTGGTTTCCCTCTTTCTTTCTCATTCTCTCTCTCTCTATATATATATATATCTTTATCTATTTCACATTGAATTTATATCTCACTTATTGATTTAGTTTCATTCTGATTTCTTAATCCCTAGATCCCTCTCAATCTCTCGCTCTTTCTCTCCAATCATTATCACCGTATCTGGGCCCTCTCTCTCTCTCTCTCTCTCTTTCCCTTTCTACCAACTTCTCATCTCTCTCTCTCTCTCTCTCTCTCTCTCTCTCTCTCTCTCACTAAATCTCTCTCTTCTCTCTTTAGATTTGTTTCATTTTTTGGTCTCTGCTTTTTGTCAGTCTCTCTTTCGTTCATTCTTGAAAGAGAGTAATAGAGATTCTTTCTCTTTGTCTTTCTTCCTCTTGGAACCTAAAACTCTCTCTCTCTCTCTCTCTCTCTCTCTCTCTCTCTCTCTCTCTCTCTCTCTCTCTCTTAGTCCGGTTTCTTTCTCTGGACTTTCGCCACATTCACAAGCATACACACGTATATATATATTATTTAAACTTTTTAGTCAGTCAGTTAAGTGCCATACATGATACACGCTTGGGTGATCATGTCTCTTTCGAGACATGACTGACTGGGCAGAAGATTATCCCGCAGTAGGTTGCCATTGCATTCTACGGTAGACTGGTTGCCAGCCAAGGCTATATAACCCAACCTGTCTTGTTATTTAACCCATAACTGGAGGAAAGAAACAGATTAATACTTTTCACAAAGACATTTGCGCGTAAGTGAATGCAAGGAATTCAAGTGGAAGATATCCATTACCCGATATAATGGATATCCGAGCCGATATCCATTACATCACAACGCACATCCCCAACTTTTTAGTAGGTCGCCATATTTGAAAAAAATAGATGCTCCGAATATTTGCTTGAATATTCGAAAAATATTATCTTAAAAAATATGCATTCTTCGGCAAATAGGGATATTCACTAAAAATATAACGTTTAAACAATGAAATCTGTCTGATTAATAAATGAAAATCCATCATTTCTTTAGAATGGCATATATATATATATATATATATATATATATAAATGGAACTTTGTGTGTGTGTCTCTGTCTATTACCTACAGACTCCGAAACGGCTGAACCGATTTTCTTGAAAATTTAAACAGTTGTACTGCAAGTGTTCTTAGCTAGGTTTTGTGTCGAGGTACGCCCGATAAATATCAAAAATCGATAATCGAAAAAACCGGGTTATAGAAGGAGTAGCCCGATTTTAATCAAATTTGATACACTCAAAGACAATGACATAAGAAACGATATTCAGAAGTTTCAAGATAGCAGTTCTTACAATAGTGCAGAAAATCGATAATATGTATATATATATATATATAAAAGGCAAGATGTTTGTGTGTGTGTGTGTTTATCTGCCTGTAATCTGTATACTGCTAGTATATATATATATATATATATATACTAGCATGTAAGCATCGCTCATTCACTAATGAATTAGACCACTCTGGCTATTGGGCGTGTATAATGACAATATACATGCTAAAAAGTCTGCCTTCTTCTACCATGGCCCAGAGGTAGAACCGCTGACTGACGCCACTTCGGTCGGGTTTCAATCCTGGGTTAAAAGCAATCTGAGTCTAACCGTACTGATGAGCTGTGATACAGTGAAACAGATCTGTCTGCGAATGACTTTATATATATATATATATATATATATATATATATATCTGTGTGTGTGTGTGTGTGTATAAGTCAGTTAAGTGCCATACATGATAGACGCTCGAGCGATCATGTTTCTTTTAATCCATGTCTGACTAGGAGGAAGATTTTCTCGCACAACGTTGCCATTTCTTTCGGCAACAGACTGGTTGCCGAACAAGGCTATAGAACCCAATCTTTCTTGTTATTTAATCCATAGCTGGAAGGAGAAGAGATGAAATTATACAATTCTCAATGGTATTTGAGCGTAAGTGAATATAATTAATTCAACTGGAATTCGAACTCGGCTCTCCGATTTCTTGTTCCGAGCCAATATCCATTACATCATGACGAACATCCTTACACTACAACGAAGTAACCGACGTATGTATGAATAACGTAGATTCTTATGGTAGTGTAAATGTGAAAACATAACGAAATCCATGCGAACGATGCAGAGAAGAGCTCTTATGCACAACCATTACCTCTCCTTCGAAGCATGAATTATCAAGTGTGTTTAACACGTCGATTTAGTAACGATATAGAACGACCATGAGGGCTACGATAAGAAGGCGTTTGACATGAGATGCCCTACGTTGATCGCAATTCTTGGGGCCATCCTAGATGACGTAAACTTGTCTTACTGTTCACCTGGCCACAGTTAGCTGTCTCCAAATTGCCATGTTTCGCGGCTAGCGTTACAAACACAGTGTGTGTCTTTTCATTCCCTGTGTCAGATTTGAATCTAACATGTTAATGCTGTTGGTGAGATGAGAAAGATAAAGTTTGATGCATTCCTAGTAGCATTCAGTCAAATTTTACATGTGAAATGGCAATGCAGTTTACCTTTCTATGATACATATTCGTTAAAATTTGATTAACATAAAAATACCTCAGTCACATAACATAATCCCCTCCAAAAAGGTAATTAATACCCATGTTTAATCCTCAAAATAAAAAAAAACGAACATCGTATAAATAAAAGAAAATAAACTCACACAACATTAATAGCAACTTTATTCCATCTACTCATAGATAGTAGTAAAATAAAAAGTATCTACCCTTTGTTAAAAAAACTTACATCCCAATATAAGAATTACCCAAAACTAAAAAGTGACCTGTCTAAAACTAAGCTACTACGCACCCCTTTCCTAACCCAAGGCTGTATATCTATGGCTACAAACTGCCGGCTAAATCTTACTAAACTCCCACCACATTCACTGACATATCATATTACCAAAAATAAATCGTTTTCACCATTTATTTTTCATTTCAACTTATCACCAGATGAGAAGCAAACCTAGCTCCGAAACGCGAAGATTTTTGTGTAGTGATACTATGCTTTTATAAACCATTGTAACAAAGCTCTACGTTGTATCGAGCACTCTTTATAAAAGTAAATGTATGAACACTGGATTTAAAACCTACGTGTTCCATAACTTTCTTACACTATATATATATATATATGTGTGTGTGTGTGTGTGTGTGTGTGTGTGTGTGTGTGTGTGTGTACTTATTGTTATAATAATAGCATACTGCAACTCAAAAGCTATTACCTTTCGATGTTCAATACACCATCATCAGGAAGTGAACTGTGGAAATAACTACATTTTACTGCAGGAAGCCATTACAATAAAAATAACTATATCTATATCTATCAATTCTCTACTTCTAGATTAAGCACTTTTTATAAAATGTAAATATTAAACTGTGAATATATATCCATTATATATATAGTGTAACAAGGCAGCAGATAATTTTTTAAACATATACTATTAAATGTATTTTTATTATGCTAATTCGTTGCTTTTATGTCAACACAAGATAAAATCATCTTTGATGGAGGATGTCTTTATGTTAACGTCCCTGTAACCTCTCTGAAGATGTCTCATGTAAGCCGAAAGCTTTGAACCAGCATAATAAAAAAATATCCAAATGTTGGACAATTTTGTCTTTATTTTCACCTGAAATTAAAGCCAAAATACGATGTCTAGAACGGCTCAGGACTAAACATAACATACATACATCGTCTGTTATATTTAACAGTATATCTTTAGGAAAAAAGAAATATATATATACGTGTGTGTGTATGAATGTGCGGGTTGTGTCAAGGGGTTGCGGCTCGGAATATGAAAACAGAGAGCCGAGTTCGAATTCCCGTTGACCTCGTTACATGCACAGAAGCGTATATATTTTCAGGGGTCTTATTGCTTTGCTTGTGATTGAAATGAAAAAAGAAATGAGTTCAAACATGAAACATTCCTAGTTGCAAATTTGTTACTGCACTTAATTCGTGGAATCGAGGTACCAAAGAGAAAAGCTTATTAGAACAATAACCGTGAAAATATTTATAGAAAAGGCAATGGGGAGCTATGTTGATTGATTGATTGATTCGTTTTCTACGGCTTATCAACCCTTTGCGGGTTATTTAAAGCCAGAAAATATTTTAGACTGTAAGAATTTGTGTTGGTGAGATAATACTGATTTAAGGATATACTTCTTTCTAATTAACACATTGATAGATGAGAAGAGGTGGATTATCCGTAATAACTTCTCCCCACCAACTGATGTGTTACGTAAAACCAACATTATATATCAATTCAAATGTCCCTTGGGAGAATGTATCTGCGATAAAAAAAAAATATATATATATATATATATGTTGGATTTATAACAACTACATTAACTAGCCGCATTATATTACAGTTGTCTGACCAGTCGTCCATTTCTAGACATCTACAACAACATTCCTGTCTACATTCACAATATAAAAAAATAATAATCGATAATAAAACTATCCTACACCAAGAAAACAACAAAAGCAAACTACAGATTCTCGAGGCAATATTCATTAAAACACTTAAGCCGTCAATTAATAGAATCAGCTATAAATACTGTAGTAATGTTCTAAAATGTTTGTAAAATGAACAGTTTTTTCATGCTTTAACACGTGCATGACCATGACATTACAGCACATAAAAAAATTCCAATTCGGATATTTTTCACGTTCAAATGAACGCTAGTAATTTGTCGACCGTTATATTTGAAGCAGAAAAATTTAGTCGTTTTTAGCAACACAGTTTTACGTTTATTTTTTGTTACCATAACTCACACCACTGAAGATGATATCGTAAAGAGATTGAAAGTACTTGGGTACATTGAAGTGAATGATAATAACATCTGTCAACGTTACAACTCATTTCTGACATCTTTTACTTATAATACGCGAAAGCTTATCCCTGAGTATGAACAGATTTTATTAAAAATAAACAGACACAATGTTTGCAATTTATTTAATCTGACATGTCTAAAAAATATTTGCTGCCTAAATACACAAAATGTGTCTCTCATATATATGGGTACACCCAAATTTGTGTGTGCTTCTATAGAGTTTTATGCATGTTTATATGTACTATTGTAGACATTATTGTGTGTGTATGGGGACACCTAGGTATAAGTATTTTGCATATATAAGAACGAACCTAATTATGTATACGTTTTTCCATCACGTGAGAACACCTGATTATATGATAAGTATGTTAATTTTAGATACAATCAATTATAGATTTCTGAAACCCCCATGAACTGATCCATAGATATACAACTTAGCATAAACTATCCGAATTAAAAAGGCCGGTATATATAGATATAGATGAGTAAGGTTTATTAAGATGTATGGGATACATATTTTTTTATTAAATAAGCAACAGGAAAACACAATAGAACATTCTAGAGAAATTGGATCAAAACAGCAGTAGAATTTAGATTACATTTTTATATTTCTCAACCAATCAGCTAAAAACTTAGAATAAGAACATTCTAGAAAAATAGGCTTGGAAGTAAATTAACACAAAAATATTTAGGCCCCAAACAAAATAGTAAAATAATAAATCTGATAGGTCCATAAATGTTTTCACACCCTAATGTTAGGAAGATTGGTTGATCTCCTATTAATGTATATAATACACACAGTTAGAAAAAAAAGGTCAGTCACCAAGCAGGCCATTAAGTCCGCATGCCACCGTATACTTTGCCGGCCATGTCATTTCTTCCATGCCAAAAGCTCGTGACCTCGCTCCAAGGACCTTAAAAAGAATAAACCGACGAACTTTCTTTCAGCAACGCGACACGCTGTCGCCAACTGAAACGCACCAAATGTAAGTAGGAAAGGCTTATTTACAGACTCTGCTAATGTACACTTATACACGTTTTTGGACAAAAATTAACTTCTTGCCAAGTTTATATTTCTCAAAAAGGCAATTTTCGAATCATGTATTTTGTTGGTTTCTACATACCATTTTATTTGTCACCTAATAAATTGTTTGTTGTTGAATGTCCGTTGTAATTTATTCCTTCACTTTGCGCGATTGCAAAATAGAGTGTTGTATTTGTGGGGGAAATAATCAACATACAACCCAGCAAATACCAAATCCCCCACAGATGTATGAAAAGAAAATATACCACCCCATTTGGGAATTAAATGTACACAGACGTACATTGTCTTTATCCAAAGAGATAAAATAGTTGCACGTGTACTTATATAATTATAGTTCTGTTTGTATATACATATACATATATCCGGATGGGTAGGCATATATACGTAAATCCACTGGATGTATGGAAGTATGAAAATATTGACATAATTTGGATATATGTATGAAAATTACTAGCAATTATGTGAATATATATATATATATATATATATATATATATATATATATATAACGCTACTTATACGCGCGGAAATCCCGTCTTTGTTAAATGTATATGTATGAGTACACAATCACCAGGATCCGTAAATAAATGCCAAAAAGCGGTAAATATATGTAGACATGAACAATGACACGTTTGTAAGTATATGTGGAAATGTACACATATGTATATATGGATATAAGTTAGTATAAATGGATGGGTCGGTTTTATGAGGTCAAACAAACACCAGTGTCCAAAGAATTAGAAATTCCTTTACAGGTCAATCTCTTCACGACGACCGGGGTAATCCCAGTCAGATTTGACACCAATACTTCTCCCTTTCCTCTTTCGCTTTTTTTTTCTTTTTTTCTTCTTATTTTTATTTTTACTTTTTATTTTATTTTAATTTTATTTTTATTTTTATACTTCTCTTCAGTTAAAGAAAATGCTTATTCCGGCAAAATTTGTTGTACCAAATGGAAGAAATATTGTAAGGTCTGATGAAATTAGCTAATTAGCTCATAGAAATGAGCTATAGTTTATAACCACTTGAAATGACGTGTTGAGTTTTCCTTTATATATATATATATATATGTGTGTGTGTGTGTGTGTGTGTGTGTGTGTGTGTGTGTGTGTTGATGTTTACTGCCAAAATAGCTTCTACTTTTTTTAGAAGTCTGCTGGTAGAAAGGCATTTTAGGCAAGCTGATTTTTTTTGCCATAAAGTGCTCGACTTCAAAATAAGGATCGGCGTTAACAGAATTAATATGGAGAAGATTGTCACTTAACTGAGCAGTGTTTTTTCAGTCATGCCGATTCGAAGTTTCGTGAAGGCATTATTGTAACGTCTTCCCTCTTCGGGGTTATATGCTTTTTCTTTTTCTTCTTTTTTTTGCAAATGACCGTGAGGAGTAAAGATATGACATTAATGCCTTCACGAAACTTCGAAATCAGTATGACTGAAATAAGACCGCTAAGCTAAGTGACAACTTTTCTATATATTCTTCACACACACGCTCAAACACACACACACACACATATATATATATATATATCACCAGCTGGGTGACGGTTAAATATATAATTATTCTTGTAAATAAACCATCTAAAAAATAGTGTTTAATATTTTTGTTAAAAATTCGCAAGATCCCAAAACATTGGAAATTCACTTTCATCGTGTATTTAGGTTTTGTTCCAATTCTAATCATTGCTTTTTAACACAATAAACATTTCCAAAGTGTGGAGTTTTAAAAAATGGTGTCATCGAGAAAAAAAACCGTCTTTTTGACACTACGTCTTACTACGGTCACGTTTATCTTTGTTTGTTCATCGAACATTGTTTTATTACCACCAGCACCTCTATTACTGTTGTATAGACAACATTATATAAAATAACAACCAAATACAATAAGAATATACTCAACAAAACCAATAAAAACAACACCAATAAATGCAACTGCTGAAACAAAGACAACTGTTCACTTAATAATAGATGTCTAAACAAAAAACTTTCATGGGATCTCCAGAAAAAACTTTCAAAGAAAGATTCAACAAACACAAAGTATCATTTAAAACAGGAAGATAAAAAAAAAACATAACGCTATCAAAATACATAAGGAGCCCAAAAAAATAACATCACCACCAAAATCAAATAGGAAGTCATAAAAAACACCCCCACAAAACAGCAACAGCAGAAACTGCAAACTATATTTAGATGAAAAATTAGCAGTAATTAGCTTTAAAAATCAAAGTAAAAATCAAGAAAAAAAAGATAATGTTAAATGTAGGCATTCGAACAAATATCTGCTTTGCTACGGAAATATCAACAAAAACAGATAAACACAACAGAATGTGTGTGTGTGTGTGTGTGTGTGTGTGTGTGTGTGTATTTACAGTAATATCTACAGTAATAGATAGATAGATAGATAGATAGATAGATAGATAGATAGATAGATAGATAGATGGGAACTGACTAAAATAGATAGATAGACAGATAGATATGCACAGACTAAAATAGATAGATAGATAGATAGATAGATAGATAGATAGATAGATAGATAGATAGATTGTTTTAAATTTTATCCTCATTATACCCTGCAAAATAAAAATTATTACTTTTAAACCATACTCAAGTTCCGTACCACAAAAAATATCTTTAAATATATATATATATATATATATGTGTGTGTGTGTGTGTGTGTGTGTGTGTGTGTGTGTGTGTGTGTGTGTGTGTGTGTGTGTGTGATAATTTGAGCAGTGACTTCTTTCCTTTTAAACATCTTTCGTTAAATATGGCATCCATGAAAAATTTAATTAATTTTTTACTTAGTTTTTCATGGTTCTTAGAAGTTTTTGTTCTCCAGCCCTTAGAACAATGGGCAATATAAACATTTTTGCGCTCTCTTCCTCTCATTAAACGAAAACATGTCTGAGCGCTGAAACAAATTTAAAAAAATTAGCAAAATCTTCTTTGTCATATTTAATGAAAGATATATGTATATTGTCTGACTGATACGTCACAATTGTGCCAATTGAGATTGTGCCCATTTTTTGCGTGGTCTGCTGGTAGATGGTCTTGGCTTCGTCGAAGATAATTTTAGTTGGTCGAGTTTCTGGATAGCCAATCTTATACTGATTCTTAATGAGCTTCAGTATAGCGGGTGTGGACTAAATTTTTCTTAATGTACGCGTTTTTACCCACAATTTTGGTAGGGCCGATACGTTCCTCTGTTTATATTGATTTTTCTTTTAGGGGGAAGAACAAGATACATGGGATGTCGGGAAAAGGATGAGAATTAAGGAGATAAGAGATAGCAATTGGCGTTGCATTTAAACTCTTAGAGATTGTAGCTATCAGGTAAGCAAGTATACGGAAGGGAGTTCCACAGGCGGGGAGTGCGAGAAAAGAAGCTGTTAGAGAAGAAGTTGCGATTACATTTGATTGTTTTCACTGTAGAAGGATGGGACTTAGTTGCCAGTCCAGTAGCTCGATTAAATTCGTACAGAGGGGACAACAGAAGGCTAAGTTCGTCCGAGTAGAGGCCGTAAAAATATTTGTAGAAGAGACAGAGGCAAGGTGCATCTAGTCGGTTAGAAAGTGACTGGAGTCGAGCTTCCAGGTCGGGATTGACTACATTGCAGATTCTTCTTTGGATTTTGTCGAGAACCCCGAGATGAATAGCATGGGTGCCCGACCAGATATCACAACAGTATTCAATGTACGAGTGGATGTTATATTTGTGTATGTGAAGATGGATTCAAGCGAGAAAAACTACCTCGCCTGACACAGTGACCCAAACTTCCTAGCAGTAGATTTAGCTATTGATTCATTGTAGTTGTACCACTTGAGGTAGGCTGTGAGTGTGAGGCCGACGAGGAATATTGTATTGCTTTCTGAGAGACTAGCTTAATCCATGCTGATGGGTAGGTAGGAGAGATTGTCTGTAATGGTTAAAGGATATCAGCTTCATTTTTGAAGCATTAAAATTTACGAGCCATTTCATAAGCAAGTATATACGAAAGAGAGTTCCATAAACGGGAAGTACTATAAAAACTGTTATAGTAGAAGAGACGATTGCATTTAACTATTTTGTCACGAAAAGGGTGGGACCTTGTTGTCAGTCTTATAGCTTAAGTAAATTCTCGTAAACAGGGGCAACAGGGAGCTAAGCTAGTAGGAGCAGAAGCCGTGTAAAAGAGACAGAGGGAAACCGTGTAAAAGAGACAGAGGGAAACCACTTCTCGTCGGTGAGAAAGTGCCTGTAATCGAGCTGCCAGGTCGGGATCGATTACACTGCAGATTCTTCTTTGGATTTTGTCGAGACCCCCCGGGATGAATAGCAGGAGCACCCGACCAAGTGTGACAGTAGTATACAATGCACGGGCGAATGGTAGATTTATATTATGTGTAAGGTGGATTCTGATGAAAAAACATTCTTGGACCGACACAATGACCCGACCTTTCCAGCACCTTACCTATTGATTCAATGTAGTCATTCCACTTGAGGTCGGCTGTGAGAGTTAAGCCTAGGAGGCACAAAGTATTGCTTTCAGTGCGAGTAGCGTGATCCATACTGATGGTGGGTAGAAGCGATTGTCTATGTTGGTTAAAGGATAGCAGCTTTGCTTTGGAAGCATTAAAATTTACAAGCCATTTTTACCCCAGCTCACCACAGATTGGAGGTTTGTTTTGTCATCCTGGGCAGATTTCTTATCGAGGCGATCGTTGATGAAGATCAGAAAAGATGTAGGACCTAGAATAGAGCCTTGAGGAACACCGGCGTTCGTATAATAGGATCTGGAAACATGCCAGTTCAATACGACCTTCATTACACGATTTGATAGGAACAAATGAAATAAATCAAACAAGCGTCCAGTTATACTATAGCCCTGTAGCTTGCACAGAAGGCCAGCATGCCAGACTCTGCAAAATGCTTTGGAGATGTCATGGCAACAAAATGCTTTGGAGATGTCATGGCAACAACTCAAGTTTCGCCGTTCTTATCAAGAGCCTAAAAATAGTGATCTACGAAGCTGTTATTCGGTACGGGGGCGAGAAAAACTACATTGGGACTGTCAGAGAGAAATGGAAAAGTAGATTTTATAATCATAAAATGAGCATCAGTAATACCAAATTACAAAAATGCGACCATTCTCTCCGAATACTACTCGCAGAAGAGGGAGGGAAAACCAAATCCACAGTGGAGAGGGAAATTTTCTGTAAAGACTGTTCGCGGGTAAGGTTAATAGGTGTAACTTCTGCCCGAGCGAGAAACTGACAATCCTGGAAGGGATGAGGGATGGCAGAATGCTCAACATAAAGCAGGAGTTCGTAGAGTCCTACAAGCATGTTAACAAGTTTCTGTTAAAAAACGTAGGAGTCGGTTGAAAATATAACACCCAGCAGCCTCTCCGGTATAGCTAATCATCAGGGCACTTTTTTGGAATTTGCCATAATTGGTATCTGTGCCTATCCTCCACTCGCCATCTTTGGTGATACTAGTATATTACATTATTATATAATACAAGCTGTGAGGGGACCATTTTTGAACGGGTAATATAATCGGTTTTTTCACCGCCTGTGATTGTGTGAATTTAACATTGACCAACTCTGCAAATCACATGAAACTTTTAGTTATGGATAACAGACCTATATATATATATATATATATATATATATATATATATATATATGTGTGTGTGTGTGTGTGTGTGTGTGTGTGTGTAAACTAAATCGCTATACTCGTTTCGAAAAACCCTTCGAGCATATACACGGAAGGAAAAAAATAAAATAATAAAAAGAACGAGCTAAGCACTTGAACATCAATCAAAGTACGTAACCCAAACAAAAAAAAATCCGAGACGAGTAACCTAAAACAAAAAGCTCTCAATACACAAGTAGAGCAAACAAAGAAAGTAACTAACCTAAAGAGCCAACGAACCTACCAAGGTTTCAACTAATCGGATCTTCAGGGAAGGTTGGCCCTTCCCTAAAGATCTAACCTTGCCTGAAGATCTGGTTAGGTGAAACCTTGGTAGGTTCGTTGGCTCTTTAGGTTAGTTATTTACTATATATATATATATATAGTCATCCGCAGACAGGTCTGTTTCGCTGTATCACAGCTCATCAGTTCGGTTAGACACCCGATTGATTTTTAACCCAGGATTGAAATCCAACTGAATTGGCGTCAGTTGGCGATTCTACCTCTGAGCTATGGGCGCTCGGTATCATACGCCAGTGACCAGAGTGCTCTAATTCATGACTGAATGAACGATATATATATATATATATATATATATATATATATATATAGAGAGAGAGAGAGAGAGAGAGAGAGAGAGAATGAGAGAATGCCAAAACCGTGAAGACGGAGAGGATAATCCAAAAGATTTCATCCAATTAACATAAATTATTAATTTTTTAAAAAAAGAGAGCTCGATGGATATTATCCAGAGCATTATAAAATATTAAAAGGAAAACTCAATACATATTTAGACGGTCATAATCAAGATTTATTTCGACAGTGTAGATTTATTTAGATTGATTCATTCAGACCGTTGAAAAATAAATAAAGGCACTCAGAATATTAAAAAAACGTTTTTGACAGAGATAGTGAAGATTGTATAAACCGGAAATAAACTGAGAATAGATACATCAGATCACACATAATACAAAGGAAACCATATATTTACTTACACATGCATATCTTATGAGAAAATATATGCATACACAACAATATTTTTTAATTATACAGACGCAAAAAATGGGACACAGAATGTATATACACAATCTTCTTCTTCTTCTTCTTCTTCTTCTTCTTCTTCTTCTTCTTCTTCTTCTTCTTCTATCCCTTCAGTATGTAGGCGATCATGGCTTTCCACGTCTTCCTATCTCTGGTGGCTCTTAACACGCCTTCTCCTGTTACACCATGCAACCCTCGTTCCGTCATCCACCTGATTAGGTCCTTCAAATATGTTATCCGCTGATTTCCCCTGTCTCTTTTTCCCTCTATCTGTCCTGTTAGTATCAGATTCTCTAAGCCCTCCTTCTTCATTGCATGTCCCAGGAACTTCAGCTGTCTCTTCCTGATGCTCAGTATTAATTTCCATTTTGTTTCCATCATTTCTAAGACCTCATCATTGCTCACATCCATGATATTCGGAGCATCCTTCTGTAGAACTACATTCGAATTACTTCAAGTTTTCCTTCATCTTTGATGATATTGTCCAGCATTCACTGCCATATTGAAGAACTGACATCACATAGCAATCCAGTACTCCCTTCATTGTTACTCAACCACACAATAATATTAAAATGTAAAGAATATATATTCACACAAAATAAAGGAGAAAATATTTACGTCCATAAAACTACAAAAATCGGTAGAGGGAAGAAAAAAGTAAAACGGAAAAAGGAAAAGGACACTTCAGTCACAAAAAGTAATTTACACAAAAAAACTTCAAAGATAATAACTATCTTCACCGATACCTTTTCAAAGGATTCTTTAAATATTTCAATTTTTTAATTTTCTTTAAAATATAATTTAAATTTTCCTAATATAAAGGGTGTCAATAAAGAAAAAGGATTGATGAAGATCAGAAACAGCGTAAGAACTAGGATATAGCCTTGAGAGACACCTACGTTCATGTGAAATGATCTGGACACTTGCCTATTCAAAACCACCTTCATTTCACGATAACATTAAATCAAACAGTCGTCTAGTAATAACATATCCCGGGAGCTTGCGCAGAAAGCTAGCATGTTTTAAACCCTGTCAAACGATTTTGAGATTATCTAGAGCTGCCTCAGCTCTACCTTTCTGGGGTATACATATTCAGTGATAACCGTGAGCACATCACCGGTAGACTATCGAAATGGAATCCATATTGTTTGTCAGAGAGTAGGTTGTGAGGGGTGAGATGCTTAACACGTTCAGCATTGGTTAAAGCAGCGATTCCTAAACTGGGGAAAATTTCCCCCTGGGGGAAAATGTGAAGCTACCAGCTACCAGAGATGAAATAATTACACTACCTACTCAAACATGACTCTTCTGCCAAGGATGTGTTTCGTGCACAAGATCTTGTAGAATTCTGGGTTAATATGCGTGGAGCATATCCATAACTGAACAAAAACGCATTGAAAATCCTCATTCTGTTTTTCACAACCTACCTTTGTGAGTCAGGATTTTCTACTTTACTCACAATCAAGCCCAAAGCACGAAACTGACTGGAGGTGGAATGTGACATACGTTGCGCGCTTGCCAAAACTAACCCTGATATTGATACACAAGAAGCAGCATTACCCTTCTCACTAATTTAATTCTGAAGTAGAAGAGCAAACAAAAGTTCTTTTATTTGTTACTAATCGCTCTCTATGACTATGCTTAGTTGTTATTAATTGTTCTCCATCCACTTTATTCTGTAACTATAAGTTTATCAGTATATTTGCAGATTTAAAAAATAAATTAGTCAATAGTCTCAGTGAGTTTTAACTGCTTTCTCTCATACACATGAAGGGGGAAATCTGGATGGTTGAACTGGGTGTAGAAGGAAATGACCGAAAAATGTTTGGGAACCACTGGGTTAGAGCCTTGAATATTTTGTAGAAAAGTGGTAAGAAGCTAATAGGGTGATAGCGGAGTCAGAGGGTCCACCAGAGTTTTTAAAAACAGGAGCTACAGATGAGGACTTCCAACAAACTGGAAGCAGAGAAGCAATTTTAGTTTCAAGAAGACTGGAACCAGCTCAGGAGCACATTTCTTAGTGAGTGAGACAGACAGAGAATACATCTCAAAAGGCAGACACAAAACAAATTTTTACTACGTTACTTAAAAATTGAAAACTACAAACAAATACGAAAAAATAAATAAAATAAAAATTAATAAATGAAATAAAATAATCCATATCAATAGATATTTAAACAAATTTAGTAAATAATAAACAAGTTAGAGAAATACAAGTAACTTAATAATAACAATCAACAACAAATAATAAAGTCATCAGTAATAAATAATGAATACAAAAAGTTATCACACAATATTATGAAATAGCTACCAACAGTCCCCTTATAATCCACAATTGTTTCTATTCAATAGCTTCTAAGATAATTTGAAACCCAGCCGTTATCTCTTACCTAATAACCGTTAAAATAATACCCCTATATCCCTATTTTTATTTTATTAAACGGTGATATTATTATCAACAGGCCTACATCGAGAAGTTTCACTAAAGAAAAATATTCTTACCAACAAGAATCGAACCTGTATCCTCCTTTTTTTTTTTTTTTTTTTATTATGTAAATCCCTCCGAAAGTCTCCCGTGGTAAACCGGTAACGGCACGCTTCGGCTATAGGAGTGGTTTTATAGTGGGGATGCCTTCTTTTGAAGGGTGGTTGTTGTATATTGTTACAGATTCACGGAATTTGGCCTTGTTGAAGATAGCCCACTATAAGTCATAAAATGATTATAATTCAAGAAAAGCAAATTGAGTCGAGAAATAACGTTTTATATATACACATATCGATTAAGGTTTTTACATTTAAAGTAATCCTTTAAATATGGGTCCAACGGACGTTAAAATGTTCATGGCAATAAAATGCTGAAAAGAGAATTAATACTTAGGTATGTGGGAGCGTTGTAAGTAAGAAATGTCTTTGGTGTATGCGCTCCTTAGGTCAGTAAGTAGTTTTGAGGCAGCGAAGAAGAAAAGGAGAGGTAAGGGCAACGAACATAGTAAGCCGCTTGACGTCGGTCAAGGGGATATACTAATTACACTCGTCTCTGTCGAGTCTGTCTGTCTGTCTTTCTGTCTGTCTGGGTCCGTCTGTCTGGCGATGCTTTCTGTATCGGCTTTTTATTTCATTTTTTTGAGTCGCAGCAGATCATTTAGAAATTCACATCCGTATTTGATTCTGGGCTTCCCATTAGCCGATAAATAAAATTCGCGTAGGCTCGCGAACTGGAAATTTAATATTTAATTAATTTTTAGTTTTCAACCGGAACACTGCGCGAATCCGGATGCGCACCGACGAGTTTTGGTCATTTGCTTCTTGTTCGTGAGAGTACAAACATCCGGTCCATCGCTTTGCTCGGTCGGTATCACCACAGTTTCCCTGATTTAAAAAAAAGTGAGGATACTTTTTCCATTTCTTTCGGAACACACATTTCTCGATCAAGTCCGGTTTGACATAATCCTAACAACATCAGATAGGTAGATGACTATCGATAGCAGACACGGGAAAAAACTGCAGAAACTCCAAGTCAAGGTAGTAAAGGAAAGTCAGACGAAAAAAAGACTACCGTCAATTGTAAGAAGGCATAATTCATAGTCGTTAGCAAAATGGTTCAATCCAATGAAAATGCAAGTTACGAATTGGAAACGTCAGAATCAAGTACAAAAATTTGACTATCAGAAAAGTGTTAAAATAGACGACCGAATCCAAAGTCCTATTAGCGGAAACCTAAACAGAATATTAAAAGACAATAAACCTTCGTTACAAACAAAGAAAACGGTGCTGAACACCCATATATCAATTTTTTATATAGATTAAGGTTGTGTCTCTATTTCTGAAATGAGGTATTGTAATTAATTACATTATTTACATTGTTCGGACTGTTGTCTTCATTTTTATTGCCATATTCACAACGTTTCGGCCGTTGTACGCTCCGAGATTCTTCATTATTCACTTTATTTTGTTTCCTTGGGTAGGTTGTTCTCCTCCCATGATTCAATGCGCTTCCAGATATCTCAGTTATCTCCCTTTAACTCAGCTCTCTAAATTTTGTGTTCGCCTCTGCTGTAGCAAAGTATTGAACTCAAAAGTCTTTCGGTAAAATCACTGGATCCAGCCAACACTTTTAGGCGCTGGCCATGTGTTAGTTGGATCCAGGGACTTGATTCAAAGAACTGTGAGTTCAATACCTAGCTACAGTAGAGCTGAACAAAAGTAAATTAGTGAATTGCTTAGGCAATTATAATGAACCCAACTGGAATTGGAAATCACCCATTAATAATTATGAGCCATTATCCATTACACCACCCGCAAATCCAAGCTTACAGCCCATGCGGTCACCTACCTAGTTACTGACCAGGCTCGATGTTGCTTAACTTCGGTGAATGTACAGGAAGCGGTTTTTCAGCGTGGTGTGGCTGTAAGGTCTTTTATATAGAATTTTGTCAACAGAGCTATTGTTCTACAATAGGACGCTGTGAAGAGACATGGCCCATGAAACAAGAAGCGTGGGAGGACACCGTAATTGAAAGTATATGTAGGTGTTAGAAAGGGATTCGTGTGAGAAAAAGTGATCCCTTTCTTTTCTCACACACGCACACACACTTTCGCCGGGGAGGAGGAAGAATGTATTTTTCAGGGATAATGCGCCCGTGCATGCGAATGCGTGCATATGCATGTTCATATGCAATTACAGATGCATATGAAAGCGCAGATCCATGTGCAGTTACAGGTGCATGTGCATCTACTGGTTCATGTGAATGTGCATGTGCAGATATCGGTACATTTGCAGGTGTGTGTGCATGTACATATGCAGGTACATGTACATGTACATATGCATTGTGTGTACAGGTGTATGTGCAGGTACATGTGAAAATGCCTGTACAGTTACATGTATAGGTGCAGGTGCAATTACATGTACAGGTGCAGGTCAATACATGTTTTAAACAAACATCTCTAGCCACACTAACGGAGCCCTAAAGAGAAGTGCGTTCACTACATTAGCAATCGCCTTCGAGAAACGTCGTTATATACTATGCTGGACTTTGTTTTGAGACAGGCTCACTAGTACAAAAGCAATCGGTGAAAGATCGAACTCACTAATCGGTAGTAATAATTGAAGGCAACTGCCCTTAGAGAACAGTTTGCTGCCTCTAACATAAGACAAGCATCCCTCGTATGGACGCATGCGCATCAAGCTGAAACTATGAAGGCTAAAGTAAGGACGATGTGCGTTGTGGTACAGTGGATATCGGCTCGGAACGAGAAGCCGGGGAGCCGAGTTCGAATTCCAGTTGAATCCATTGTATTCACTTACGCGCAAGTACCCTTGGGAAAGGTATTAATCCGTCTCTTCCTTCCAGTTATGGGTTAAATAGCAGGACAGATTGGGTTCTATAGCCTTGGCTGGCAACCAGTCTACCGCAGAAAGCAATGGCAACTTACTGCGGGATAATCTTCTGCTCAGTCAGTCATGTCTCTTTCGAGACATGATCGCCCAAGCGTGTATCACGTATGGCACTTAACTGACTGACTGAAAGTAAGGACTCGTAAAAAGTAAAAGATTGAGAAGAGACGGGTTTACATATTATATGTTATATGTTATATGTGTGAGCGTGAGTGTTAACTTTTAGGGATGTGTGTGTGTGTGTGTGTGTGTGTGTGTGTGTGTGTGTGTGTGTGTGTGTGTGTGTGTTTGCGTGCGCGCGCTTGTGTGTGTTTGCGTGCGCGCGCTTGTGTGTGTTTGCGTGCGCGCGCTTGTGTGTGTTTTATAATCTTAATTCTGCTTTTAAGGTCTAATTCTCACTTTTCAAATCAAAAACTTGGATATTTTTTAAAAGAAAATACTTCGTACATTTCTCATTCACTTTGTCTATTTTTTACCTCTTTTTTTACTCATTTTTTTTATCTTTTTCATTTCCAATTAGCATCTTTCTTTCTTGCCGACGGTTCGGAATAAAGTACTTCTAGTATTTTCCTCTCTTCGCTTCCTTTTATCCTGTATCTTTCGTGAACTCACTCGAGATTTTACAAGTCTTAAAACAAAATCTCTCATAATACGACTAATATTTACTTAGCACTAAAGCTGCCCTTCTTTTAGCCAATGCTCTCTATTATAAAAAAAGGCCATTGTGTATTTGTTTGTATATATATATATATATATATATATATATATATATATATATATATATATATATATATCCCTCTTGATAGAGACAATAGCGAGGCAGCGTCGGCTCAGTTCATTCTTTTTACTGCCAGATATTTAGCTTTACTACCAGTTATGAAAGCTCTTGCAGCGTGTTTGCTCTTTAACAGTACCTTATTACGTTTTGCAATAATTATGTCGTCGAGTAGTGAAGAATATATATATATATATATATATATATATATATATATATATATATATATATATATAATGTAAGATTCTCAAGAGCAAGTACATAGATATATATGTTGCCGTCATTCTACCGTCATTTTTGACAGCACGAGCTCACTCGTATAAAAATAAACTAAGCAAATGATCACAAAATTAAGCTATATTAGAATGTGCTAGCCGCAGACACCAGGTAATGTTCTGTTTATCATAGCGCATCTGAAAGACAAATTCGACTTTTGTTTTTGCTATGTTTTTAACATGACAAAATAAAACGGTTATGGAAAAATGACACATTCGCCGAGTATTGGAAATAACTAGGGAATTTATTGTGGAAACATGAGTACAGCGAACAGTTTTGGATGTTTAATAAGGATGTGGTTGTGGAGAGCCTAGTAAAGTCCTGTACGCCATGTTTCTCGGCTCCTGCCGGAAGTCTCTTCTTGTCTCCCAGTATGCACCTATTAGCTCGGGATTAACTCCCTTGAATGGACAAGGGGAGATAACTTTTGACCCTTTTTATGGTGGTCCTAATAGTTTTTTTTTTAATTTACTCAAACTTTGCATACATTACTAAAAATATATATTTAATAAAATGCGTTATGAAGAATGACTTGAAATATTTGAAAGAAACTCTTACTTGATGCCGTCCCCAAGTCCAGACTGTCCTGGGAGGGGGGGGGTAGCACCTGTTAGAGCCTCATCTATGAGCAAATATTGAACTCCCAAATAAAAACAAAACACCATACTATAAAAATACATTTTTATAGTAAATATGCTATCAATGCTTTTTTATATAACAAAAACATTAACAACGATACATATATTAAAACAGCCAACAATACATTTGAAGCATAATTAACAACAATACATTTTATCGCAAAATGAGAAACAATACATTTTATCTACGGTTCCAGCCATCAAATTATGATCAAATATTTAGATTTTGGCATTAGATAACCCATAACGCTAATCAACCAACCAATCATCATGAAACAATTTTTTCCGGTATTAATCCATATAATATCCTACAATTTCTTAAAGAAATCAAATTATATTCCAAAATATAACTTCAAAATACGGCAACATAAAAGAGACATATCTCCTCCACGAGTAAGTATTTCTACAGGAACATGTATATGAACAAAAACTGAGTATCATCTACCATGTATTCAATTGTGAAAGCAGAATAACATGTATCATATTTTTATTATTTCAAAGCTCCTAAGAAAATTCAGTTTCAGCATTAAATGATCCATAAAGAATTGATATGTCGTTAAACAACTTAATCAATCAGTTTAGATTAAAGACGCCTTACAAATATTTTCTTAAAATGCACAAACTAACTAAAACACAGTAAACAAAAAAGTTCTGTCTGTTTTGGGATTAGTCATTGAATGAAGTTGAAATATATACGAAATGCGTGTAGCAATTGTTTTCCAATTCGGATAGCCGGAAGTAGAAACATCAGACGTTATAAATAACACGCGCACCGTGCTCGATCATCTGTTAAAAGCCGGGCAGCTGTGTTAAAGATGGAAGTGTCTAGAGATCTCGTTCGAGGCTGATTGCTTTACGACTTCAAAGTGGGCTTATCAGCAGCTGTATCAAGTCGCTGCATATGGCAAGCGTTTGTGGGTAGTGATGTGAATGAACGTACTGCAAGGCGTTGGTTTCGAAAATTCAAGTCGAGAGATTTGTTTCTCCATGGATGACCACAGGTCTTGAATGACGGAGTCCAGAAGGCGGCCATTGAAGAGAACAGTAGTCTCACGTGTGGTGAATCTGCAAGATAGTTCAACGATTCCGATGAAACAGTTAGACTTCACCTGCACCGCCTAGGTAAGACATACAAACTGAGCAAGTAGGTTCCGAAACGCTGTTGGAGGTCCACAAGGAACAACGAGTGGCAGCCTGCGTATCGCTGCTTTCTCGCCACCGTACCAAATCCTTATTTAATCGTGTACTTACCAGTGATGAAAAGTTGGTTCTGTACGAAACTCCCAAGCGTTCCAGATATTAGTTGCCTCCTCAGGATGCTGTCCCTCACACCGTAAGACCACCTATGCACCCACGCAAAATTGCGCTTTGTGTCTGGTGAACAGGTCGTCAAGTGGTTCATTATGAACTGTTACCAACTGGCCAAACGGTCACTGGAGACCTATACTAGCAGCAATTGAAACGTGTGCAACAGGCATTGCGCCAGAAGGAGCCAGCACTGATGAATCGCGAAGGTGTGCTTTTCCTCTATGACAACGCCAGGCCGCATATCACGTGAGTGGTCAGGGATGAAATACGGCAACTTGGGTGGGAGACTTTGTGCTATCCACCTTATTCACCTGACCTTGATAATCATCTTCGTGGGAAATCCTTCACCATTGAAACAGACTTGAGCAATGGTAAAATATTAATTACGCCATGATCGTGTGCGCGCCTTGTGAAACTCAAATCGACATATGCCACCTAAGCAATGAGTGTCATAACATAAATCATAAAATTCATGAATTAGTCAATCTTGTGAACCCAGATTTTTAGAATATGACAAAAGGAAAACACCAATAAAGTATTTGAACAGGTGAAGAGGCTCATCCCTTGATTCCTGTTTAGGATGTGGTTTCCGGTTTTTCTCTTTTCCAATCTTTTCACTCTTCTTTTTTATTTTTTTTATTTTTTCAATTGGAGTAGATAGACTAAACTATCGCCCGGTTCACACTCCACCCACGTCTATTGTTTAGGGTGTGGTTTCCAGTTTTTCTCTTTTCCAATCTTTTCACTCTTACGTAGCCCCCTGTGCATCAGTGGCGTTTTTGCCTTGCTTGGGGTGAAATGATTAAAAAAAAATAAAAATAAAAAAATAAAGACACGAAACAACATATATGCAAATCCAGTGTTAAATTTTCCGGACCGTCTTTCCTCTTTACGTGTCTTAGAAATTTCAATTGCCTCTTTCTGATTCTGTCTAAGTTTTTTTTTCCTTTCCATTTTTCTTAAAACTTTTTCGTTACTTAGATACTCTGTCCATGATATTCTCAGCATCTTCTTAGAGAAACACACTTATGTTGTTTCAAGTCTTCTCTCCATCTGTAAACATTATTGGACATTTGTTGCACACACAAAAGAATCCTAATTGTTTTATATTGCCTATACGTATGCGTGGGTGCGTGTATAAGCGTCCGCGCATGTGTGTGGACACAAACATGTGTGAATGCGTGATATTTGTAACGATTTTAAAGTGTGATTACGACGGAAGCGACAGCCAATAAAATTCTTCATTTGTTAATTAAGTTCCCTTTCACTCGTGTCAAACATACATTGAACCCGTGAATAATAAAAGCAAAAGGTTTTATGGGTTTTATACGTCATGCAATGCTATTACGTGCTAGAGATATTTGTATTGGGTATGTACATAAGTTCGTGTCGTTTTAAGTGAAATTCAATGACATATTAAGTTACTAGCAGTATAGCCCGGCGTGATGTGGCTGAAAACCTGGAATAATAATGCCATTTCTCCAAATAATACGCCGTTATTTTTACCAAAGAAAAAAATGGTCGAGGATAAGATAAGGGAAAATTATAGCACCAATTTCAGTGCAAATACGCATTTAGCTATGAAAATTGGAGTAGATAGACTAAACTATCGCCCGGTTCACACTACATCCACGTCTATTGAACAGGTGAAGAGACTCATCCCTTGTTTCCTGTTTAGGATGCGGTTTCCGGTTTTCTCTTTTCCAATCTTTTCACTCTTTTCTTTTTTTATTTTTTTTTTTCAATTGGAGTAGATAGACTAAAATATCGCCCGGTTCACACTCCACCCACGTCTATTGAACAGGTGAAGAGGCTCATCCCTTGTTCCCTGTTTAGGATGTGGTTTCCGGCTTTCTCTTTTCCATTCTTTTTGCCCTTAGTTAGCCCCCTGCGCATCAGTGGCGTTATCGCCTTGCTTGGGGTGATATGATTAAAAAACAAAAAGTAAATAATCGAATTATATTAACCTATTCGTTTTTATACGGTTTATCAACATTTTCAGGATTATTCAAAGCAAGAAAATATATTTAGATTCCAAGATTTTTTTATAATAATGGTTTAGTCATATAAGTGTTACTGTTTTATCCATAGTTGGGGAGAAGTGGTAAATTCATACCTTTACCACTGATATTCGAGAGAGAGTGAACTAGGCTTTTCGGTTAATAATTCCAAGTCATTATTCATTGCTCGATTTGAACATCCAAGCTTAGAGCACCTGATATTTCCAAGAAGTTACCCATCTAAATACTGACCAGGATCGACGTTGTTTAACTTTGTTAATTGTATATGGACCGGTGTTTTTGCGTGATGTGGGTGTAACCCTGGAATGGTAATGCCATTTCTCCAAAGTATATGTCGATATTTCTACCAAAGAAAAATAAAATAGTTCAGGATATAGTAAGAGAAAACCATAGCATTAAATTCAGTGCAAATACGCATTTAGCTATACAGTAGCTAATCGAATGTCTTACATTATATTGATTCGTTTTTATGATTTATCAACACTTTCCTGGTTATTTAAGCCAGAAGAATATACTTAGTAAATCTTTTTTTTTGGGGGGGGGGGTGGTAATAATGATTTAATGATACAAGTATTACTATTTAAACCATAGCTGAGAGAGAAGTTGTTGATTCATACCTTACTGTGTGATATTTGAGTGTAAGTGAATTAGGCTCTCCGATTAACAATTCCGACCCCTTATCCATTACACCACTAACACACCCAAGTTTACAGCATCTGCTATTCAGAAGCGGTCAACAATCTAGGTACAGGTTCGTCGTTGCTTAGCTTCGCAGATCTTGCGAGATCCGCTGATTTTCACCGTGATGAAGCCGTAAGCTTGTTCTTTTCAAAGAAACGTCGTTTTGTTTTTTGTTTTTTGGTTTTTTAATCGTGTCACCCCAAACAAGGCATTCCACTGCCACTATAGCGCAGGGGGTTACATAGAGCAATTGGGTATAGGAAATGTCAGAAGGAGAGTGATAGACGAGTTAGGATGTACATAGGAAAAGAGTTGGAGAGAGTGGGTGTGAGTTAGTGTGTTAGGAAGTATCTATTGACCCTACATTTAAATTCCTGGAGGTTGTAGCCGTCGGGGAAGCAAGCATGCGATAGGGAATTCCACAGGCGGGAAGTGCGAGGAAATAAGATGTTGGAGTAGAAATTGCGGTTACATTTCATCGGTTTCAGTGTAAAGGTGTGGGACCTGGTTGCCAGTCTAGTATCTCGTGCAAATTCACATCTAGGGGACACCAGTGATTTAAGTTCCTCAGAGCAGAAGCCATGAAAGTATTTATAGAAGAGGCACAGGGAAGCCACGTCACGCCGGTGAGAGAGTGACTGCAGGCGGTCAGCCAAGTCGGTATCAATCACATTACAGATTCTTCGCTGTA
This sequence comes from Ascarosepion bandense, assembly GCA_037127315.1. Lineage (NCBI taxonomy): Eukaryota > Metazoa > Mollusca > Cephalopoda > Sepiida > Sepiidae > Ascarosepion > Ascarosepion bandense. The sequence continues at coordinate 358,396 of JBBBDQ010000284.1, forward strand.
TTTTGTCAAGAACCCCGAGGAGAATAGTAGGGGCCCCCGACCAGATGTGGCAGCAGTATTCAATACACGGGCGGATGGTAGATTTATATAAGTGCAGGATAGATTCAGACGGAAAGAATTTCCGGGCCCTGCTCAAAGAGCCGACTTTCATAGCAGCGGATTTAGCAATGGATTCGACGTGGTCATTCCACTTGAGGTCCGCTGAGAGTGTCAGGCCAAGCAGGTGTAGTGTTTTATTCTCTGGGAGGCAAGCCTGATCCATGTTGCGTTTGAACAGAGAATCGCAGATAGAAATAGAGTGCATCCAGTTTCTTTTTTTTTTTTTTTTCATGTTAAATTCTGAAAGATTCAAAACGACGTAACGATTCACGTATTTCATGTTTTTAAATATCTTACAACGAAAGTATGAGATATATGGAGTATCTCCGCGATGTCCTGGGTATGCGACCTAGACTAGATTCTTTTTTTTTTTTTGGTAAATCGTGAGACACTGAAACTACATAAAGATTCTCTTTATCTAAGTATATTAAAATGTACTACAACGTTTATATGCGATGTTTTAATCGTTTCACCCCAAGCAAGCCGGTACCCCAAGCAGAAGAGTAAAGAGAAAGACGAACCAGTTATGGAGGGTGTCAGAGAAAAGGTAAGAACAAGATACATGGGGTTATGTAGAAAGAACTGAAGTCAAGTGGATAAGAGATGGGTATTGACATTGCATTTAAATTCCTGGAGGTTGTAGCCATCAGGAAAACCAAGTATACGGAAGGTAGTTTCGCGGGCAGAAAATGCGAGAAAAGAAGCTGATGGAATAGACTTGTCGGCTGCATTTGGTTGATCTAAATGTAAATAGGTGGGACCTTGTTGCCAGTCTGGTTGCACGAGTAAATTCTTGAGGAGAGGGCACCTGTGACCTAAGTTCATCGGAGAAGAAGCCATAAAAATATTTGTAGAAGAGACAGAGAGAAGCCACATCCCGCCGGTGAGAAAGTAGCTGCCAAGTTTGAACTGATCGCATTACAGATTCTCCTTTGGAGCCTGTCGAGAACACTGAGATGAACGGCAGGGACGCCTGACCAGATATGACAACAGTTAAAAGGTTGATTTATATATATATATGCAAGATGAATTCAGGCAGAAAAAACTCCTGACCTGACACAGTGACCCAACATTCCTAGCAGTGGATTTAGCTATTGACTCAATGTAATGATTCCACTTGAGGTCGGATGATAGGGTAAAGCCGATGAGGCGCAGTATATTGCTTTCAGGAAGACTTGCTTGGTCCATGCTTATGAGGAGCAGGAGAGATTGCCTGTGATGGTTGACAGATAGCAGTTTTGTTTTAGAAGCATTGAAATTTACAAGCTACTTCTCATCTCAGTCCACCACTGAGGGGAGGTTCTTCTCAAGATCAGCAGCGAGGTTGTTTGTCTGCCTTGCCAGATTTCTTACTGATACGGGAGTAAATAGTGGTGTTATCTGCGTAGAAGACTACTTGAAATTTGATCTCATCTGGTAGATCATTTATGAAGATCAGAAAGATCGTTGGGCCGAGAATAGAGCCCTGGGGATACCAGCGTTCGTGCGGTAGGGTATGGAGGCATGCCCATTCAAGAAGATCTTCATTATGCGGCTAGATAGGAAGGATTGAATCAGATCAAGCAAACGTCCAGTAATACCATAACCCTGTAGCTTGCGTAAAAGGCCAGCGTTCCAAACCCTTTCAAAAGCCTTGGAGATATCCAGGGCAACAGCACGAGCCTCGCCGGGCTTATCGAAAGCCTGGTATATGTACTCCGTGATGGTCGTTAGCATATCGGCAGTAGACCTGGCAAAGTGGAATCCATACTGTCTGAGTTTATGGGCAGTAAGATGTCGAACTATTTCAGCATTGATCATAGCCTCGAACTCTTCTCCGAAAATTGGTATGAGGCTGATAGAGCGATAGTTGGATGGGTCTGAGGGTTCCCCTGAGTTCTTAAATACAGTAACCACAGAGAAGGACTTCCAGCAGGCAAGAAAACGGGGACCAAAAAGGCTGTAATTATAGAGTTTAGAGGAGAGTTCAGAGGCACTCTTCCTCAGGACAATGACCGGCATTCAATCACCTCCACTAGCCTTATGGGGATCAAGTTTTGATATTATCTTAGATACCAGAGACGGGTTATGTAAACATCTTTCATTTAAGCCTCAGTTCTAAGAGGGAAGTTGGGTGCAGGTACTCCATACGAGTCAGATGTGTAGTTTGATGAGAATCTGCGAGCAAAGCACTCGGCCTTGTCAGCAGATGCCGTGGGGCTCTCGAATTTATTTATTAAGAGAGTGATGAAGGATTTGCTGTTGTTTAGCACAGGTTTGCAGAGCCGCCAATAGTCTTTGGAGCCGACCTTACAGGCATCTATGCGCTGCCTCATTCTCTCAGCAAACAACAGCTCGGCGTCATTCAGGATCCTCTTACACTCATTACGAGCAAAGGCAAATAGGTGCCTCTTGTGGTCAGATGTATGGCTCCGAAATATCCGGAAGTAGTAGTTCCTGTGGGCAATGGTGGCCAAACGGGCAGGAGAGAATGAGGTTTTGAACGGAACTTCCTGATCTGTATGAAGGTATCGATGCCAGCTTTCACCCAGGAAGAGACCTCAGAGGCGCAGTCCTCAACTGGGAGACTGAATACTTTTCCCTGAGGGACGTCGCATAGGAAATCGAGAAACGCGTCCCAGTAAGCTGTTTGGTAGCAGTAGGAGGCTCCTGGGCGGAGTGAAAGTGGTTGGATGTGTTAATAGGAACAGCAGCATGAATGGAGTTACCGAGAGGGCAAAGCTGCGAGACCTGATAGGAGTCAGGTACAGAGGTGAAGCAGAGATCTAGTAGAGAAGCGTGTCCTGAAGGGATACTGGGAAAGCGTATGGAGAACTTCACCACTTGCGTAAGAGATTGAAAAATACAAAGTTCATGGTGTGAATGCCAGCAGAATCAGTGACGGAGTCTTTTAGCCACCTGGTATGATGGGTGTTAAGATCTTCGAACACAAATATGTAGGCGCATGGGTGAGAGGATGGAAGATGTGGAGTATCTCTGCGATCTCCTGTGTTGTGTAGATATTTATTCATTTATTGTACATATTTATTTATTTTCAACTAGCCTAAATATTCGAGAAATCTCATTAAACTAAAACATCGAAGAGCGCAAATTTATTTTTAATAAGATTTCTCGAACATTCAAGTCGGTAGAAGAAAATAAATGAATACTGTTTAATAAATAAACGGGGCGTCTACTCAAATACGGGGGTCCTCAAATATTAACGTTTAAAATAACATGTCAAATTTATAAAAATTAATTAGTCTTCTTAGAAACGTTTGTGTGTGTTTGTTGTGTGTGTGTTTTGTGTTTGCGTGTGTGTGTGCGCGCGCGTGGTATCCTGTCTATTATAATAAAGACCGTTGTGTATTTATTTGTCAGTATATATATAATGACAATAAATTTATAAATCCATTGGTAATTATTTCTTATTTCACGAAAATTTTACAAATCCGCTCGTCTGACCAAAATTTTTGACTAAAAAGAATATGTTAGATTTATCCAGACAAAAGGAATCGTGGGGAGGACAGGTGTTGAGTTCTCACCGGATTACGGTCCCCTGTGGAACTAAACTTACAAATTACCAAGAATACTATATATATATATATATATATATTATAAGTTATGTTTTAGAACATAATTTCTTCTATATATATCCTCTTCTCTACAATCATATGGCTGTTTCAGTGTTTGGACTCAAACACTTCATCGGGAGAAATAAAGAATCATTCTCTGTTTATATTTGGTTCGTTGTTGTCGTGGGGCTTAGTACTCTCATGGAGAGAGAGACGTCGGCTCAGTTCATAAGAGACACAATAGCAAAGAAAGTTCATTCTCTTTACTACAAGTTATTAAACTTTGCTACCAGTTATAAAAGCTCTTGTGCATTCGGTCATTAACAGTGGCTTATTATTATTATTATTTTTTTTGCAATAATTATGTCGTCGAGTAGTGAAGAATATATACATATCCGTATATATATATATATATATATATATATATATATATATATATATATATATATATATATATAACAAGGAAGTAACAGTACAGATAGTACATAACAATTATTTTATTAAAATTATTGATCTGTACAATACTTTGTTTTTCATAACTCCAATATACCTTAATATAGCATAATTACTTAATTCAAATTCTAACCTAAACAATTTAGCCCCTTTAACAAATACAGTAGTATAAAAATTAAATTTTTTAAAACCAAAAATCTGACCTTCTCTCATAAACCAATTTCTACACATTTTAATATCATATGTTCCTAGTATATATCTTCCCCAGGCAAATAACAAGTGTCATTTTATCATGACACAATCTCTTTCATACGACCTCAATGTTCAGATGTCTAGTTCAACCTAATTCTCACTTTTGATTGAGTAATACAAACACACCTATAATCATATAGTTTGACTTCCTCCAACCACCCCTCTTTAACTAAAAAAAATATCGCGCCAGTTTCACTTTAGACAGTACCACTCGTAGTGCGACTTGATATGATTAATTAATGAAATGTCTAAAGTGAAACTGGCGTGATATTTTTTTAATCATATCACCCCAAACAAGGCGATAATGCCACTGAAGCACAGGGGGATACGTAAGAATGAAAAGAGAAAACCGGAAGCCACATCCTAAACAGGGAACAAGGGATGAGCCTCTACACCTGTTCAATAGATGTGGGTGGAGTGTGAACTGGGCGATAGTTCAGCTACTCCAATTGAAGAAAAAAAAAAGAAAGAAAAGAGTGAAAAGATTGGAAAAAAGAAAGCCGGAAACCACATCCTAAACAGGGAACAAGGGATGAGCCTCTACACCTGTTCAATAGATGTGGGTGGAGGGGGAATGGGCGATAGTTTAGCTACTCCAATTGAGGAAAAAAAGGAAAGAAAAGAGTGAAAAGAGAAAGCCGGAAACCACATCCTAAACAGGGGAACAAGGGATGAGCCTTTTCACCTGTTCAGTAGACGTGGGTGGAGTGTGAACCGGGCGATAGTTTAGTCTATCTACTCCAATAAATATTATTAACACATTTTAACAAGAAACCGTTACTAAATCTAATAAAACAAAAACGACTTTTTATCGATTGCAAAAACAAAATAATGTCAAATTTGATCAAATGATTTACAAAGATTTTAAAATTATTAGTAAATATTAGTTGAGAAAGGGTGGGAATTATTCTTATTCTCTCTTTCACTTCCTTTATCCCTCTCTCTCTCTCTCTCTCTCTCTCACTATCATCTTCTCTCTCTTTCATTCAACCTCTCTGCTTCCTTCTCTACTTCTCTCTCGCTCATCCCTCTCTCTCTCTCCTCCCTCACATTCTCTCGCCTCCCCCTCCCTTACGCTCACTCTCTAATATTTTGAAATTGTTAGTAATAGTTGAGAAATGGTAGAATTACTCTCAATCACCCTCTTTCTCTCCTTCTCTGTCATCTCTTTCTTTCTCCTTCCTCTCCCTCTCCTTCCTTCCCTCTCCCTTAGTATCACTCTCTCTCTCGCTCTCTAATTTTTTGAAATTATTAGAGAATAATAGTGGGAAAATGATAAAAATTAGTTACTCTCATTCTCCCTTTCTTTCTCTCTTAACTCTTTCTATCTCAATCGTCCCCCCTATTTCATCTTTCTATCTCATTCTCTCGCTCTCATTCTCTTTATTTCTCTCTCTCTCTCTCCCTCTCTCTCTCTCTCTCTCTCTATGTCTCTCTGTCTCTCCCTCATACATACATACATACATTCTTTCTTTCTTTCGTTCTCTCTCACTTAAATATTTTTATAAATAGTGACGTCATTCTGGTTACATAAAAGTGCTAAGCCTGCAGGGCTCTTCGTCTTATATGTCTTTTAATTAGATATTTACCGTAATTGCACTAAACCAGAAAGTATTAAATGATTCCCATTTTTCCTCTTTTATTAACAATGAATTTTAAACAAACGCATTAGTTTAAAAACTTTCTTCATTAGAGGCATTTCATTCTATTTAACATTAGAACGTATTTTTGCTTTAAAGACCCACCTGAAAATTTCCTAGATTCGAGAAAAACAATTAACATAAAAATGTTAAAACTAAAAAAACAAAAACAAAATCAATATATTTAGCTGGGTTTTCATATGAAAAAATATACTCGAATTGAAATTTAAACTTCTTTAATGAATATTTCAATGCTAATTAATATGCAATTGTTGCGAACTTTAATTTTTTTTTTTTTCAACTGACTTGAATTGCCCAGCTCAGATGAAAATACCTCACGGAAATCGGAACACAAATATTACAGCTTCTGTAAAGACGAAAACCGAAACAGATTAATTCAATAACATTTCCGTACACTCATAGTTACACATCAAATATGTGCTTTATAAATCTGATCTAATCTAAACTTATTCATGGAACTGTGTGTGTGTGTGTGTGTGTGTGTGTGTGTGTGTGTGTGTGTGTGTGTGTGTGTGTGTGTGTGTGTGTGTCCGTTACCTATAGACACCGAAACGGGTGAACCGATTTTCTTGAAAATTTACACAGTTGTACTATAAGCGTCTGTGAGTGTTCTTAGCTAGGTTTTGTGCCGAGGTACCCCCGATCAATACCGAAAATCGATAATCGAAAAAATCGGGTTTTAGAAGAAGTGGTCCGATTTTAATCAAATTTGATACACTCATAGACAAAGACATAAGAAACGATATTCAGAAGTTTCAAGGTTGCAGTTCTTACAATAGTGCAGAAAATTTGATATCGATACCAGGAAATCAAAATTTGACTTCCATCCATTCATTTTTCTTTCAGTCTACGGTTTTGCTTTAACTGGAAACAACTATTGCTTTTTAGTCTTTCATGCCAATGTCCAAGATTGGTAAATTGTCGCAATTATTTTATTATTTCAAATATTCTTTAAGCTGAGTCTGAGCTCCAGGACCATGTTTTAAAGCTTTCATTACACCCGAGCAACGCCGGGCTATACTGCTAGTTAAGTAATAGAAGAGAACTGAATATTCATTCAACTTTCAAGTGACACCAATTTTGATAAAATACATTTCTAGTTTTACGTCAGGTGAACGCTTCAAACGAAGTTGTGGTTACTCAGTTTATTGTATTTCTAAGCAAGATGCAACACAAAGTCTATAATGAAAACCTCGTTATATAATACACTAGTTTGTCTCTAATTTCTGTAACTATTAATGCCGCCAATGCAAAAAGTTAAATGTAACTATGTCTTTTGTACTGGTGATGCCAGGTGACAGTGTCTTTGCTTCCAGCTGGACTGGGTTAAGTTGGTGGATTTTCTGATATTTTTTTAATCGTTTCATCCCAAGCAAGGCGATAACGCCACTGATGCGTAAGGGATTAAATAAAAGAAAAAGATTAGATCGGAGGAGAGTAAAGAGAAAAGCGAACCAGTTACGTGGGGTGTCAGAGAAAGGCCAAGAGAAGGATAGGAATACAGGTGTGATGACAGTTGCAAAGGTAGAGAGAAGGGAAAAGATATACAGGGTGATATAGAACGAACTGGAGACGAGTGGTTAAGAGATGGGTATTGACATTGCATTTAAATTCCTGGAGGTTGTAGCCGTCAGGAAAGAAAGAATATGGAAGAGAGTTCCACAGGCGGAAAGCGCGAGAAAAGAAGCTGAGAAGTAGAATTGTCGGCTGCATTTGTTTGATCTAACTGTGAATGGCAACCCAGTTGCCAGTCTGGTTGCATGAGTAAACTCATATGGCAGGGGCACCAGTGACTTAAGTTCGTCGGAGCAGAAGCCATGAAAATATTTATAGAACAGAAAGAGAAAAGCCACATCCCTTTGGTGAGAAAGTGGCTGGAGTCGAGCGGCCAAATCGGTACCTATCACATTACTGATTCTCCTTTTTAGCCTGTCAAGAATACTGAGTTGAACAGTGGGTGCGCCTGACCCTATATGATAGCAGTATTCCATGCACGGACAGATGGTTGATTTGTATATGTGCAAGATGGATTCAGCCAGAAAAAACATCCTGGCACGACACAGTGATTCAACCTTCCTAGAAGAGGATTTATATGAACAATTGTTGGGTTATTTCATGTAGAAATCTGTTTTTAAATATACCTACGTCTGTATGTAAACATTGGTATGATATATGCTTGAGCCTAAAAATAAAAACTGGTCTATAGACAAACATTGTTCGATTTTATACTTGAGTCTATAGCAAAATTTTTTGGTTTTTTTTTTTTTTTTTAATCATCTCACCCCAAGCAAGGCATTCCACTGCCACTATTGCGCATGGGGCTACATAGGGGAAGGTAAAGAGAAGGAGTGGATAGACATAGGGAATGTCAGGAGAAAGGTGATAGATGAGTAAGGATAGCGAGGATGAGTGTCGAGCAGGTTAGTGTGTTAGGAGGTGTCTATTGACCTTACATTTAAACTCCTGGAGATTGTAGCCGTCGGGGAAGCAATCGTTTGGAAGAGAATTCCACAGTCGGGAAGTGCGAGGAAAGAAACTGTTGGAGTAGAAGTTACGGCTGCATTTTATCGGTTTCACTGTAAAAGGGTGGGATCTAGTTGCTAATCTAGTATCTCGTGCAAATTCGTATTTAGGGGGCACCAGTGATCTAAGTTCATCGGAGCAGAAGCCGTGAAAGTATTTATAGAAGAGACACAGCGAAGCCACGTCTCGCCGGTGAGAGAGAGACTGCAGGCGGTCTGCCAAGTCGGTATCTATCACATTACAGACCCTCCTCTGAACCTTATCGAGAAGCCCGAGGAGAACAGCAGGGGCACCCGACCAGATATGGCAGCAGTATTCAATGCACGGGCGGATGGTAGATTTGTAAATGTGCAGGATAGATTTAGACGGAAAAAACTTCCGGGCCCTACACAGAGAACCAACTTTCATAGCAGCGGATTTAGCAATGGATTCGATATAGTCATTCCATTTGAGGTCCGCTGAAAGTGTGAGACCAAGGAGGCGTAGTGTTTTACTCTCTGGGAGGCAAGCCTGGTCCATGCTAATGGGAGGTAGGTGAGATTGTCGATGATGGTTAATTGACAGTAGCTTCGTTTTAGAAGCATTAAAATTTACTAGCCATTTCTTACCCCAGTCCAATATGGATTGGAGGTCTTTTTCAATCTCGGCTGCAAGTTTAGCTTTGACGCCTACACCAGATTTTTGTTGGAGGCGAGAGTAAACTGTGGTGTCATCGGCGTACAAACCTATTTGGGTTCTTATGGAATCAGGGAGATCATTAATATATATCAGGAAGAGTGTAGGACCTAAGATGGAGCCTTGGGGGACACCTGCGTTTGTATGGTAGTTCTGAGAGGCATGTCCGTTTAATACCACTTTCATTGTGCGGTTAGAGAGGAATGACTGGATTAGTTCAAACAAATGTCCAGTTATACCATAGCTCCGCAGTTTACATAGAAGGCCAGCATGCCAAACTCTGTCGAACGCCTTAGATATATCCAATGCAACGGTTCGAGCTTCGCCATTCCTGTCGAGTGCCTGGTATATGTACTCGGTGATGGTCGTTAGCATATCAGCAGTAGACCTGGTGAAGCGGAAACCATATTGCTTGTCCGAGAGGAGCCTGTGTGCTGTGAGATGCTGAACCAGCTCGGCGTTGATAATGGCTTCGAACACTTTGCCAAAGATCGGAAGAAGGCTGATAGGGCGGTAATTTGCAGGGTCAGAGGGTTCTCCAGTGTTTTTAAATATAGGAACTATAGAGGAAGATTTCCAACAGGCAGGAAAGCAGGAAGCAGATAGGCAGAGGTTGTAGAGCTTAGAAAGGATAGAGGAGAGTTCAGGGGCACATTTCTTTAAGACTATGGTTGGGATTCCGTCACCACCGCTCGCTTTGTGAGGGTCAAGTTTTAAGATTATCTTAGAGACAAGCGAAGGTGTAATGTGGACATCATTCAGTTGTGCCTCGGTTCTAGGTGAGAAGTCGGGTGTAAAAACTCCAGACGAGTCCAGACTCGAATTGTTCGAGAATCTGCGGATTCTCTATATCTATACCTATACCTATACCTATACCTATATCTGGTTGTTTTTTTATAGGTAAACATTGGTGGCGAAAATATTTGACTGTAGATTGATCATGTTTATGCCTGAGTCAATTGCTTTTGTTTATATTTGAGACAAATATTGTTCGCATTTATACTTGGGTATAAAAAGCAAATATTGGCAGTGTCTGTACTTGAGTCTGCAGATAAACAATGATCATAATTATACATGAGTCTCTATAGTTAGATATCGATCATGTTTATACATGAGTCTCTATCATCAGATATTGGTTGCGTTTATACTTGAGACTTTATAATTTACATTGTCCGTATTCATAATTGAATCTCTATAATTAGACATTGATTGTGTTTATACTTGAGACTTTATAATTATACATTGCCGTATTCATACTTGAGTCTCTATAATTCGACATTGGTTGTGTTTATACTTGAGACTATAATTGGGCATTGGCTGTATCTAAGAGGGTCATTCAATAAATAAAGTAAATTTTTTGATGTCAGGACTTCTAATAAAGATAGAAGCTTACTTTTTTTTTACTTTTCAACGTAGTCTCCCAGCAGTGTCACACTTTTTCCATCTGTGTCCAAGCTTCTGTATTCCCTCAGCCTTGCATATCCCGAAAAACGGTGAGCATCACCTTCTCCGTGGACCGCTGGGACTTGAACTTTTTCTTCACTGGAGAGCCTGCGTGCTTCCACTCCATAGACTGCCGTTTGAACTCAGGCTCATAGTGCCAAACCCATTTCTCGTACCATGTGACCACCTATTTCAGAAACTCATCACCAGCCTTCTCATAGCGGGAGAGACACTGCTGGGACAACTCGACACTCTTCTGTTTGTGCTCTGCAGTAAGCATCTTTGGCACACACCGGCAGCTGACCCTCGAGTAGGCAAGGTCATCATGGACAATTTTGTGTGCTGTCCCAACAGATAGGCTCAAAGTCCTTGCAATGTCATCCACTGTCACCCTTCTGTCAGGCTGATTCAGTCACCTCAGGAGACTTCATTTCTGTAGGCCACCCAGGCTTGTCTTCATCCTCAACACTGCTCCGTCCTTCTTTAAACAATTTAGCCCTCTTGTAGACATCTTTTGGCTGAAACATGTGGCACCATACACAGTTGACATTCTCCTATGAATTCAACTGGTTTGTACCCTTCAGCAACCAAAAACTTGATAACTGACCTCTGTTTAATACTGGAGTATGCTTCTTGGTCGGCCATCTTTGTTAATTGCCAAAGTTTTTTTTTTCAATCTACAAAAAAATTAAATCTATTTGAAAAAGAAGTAAAGGAAAAAAAATTCTTTAAAAAGGTAAACTTCTATCTGTATTAGAAGTTCTTACACCGAAACATTCACCTTATTTATTGAATGACCCTCGTATACTTGAGTCTCGATAAACATTGGTGTTAATACTAGAGTCTATATAATTAAACTCTAGTATTAAACTGGAGTCTATAGTTAAACATAGTTCCGACTTTGAATACAGTTATCTCTGTTATTTTATTATTATCCATTGGTTGTGTTTATATTTGAGACGCTGTAGTTAGGCATTAGCCGTATGTATACTTATATATCGCTTATATTATTCCATAGGTTGTTTTAGTAGAAAGGGTTTCTATAATTTGAAATTCATCGTGTTTATAATTGAGTCTCTCTTGTTATACATCGGACCTGTTTTTCACGCGACTATTAGTAGCAGGTCGTTACCCGCGGTCGAACGACAATCGTAACTGAATGCAGACGGTAGTTTAGAATTCCAACAAAGTCCGTTGTTATGACTTATCACCGATTAGACGCTGTTAACCGTAAAGTTTACAAAACTTCTAGGCTCCGTCGAAGAAAAGTCAGCCTCTGACTAGACTTTGCCACCACCTGGGTATTGAATCAACTGTGAGTAAAGTGCGGCTTTCAGATTCCCAGACTTAGACAGGCCGTTAAAACGCTTATATCGGAGTGTATATTTAAAGATTTAATTCTATATCCTTAGCTTTATCCCCAAATGGCCTGCCTCTTCAAAATCAGAGTAAAATTGGTAAAATCATTTTTAATTACCAGTGTAGATTTTACCGTTCACATTTGGGTGAACACGTCTGAAGGCAGAAGAAAAATATACTTATTCATATTCACCTGTTTGAATATTCGCGATTTTCACATAGAGTTGATAGAAGATATGATAATACATTCATTCATATTCGTTTTTATTCAATTTACCAACTTCTACGGCATTCCAAACCACATTTATTGTGATAATGACAAGGAATTTCTAGCCGTTGAAAAGCTCCTCAAAGAATTTTTTATTTATTTCGAATGAGTCTTATCAGATAAGTCGATTTTCGATTGGTCTTATCAGATAAGTTGATTTTCGATTGGTTTTATCAGATAAGCTGATTTTCGATTGATCTTATCAGATAAGTCGATTTTCGATTGATCTTATCAGATAAGATCCGCATTCTTCCTCTACTATACACAACACTCGTCCACTGATTGCCAACAAGTGGCATCTTTTACAGCTAACAAGGAGTGCTAGAATCCCCGTGTCTATAAAAGACTTCTTTTTCCTTCTGGTTTTTTACAATGTCGCCGTCGGTCGGCTGCCAGTTAAACGAAAAAGTTAATTTTAACATCCTCTGGACATTTAGGAAAAATGTAACCTTTTGTTTTATTTTTCTTATTGTTAACAATTTAAGATTCTTATTTAATGTACAGAGAACAACAGTATCTTCCTTTCTACAAAAAATACAATAAAACATTAGTTTTCAGTAATACGGTCATCAAAGCGCACAGTCAAAATTAATTTCTTAACGTAATTACAAAAACAGACTAACATTAAAAAGGAACATTAAAAATGTTTACAAATTAAATGCAAATAAATTTTAGAAATCCTAGTAAAACGCAAGAAATCAGATCAAAGTTAAAGTCCCTTTTATTGAGAAGGTGAATATTAAACCATTTTTAATAACCCCTGATCAATCTTAGAGGGGCTGTACAGGAACTACAAGTGTTCTGTGTTCACACAGGTCGAACAAAACTGTTGTTCTTCATCGTTGGGGTGTATAAATATTAACCCATTGAACTCATTAAAGACATAACAACATATTAAAGGCCGGTCATTCTCTTGTTGGCCACATCCTGGCTGGGCAATCGTCAGTCCATTTACTAAATTAGTTGGATGATCAGTTTCTTGAGTGGTCACCTTTTCGTCTTCATGCATGACAGCCAACTCCAATGGGAACAGTTGTTTAATAAAATGCGTCTGAACACTGCCATCCCCTGTTTTAAGACTTACGAATCGAACTAATCCATCTTCGTCGTGAATGAGATTCAAGAACCATCCCAACATCCAATGGGTTTGTTGGGAACTTTTAAGAATACGATATCACCAGTTTTTATTTTATTTTTAAAGGAAATCTTGAATAGATCCCTTGAAAATTCCCGCAAGCTGAGGAGGATTTTCCTCATACCACAACTTTTCGAATTTGTCTAACATCGGATTTCGTTTACGGACGAGTTCGACAATCGATGTCCGGTCAAGAGGTTTAGTGCTACATATGACAGTATTCCAGTTCCAAATCGTCATCCCGACATATTTAGCAGGTCGCATAATGTTGTTGGGAGATATAGTATCCAAGCCCGAAATTCAAAGAACTTCTGTATGTTAATGGTTGATTATTTATGGGATTCTAAATATTAGACAAAATAGTCAGTAAATAAAAATATTCCACACTTGAACGCCCAAAAGACTTATACAAACACGGTTTCACTGTAAAATAAGGCGCTCCCAAATACTGCCAAACTAAGCGGGGTACAAGGAAATAGTCAAGTGACTTCTCTGATAAGACCAATCGAAAATCAACTTATCTGATTAGACCAATCGAAAATCGACTGATCTGATAAGGCCAATCGAAAATCAACTTATCTGATAAAATCAATCAAAAATCAACTTATCTGATAAGACCAATCGAAAATCCACTTATCTGATTAGACTAATCGAAAACCGACTTATCTGCTAAAACAATCGAAAATCAACTTATCTGATAAGATCAATCAAAAATCGACTTGTCTGATAAGACTCATTCGAAATAAATAAAAAATTCTTTGAGGAGCTTTTCAACGGCTAGAAATTCCTTGTCATTATCACAATAAATGTGGTTTGGAATGCCGTAGAAGTTGGTAAATTGAATAAAAACGAATATGAATGAATGTATTATCATATCTTCTATCAACTCTATGTGAAAATCGCGAATATTCAAACAGGTGAATATGAATAAGTATATTTTTCTTCTGCCTTCAGGTGTGTTCACCCAAATGTGAACGGTAAAATCTACACTGGTAATTAAACATGATTTTACCAATTTTACTCTGATTTTGAAGAGGCAGGCCATTTGGGGATAAAGCTAAGGATATAGAATTAAATCTTTAAATATACACTCCGATATAAGCGTTTTAACGGCCTGTCTAAGTCTGGGGAATCTGAAAGCCGCAGTTTACTCACAGTTGATGCAATACCCAGGTGGTGGCAAAGTCTAGTCAGAGGCTTTTTTTTTGGCAAGGAGAATGGGATGTGTCACCTCATAATCATATATTACACTTATCTATCCTTCCTCTGGAACGGACAATATCCTGGTCATCGCAAAACAAATTCAATTGTTTTACTAATCCATGAATATTATCTTTTCTTTGGGTTTGATATTCACTTTTTCTACAAATGCTTGCCGCTGCATTGTTTTTATTAGATGAAGCCAGGCACATTGTTTGCAGTAGAGAATAGAATGTCTCAATTATGCAATGAATGATATTACACGCAATGTCACTCTAAACAACTCATCGACAGAAGAATATATTTCAAATTTCATGACAGGTTCTACATTTTTGGCAAGTGAACCAAAAAATACAACCAAATAAATAATGGTTGTATTTTCCAGACTTATATAATTTAAACCACTGGCTGGCCAGCTTGGAGGTTAACTGGATAACTACTTTAGCCTCTTTATCTAAAAGTGATTTTAAATTTATTAATCGAGATGCCTCGAGTAATCATGTCAACAGAATTAGCATCCAAAGGCTGATATTTGAAGATTCTGATAGAGAACATGGTCTCAAGTTCTATTTTGATTTTTCTAATGTCCTTGACTGATATTTATAAAACATGCTTTTACCCTTGTGTCTGAGAGTAACCACGACAAAACAATATTAGCATCCACGACAACAATTCTCTCTCCAAAAATTCCATGAGAAAAGGTACACAATAGTATAGAAAGACACTTAAATCCCCAAAAGACTGACAATAATTTCAAGGGAAGTGTCATGGCGGCATCACCGACAGACTGAATGGACACTTTCAACCATTATTTATACCTCCCCTCACAAGAGGTAAAAAGTGGGTAACCAGAGAAGAGCGCCACCAGACCGGCCTGAAATCAGCCAAGAGTCAGCCTACGAACACTGCAACCTTAACGACCCTTACGACTCCCAGTTCTAAGGCCAAGGGTCGAATCATAACATTCCACACTAACTCGTATTATCGTTCCTACTAAACAAGTTCCAAGTATTGTATTCTTTCCGTATTTAATATATATTTGTTATTTCTTATTTGGTTGTTTTAGCGTTATTCTTACTGGACCTTTAAACAGGGTCCACGACAGTAAGCAACGTCTTATCCTTGAAGACGCACTTTAGTTTTTTGTGAAAATTACGGATTACCTTCATTTTTGCACAGAATATGCTGGAATCAGAAGGGGTAAATCTTTGGACAATATGTTTCAAGTTAGTAAATGTTCAAGAGGAATATCGTCGTCCCCATTTAAATTCAACTTTCAAAGTTCACTAACGAGGATACGGCCTCTAATGGCGACAGGAAGACAAAAAGATAGCGGGATCAAAGTTTTTTGATACCTCAGAAAGTATACTTCTCTTTTTGATACCTCAGAAAGTATATTTCTCTTTTTGATACCTCAGAAAGTATACTTCTCTTGGTAGAAACCTCGAGACTATTGAAATGATGGGAAAATGCATAAGAAGTCTTGGTAGGGATTATATTCATAGTCCAAGATCTCTTCATACTGTGACAAAGGAACCACAAGATTACCGTCCTTCCCTATTTCCTCTCTCAGTTTTTCTGCAGTTGGTGTTTCAACAACGAAGTTTAAAATTACCATCACCCATCCTCTTGCAGACAAAGAATAAAGGGATTTTAATTCCTGGGGTTTATTACAGTTTTTAACCAGGTTGTCCACATAAAAATGATTGTGGAACATATGAATACACTCATCCTCAGGATATCTTGCAACATGCTGTTTTTGTGCATATCTCAAGATAAATGAAAAGCAATAAAATCCAAAAATGAGGGAACAGTAACGATAGCAAAGCATTTTATTCCCCTTCTGCAAGAAAAAATATCTATTCTTGTTTTCCTCGGATGAAAATCTTATCCTTTCCCCCAGCAACATGTAATTATTGGAACGGAACAATAACAGTTTCAACAAGTCTTTCAACAAGATTAATGCCGGGATAAGCAGCTTTATTCAGCAAAATAGCACCTCTGGGTTTTAGCGCGGATTTAAAAACCGGTCTTATTTTCGTTGTAAATTGTTCACCTTCTTTGAAGACAGAACGATTCGGTAACCAAATATAATTTTTATACACGCTGGGGGAGGGGACATCAATTTTCTCTATTATTCTTTCTCTCCTTTGCTCTCGGAACACTTCCGAGTAATAACGATATTCGTTGCTTCGTTTCAATTGCCTAACAAGTCTATCCACTACTTCAAGCGCCACAGAGTATTTTGAAGGAAAGAAATGTATTTTATCTCCGAGCCAAGGAAGCTTCACGTAGTAGCATTTGTTTTGAAAGACAATGGATTCTTTGAATTTTCCAATCCTTTCCTGATCGTGCTCAGAAATGTCCTCTTTATCAGTAAATCCCAGAGTCTCGATGGAAAACAATTGTTCAATGCTCCGTTCCACAGAACTTTCGCTGAATGAGTCTACGAAAGGATCAGTATAAGAATGTCTGGGCTCCAACACAAAATTTACCACAGATGAAAGACTGGAATCCATTTTCGGAATCAACATTTTATAATCTGTAGCGTTCAACGCAGAAAATTCTACCAGGGCAATCGGCTGAGGATTGAATGTTGTTTCCAAATGATATAATACTTTTGGTGGTTTCCCATGCAGAACCATGAAGACACTTGATCAAATTCAAAAGTTTGATAAACTGAATCAGGCCAACGCCTAACAGACCATTAACTTTCACAAGACGTAAATCATATTCAACAAAGGTGGCAAGAGAGTAGCCGAGATCTTTTAGATTCTCAACAACCTGACCAAATTGTGAGAACTCCAGTTTCCTGTCAAATGGAAATCAATTAACAGAGAGAATGTTCTCATGGCACCCGGAACCAATTCCGCCCTTAAAACCACTTTTCTGAACAGTTTTTTGTTAGACACCTAAATACGTAATGATAGCATAATCAACGACAGTACCTGAAAGAGGGTCACATTTAAGAGATTCTAAAATATCACTGAAAAAAAGCATGACCTCTGGCATCTAGAGTCCAATAGGCAGTTATACTTAAAATATCTTTTTCCTCTTTTATTGGGATAGTGTAAATGGGCAAAATGTAGGGCTGATTAGTGACACCTGTATTAATACAAGTGTCAACAGGTTTTAAGTACAACATCCGGACACAACTCACTATGTTTTTTTTTAATCGTTTCACCCAAAGCAAGGAGGTACCGCCACTGATGCGCAGGGGGGTTACATAAGAGAATTAAAGTTTAGACAGGAGGAAGGTGAAGAGAAAGACAAACCAGTTACAGGGGGTGTCAGAGAAGGGAACAAGAGAAGAATGGGAATACAGATAGTTCCGAAAGTGGAGAGAAAGGAAAACAACAAATTTACAAAGTGGGTATAGTTTAAGCGCAGAGCATCGTTCCACTCTGTGCTGGTGATAAACATATCTCAAACAATCATCCTTCCAGTATCCATCTGACAAACAAAATTTGCAATGCTTAACATGCTCCCTCCTTAAGTAGATGGAAAAGTTCTCTAAAGTGGAAGAGTGTTTTTTTTTCATCTGTGTTTTAGGTGCATGAAATTACCAGGTCTCTGAGGGCCCCAACGAACAGGTTCGACCCTTAGTTTCACCAGAGTTTTAATAATTTTGTTACAACTCCGCAGAATGCTATTTAATGTAGAATAACTGGAATTACATTGCTGCATAAGTTTTTTTTTTTTTCAATTCTTTTGAAAATACAGTGTGACTCATCAATATGTACCTAGGGGTATCTTCCTCAAGAAACCTCAGCGAAAAAATGTTCCTTAATTCCCATAAGTTGGTTTTTATTTTCTTTAAGAACATTATCATCTTCAAAACTTGAGTCCCGTACTGGATATACTCTACAATCTGTTTCAATGTCTGATCCAAATATTCCTCTTTGAGAAAGAATAATGTGACTTCATAATTCTGGTCACGGATTGACAGATGTTGAATGATTAAAAACACGTGATGTTAAACAGCTCTTAAGGCACCTAAATGTGGCTGCCTTAGATTCTACATAGACAACGTAATTATCAAAATATGCCAAGACATTATTGAATGCAATTTTACCTCCATAGTTCTACCACTAAAAGAGGGTTCCGTCAGCAAAGGTTTCAGTGGAGTGGTCGAGACATGAGAGCCAGGAATCGATGTCTCCGCCGAATTCCTGACCTCACAATCATCCTTAAGTCGTTCAACCATGAGTGATAGATTCTGGTATACAGATATCCTAAACTCGAACTCTGATTGAGTCTCCGATCTCATTTCCTTCTAGCTTTCTGTAGTCTCGAGATAAACCGTAGCTACCACTCTTTCTAACTAGTCTAGGCGACATAACTAACTTTTAATAGTATCTCTGTGTTCCATAACACTGTGTTGTCAAGATGCTCAAAGTCTTCAACTCCTCTGTATCCCTGCAAATCTTTGACTTTCATCCAGTTTGTTGCCGTATGAACTTTTCCATAATTTTCACCTCTTCTGACATAGTTCAGGATGTTCTTTGTTGCAAAATATTGCGTTTTCACGCAAGTATTGGTAACAGGTGGTTACTCAGTTACGATAGCGACTGAATGCAGATGATAGTTTAAGATTGCAACTGTAGAAGTCAAATAACTTACCTTTCAACATGGCTGTCTCCTTTTGTCTCCCTGTTGGATGGTGAACATTCAAGAGTGTGAAACTTACCTTCCTGATGTTTCCAACTAGCGTCCAATTGGCAGACAAAAATAAACAAGGTTGTAACTGAATACATGTTCCTATGTGGCCCAAAGACAAATGGTGGATTTTGTGCTAAATATTTTTGGAGCTCAATGTACACACTGAAATTATCAGCCAATCACTGCTTACGAAATAGACTTGCCTGTAAAAGAATGGAATCTCTCAGGTTATTATTTAAAACGCCTACCAATTTGCCCCAGGTTGTTTTTTGGTCAGTCAGACCTAACTTCTATTCTTGTTGAGTACTGGCTGGTTCTTCCACAAGATCTTTATAGTAACAAAGTATGTTGTTGTGGCTTATCGCCGAGTAGACGCAGTTAACCGTAAAGTTTACAACAAGTCTAAGCTCCGACAGAAGCAATATTTATTGGATAGATCCGCCTTCTTCTAAAAACGTGTTTTTTTATCGAGACTTTCTATCCTGGAATGACGAAGTAAAGAAATACAGATCAATATTTTGTACAACAATGTTGAAAATCTTAAACAAAAAAAATTCTTCTTCTTCTATGTGCCATATTTTTTCATGACGTGGGCGATCATGGCCTTGCACAACTTCTTGGCCTTTGTAGCGCTTAGTAAATTTAACCATACCCATATCTTTCTTAATCCGTCTTCTGACAACTATAATGAATTTAACTGTCCACGCTAATAGAATACCGCCAATTGGTTATCTTTAAAAGACAACAAGCGATATTATAATATTAACACAATTCCTTGTCATTAACAACGTGTTAAGTAATGTGTTTATATTTAAGTTGTTTCTTGATGTGCCTGTATTTTTAAATTCTTCATGCTTTTGGGATTCTAGCTAATGTTTCAATTGTTTTCGAGTCAACTAATATTCAAATATTTGTATTCAAATATACAGGGTGTCCCACAAAAAATACAGGAAATTTTAGATTTACTATATGAGGGAAAAAATAACTAACATATCCGAAGTAGGCATCTATGTAGATGATACCACCATCTATTCCCGCGTCAGTAAGACATCTGGCGAGGCTGACTAATATAACCTCGCTGAGGATCTCGAGAAGGACCTCTACCCAGTGGTGGATTGGGGTAAGGAGTGGCACGTAAATTTCGGTGCATCTAAAACAAAACTCTTATCTGTCAACCATCACAGGCAATCTCTCCTGTCACCCATAGGCATAGAACAAGCAAGTCTCCCCGAAAACAATTCGCTACGCCTCCTTGGCCTTACCCTTTCTTTGTGTAGTGATATAATGCATTTAGAAACCAATGTAATATATATATATATATATATATATATATATATATATATATATATATATATATTAGAGAAAATTTTCAAAATTCAAAGGATGTACATTTCGACATGGGATCTCTAACAGAGATTCCACGTCACGTCAGCGACATTGTTTTGTTCCAAATGGCGAAGACCCTGGGGTAAAGGATCAGGTTCTTGGAATTTACCTTCCTACTCTTCCACTTCGGATTAAAGAAAAACATATATATATATGTGTGTGTGTGTGTGTGTGTGTGTGTGTGTGTGTGTGTGTGTGTAAAAATATACTCAGTTATAAAGACAAGAGGAAAACTGTATTTTAAATCGCCTACGCGTTTCGTCCTGTGATGGACTTTATCAAGGCAAAAAGAATAAATGAGCTTTATTCTAAATTACGTATCGATAAACAAACAATATTGGCAACCACAAAGACGCTCACAAATCATTTCAAAATATTAACAGAATATTTTAGTTTTTAGAATTTCTTCATGTGTAGTGCAAAGTCACGAGATATTAAAATGAAGAGAATTCAACCGTTTTCTTTGAAATTGTTTTATATGTATGTTAGTCTGTTTTAGAATTCCTTCATATGTAGTACAGTGAAAAGTCTTCTTCTTTTTCTATGTGCCCTGTCCCTTCAGGACGTAGGCGATCATGGATCTCCACGTCTCCCTATCCCTTGTGGCTCTTAGTATGTTTGCTCCTGTTGCTCCTGGCAACCCCCGTTCCGTCATCCACCTGATCAGACCCTGCAAATATGTTATCCGCTGCCTTCCTCTGTCTCTCCTTCCTTCTATCTGTCCAGTCAGTATCAGGTTCTCCAGGCTCTCCTTCCTCATTGCATGTCCCAGGAACTTCAGTTGTCTCTTCCTGATGCTCAGCATCAATTTCCTTTTTGTTGCCATTCTTTCTACACCTCGTCGTTGCTTGCATGCAACGATATCCGTACCATCCTTCTGTAGAACCACATTTCGGCCGCTTCCAGTTTTTTCCTCATTTTCGATGATATTGTCCAGCATTCACAGCCGTATTGAAGAACTGACATCACGTAGCAGTCTAGCACTCTTTTCTTCGTTTCTATTGAGATCTTCCTGTGTGTTAGTATTTTGCTCATCTTCTGGAACGCGTCCTTTGCCATGCCAATTCGCCTTCGGATCTCGTGTCGCACTTTCCATCTCCTGTTAGAACACTTCCTAGGTACTTAAATTCTTGGACTTGTTTGATTCTGTTATCCCCCACCTGTATTTGGCATTTTGGGTTGTATCTTTTGCTGATGACCATGCACTCAGTTTTCTTAAAGTTTATTTGTAGTCCCTTCTTGTCACTCTCCACTGCTACTTTCTGTATGAGATCTTGCAGTTTCCTTTCCGTGTCCGCAATCAGTACGGTATCGTCCGCATATCTTATGTTGTTCAGGTTGTGGCCTCCAATAACAAATCCTGGTGTGTCATCTAGGGTCCTCAAAATATTCTCGCTGTATAGGTTGAACAAATCCGGTGAAAAGACACATCCTTGTCTTACGCCTTTTTCTATCTTTGTGTATCTACTGAGGTCGTTACCTGTCCGTATGCAGGCCGTTTGCTGCCAGTAGAGATTCTTGATTATTCTTATGTCTTTGCAGAAAATGTCGAGGTTGCCTAGCATTTCCATCAATTCTTCACGAAATGTTAAAATGAAGGGAATTCAACCGTTTTCTTTGAACTTTTCACTATGTATGTTAGTCTGTTTTAGTATATAATGTTTATGTTTTAGTATATATATATATATATATATATATATATATATATATATATATATCCCTCCTATCACTCTCAAGGGATTGAATTATTATTTTTCTTATGTCTTAACGTAAGATACTTAATAGTAGGTTCATCAATATATATGTTACCGTCATTTTAGACTGCGTATCGATATAAATATTTCGCCGTCATTTTTTGACGGCACGGGCTCACTCGTTTCTCTACGTTTATCAATTCATTGATGTGAACGTTCAGAGATGGGTGGGGATTTGAATTACTTTTTTTTCTTGTCTTAACGTAAGATGTTTAATAGTAGGTTCATCAATATATATGTTGCCGTCATTTTAGACTGCATATCGATGTAAATATTTTGTTGTCATTTTTGACAGCACGGGCTCACTCGTTTCTCTACGTTTATCAATTCATTGATGTGAACCATCACAGACAATGTCTTCTACCACCCATAAACATGGAACAAGCAAGCCTCCTTGAAAGCAATACACTGCGCCTCGTCAGCATTACCCTTTCTTCCGACCTCAAGTGAAATCATTACATTGAATTAATAGCTCAATTCACTGCTAGGAAGGTTGGGTTGGGTCACTGTGTCGGGCCAGGAAGTTTTTTTTTCCGCCTGAATCCATCTTGCACATATACAAATCAACTATTCGACCATGCACGGAATACTGTTGCCATATCTGGTCAGGCGCCCCTGCTGTTCGTCTCAGTGTTCTCGACAGGCTCCAAAGCAGAATCTGTAAGTGATTGGTCCCCAACTGGCAGCTCGACTTCAGCCACTTTCTCATCGGCGGGATGTGGCTTCTCTCTGTCTCTTCTATAAATATTTTCATGGCTTCTGCTCCAAAGAACTTAGGTCAGTGGTGCCCCCGCCACAAACATTTACTCGCGCAACCAGACTGGCATCAAGGTCCCACCCTTTTACAGTTTGATCAACCAAATGCAGGCTACAATTCTACTCCATCAGCTTCTTTTCTCGCGCTTCCCGCCTGTGGAACTCCCTTCCATGTACTTGCTTTCCTGACTGCAACCACCAAGAATTTAAATGCAAAGTCAATTCCCATCTCTTATCCACTTAACTCCAGCCCTTTCCACATCGCCCCGTGTATCTTATTCTTTTCCTTTCTCTCTACCTTCGCAACTGTCTTCACTCCTGTGTTCGTCTCCTTCTCTTGCCCTTTTTCTTTCTCACCCCTGTAGTTGGCTCGACTTTGTCCTCTCTCTTTTCTGCCTAAAGCTTTAATTCTCTTATGTGGCCCCCTGCACATCAGTGGCGGTACCACCTTGCTTTGGGTGAAATTATTTAAAAAAATATAAATTTCCTAGTTTTTTGTGGGTCATTCTATAGTGGAATCGATTCAATTATTTGTGTTACTTTTAATTCTCTCTTAATCCTCATAGCATTCACATTTAAAATAAATAAGTTCCAAGATCACCTCCAGGCTGGATTGTGATTTCCTTAACCCTCCTCTCGTCCTTCTTGACGTGTTTATCATCTACACGTTCGTCATTCTATTCTTTGTTCTTTCTTGGTCTATTTTGACGCCATACCGTATTTTGTATTTATCTTTCCTTAACACGTTCACGAACAGAGGTCAATTACGAAATCTGACTTCAAACGTCAACTTTATAACGTTAGGCAGTAAAAAAATGATGAGTTTATTTAAAGCTTCAACTGAAATTTTAATATTGTTTTCTCGCTAAAAGTATAAATGCGATAAAATCGTTGCTGGCGCCCGCAGATGAAAATTCTTAGCACGAGATATCTCGTAGTCGGCATCATAATAAAACTGCCAACGAGATAACTCGTAGCTGGTAGTCATTGTTAGTAAACGCACACATTTTTTCTATCTCTCTTCTTTTCGTACGATCCCACTCCCTCTCTCTCGTACTATGACTCTCTTTCCCTCTCACTCCCTATCACTCTCTGTCTTTCTCCATCTCGTACTCTCTCTCTCTCTCTCTCTCTCTCTCTATCTATCTATCTATCTATCTGTCTGTCTGTCTGTCTAATTACCTATCTATCTATCTTACAGAACGTGGTATTCCCAAGCGGCCACCCATATAGGTACTGACAGGTTTAACTTCGGGGATCTTGCGAGAAATGGTTATTCAATGGGATATGTCCGTAAAACCTATAAACCATATTCAGTGTTGCTCTGTTTTGAGTTCCTTTATTGAGCCTGTTAATCACATCTTTCTTTAACTTTCTTAAAACTTTATTTCCTTACAGACCTGTTCTTCTTCTATGTATCGTGTCTCTTCAGGTTCTGGACTATCACGGCTCTCCACAATATCCTATCTTTTATAAATGTTAGTGGATACTCAAAGCAGACTGGGCAAGGCCAGTAGTGTGTTTAAAGAAATGAACAACATCTGAAGATCAACACAGTACAGCACCAACACCAAGCTCCAGCTATACCAGATCTGTGTTGTATCTACTCTCCTCTACGGATCTGAGTGCTGTAGAATGACTAAGGCGGATCTCGCCAAACTTTGATCCTTTCACACCATATGCCTCCGACGAATACTGGGAATATTTTGGCCAAAGAAGATCTCCAATGAAGACCTGTTGAAAAAATGCAAGAGAACATGGGCACCATCATTACAAGAAGGCGGTAGTGATGGATTGGGCATGTGCTCCGGAAAGATCCACAGTCAGTCACAAGAACAGCACTGTACTAGACCCCAGATGGCAAAAGAAAGAGGGAAAGACCAAGAACGAGATGGAAACGTACGGTGGCCAATGAGATGAAAGCCATGCAGTACTCTTGGGGTTCATTGACTAGCCTGGCCCAAGACAGGCAGAGGTGGAGAAGCTTTGTTGCTGCCCTACACACCATTGGGTGTAACGAATGATGATGATGATGATGATGATGAATGTTAGTAAGTTTTGTCTTTTTGCTTCCTCTTCTAATCCTCGACCTGCCAATCATTTACACAAACTCGTTGGGTAGGTTTCTTTTCCGATTCTAAATGTAAGTTTCCTTTCCTTTCACTTTTTAATGAAAATTCGTCATTGCTCTCATGTTATGTGCATAGTATTCTCAGCATCCTTCAGTAGAACCACATTTCTGTTGTCTGAAGTCTCTTCTTCATCTGTGATGAGATTGTTCAACATTTACTACCATATAGGAAAAATGACGTTATATATTAATTCACTACTCTTTTTATTGTGTCTAATATATTTTCTCTTCCTTAATACTTTGCTTAGCTTTTGAAAAGAAACTTTCTCTATTCCGACACGGCTTCGGATTTCAATGTCGCATTTTCTACCATCTATAAAAAAACACTTTCTAGATATCTATATTTGTGTACTTGTTTGATTTTGACGTCTCCAATACGTACTTCACATCTTAGGCTGTTCTTTTTTGCTGACAACCATACATTCTGTTTTAGGTTGTAAATTGTAAATGTATGTGTTATCCTCAGTATATATATATATATATTACTTTTTAGGTCATTATCTTTCCTGTTGATCGCTGCAGTAAGAAAGACATTATAGCCGTCTTCAGGTCCTCAATCGATCTGGACAAAATAGCGACGAATTTCTTTTTTTACCAGATCTCAAAAGAAAGTCAACAAGTCTACATTTGAAGTTAGCAATGTCATATCAATTCTATGTTCAATCTATAATCCATTAAATTTTCCATTCAGAAATTCTCTTATTTATTGCCAAAAAATGTAATTTCAAAATTCCAAAATATGTGGCAAAATGCCAGGCTAATTTATTTTATTAGAAAGACCTGTAGTGGACGTCACTCGGTCTTTATGCATGGAAAGGTCCAACGTAAACAACGTCATCCATTTTGCTTTAATGTCATATTAATATCGAATTTAAGCAATTCTTTTTTTCCGGAAAAGTAAAATTCGTTGCCGTCTCATCTTAAAGAATTATACAAGTGTCTCTCTTCTGTACAGCTGGGGTATAAACCATATCTGAAGCAAGATGAAACTAGCCAATAAGTTTAGGTGGTAGTAATTTGAATTGGAGACATTTTGCTTAGCCTGAAGTTTCCACTGAAACGAAAAAACAAACAACAGTGAAAGTAATGACTTTTATGGAAATTTCAAATTTACGTTCATCTTCTTGTATGTATAATGTCCCTTCAAAAGATGGCTAGTTGTGGCTCTCCACAATTTACTATCTTTTTTAGCTCTTAATAAATTTCGTCTTTTTGCTATCTATCCTAATTCCTATTCTGCAAATCATTTACGCAAGTTCGCTACCTAGGTTATGCAAAGCTTTCTCCTTTCCTTCAATATATCCTGTGAGTGTCAAATTCTCTAAGTCCATTATCCTCATTATACATCCTAGAAATTTCAACTCCTTCCAATTCTAGGTGTTCTTTTTTATCTATTTTTTCTTCACTTGTGATGAAATTATCGCTGTCGTTACATAACACTTCAGCACTGCTGTCTTTGTTTCTAATAAATATTTCTTTACACTATTTACATTATTCAGACTATTGTCCTCATCTTTGTTGCCATTTGTACGACGTTTCGGCTGTTGTACACTCCGACCTTCTTCAGGTGCTAGAAATTTTGAACCGAAACCTTTATTACTGCTGTGGATTCCGGGTGAGAAACCACACAAAATAATAAATAACAAAAAAGATGTGAAGATAGAAAATGTAAGTTATATTGAACAAAATATACAAACTGGAACACGGGTTAGTCAATTCAAAAATACTATTAGTAGAAATAATTATATACAGTCTTGAAGTGAAATAGTATGTCCGGGTAATGAGTCTGTATCCAAACAACTCCAACTAACTCTGCACCAACTTACTGACCAACTAAGCAACTGCTTTACAACTCTACAACTGCTTTGCAATAACTGCCGTTCTTTCTATAGGCAGGATTATATGTACAGGCGAGTTCATTTTTAGGGGTTATCCCCAACAATTACAATCACTGGGGTATAACATTTTCATTCCTTTATGCGAAGTTAGCATGAGTTATCGATATCGTATTTTATGTCCTCTGTTAAAGCACTTCCCAGATATTTAATTTTTGTACTTATTTTATTTTATTTACATTATTAAGACTGTTGTCCTCATCTTTATCATATTCACGACGTTTCAGCCATTTTACACTCCGACCTTCTTCAGGTGACTGGAATTTTTAACTGAACCCTTTATTTCGATCACTTGGGTAGATTGTTCTCGTTCCAGGAGTTATGCCTCTTCCAATTGTCTTAGTTATACCCATTTAACTCAACTCTCTAATTTTTTGTCGCCACTACCAGGTATTGAACTCACAACTATTTAGGTCAAGTCACTGGATCCAACTAACACTTTTATTCACTGGACTGTGTGTCATTGAGGAACGAGAACAATCTACTCCAGTGATCAAAATAAAGGATTCATTTCAAAATTCTAGTCATCTGAGGAAGACTGGAGCGTACAACGGCCGAAACGCCATAAATATGAAAATAAAGATGAAGACAACAGTCCAAACAATGTAAATCATGTAAATACCTCATCCCAAAATTACAGAGAAATATTGCTTAATTTTGGTGATTCTAAATTAATAGTTCCTTTTGCTGACAACCACAAATTCTGTCTTCTTAAAAGTGATGTTTAATCCTTTCTTCTCGCTTTCTTTCACTGCCTTTTTGGAGAAGATTTTGTAGTGTCCTTTGGGTGTCTGCTATCAACACGAATAATGAATCTTAGTAGGACATTGAATTCTCTCAGGTTCGTTTCACTGCAAAGTTAGGTGAGACGACGCATCTTTTTCGTATACCCTTTTCAATTTTTGTTTATTTACTGAATTCCTTGTCTATCCGTATACAGGTAGTTTTCGTCCATTATAAGTTCTGGATTATTCCAATATATTTCCTAAATGAATTTTGGCAGGACATTGAATTCTCTCAGGTTCGTCTCGCTGTAGTCATGTGAGACGACACATCTTTTTCGTATACCTTTTTCAATTTTTGTCTATTTACTGAATTCCTTGTCTAAACGTATACATGCTGTTTACGTCCAGTATATATTTCCTTAATAAATCAAGCTTACTTAGCCATTCAAACATTCAGATGTTGTCAAACGCTTTTTACATATTCTATAAAACGTAGGTATATATACTTTCTCTTTCATCTTTCACGCATTCTTTCATCACCCTATGCGTATATATAAAAAAAGAAAAAAGAAAAATTGCATTACTTGTTCCAGTGTCTTTAACAAAACCGTTCTATTTTCATTTTATTTTCTGTCTCATTCTGCTCCGCACTATATTCACCTGAATTCGAATTATAAGTTTTGTTATAAATCATTTTTCGGTGGATGTCTCATTCATTTGGACTTGACTATGAAAATGGATCTACTTGGGTCCTCTGATATATCACCATAGTTGGATATTTTATTTATTATATCTTCAAAGCCGAAATGCCGCCAGCATAATCCACTTAAATTTCATCTGCTCATAACACTTTGTTCCTTTCTCAATTTTGCCAATGCTGATTTCACTTCAGACTAATATTTTTGATCTTTCCATATATATATATATTTTTTTTTTTTTGTGAATTGCGGAATATCCTCTTTCGTTGTGGAAACCCTTTCCGATAAATTTGTTTCCTCTTTAAAGTATTTTTCTTTCTCTAGAATAAACGATGTTTTGATTTTATATTTCCCGTCGATGAGTATACATTCTCAATTCTCCGAATTCTTTTATACGTTTCTGCAGTATCCGTGGTTCTCATAATTTATATTTCAGTACATTGGTCGATTCCTCCTTTGAGGATTGATTATTATATTTCAGTCACTGAGTGTTCAAACCAATAGTTCTTCCAAAATCGTCGGATTTTAATAGATTATACTGAAAATAAAATGACATCTCAACACTCAAGTTTTCTCCTTAGTATTTGTTGTGGGATCTCCCCTATTTCTATGATAATGGACTGGACTTGAGTATACATATACTCCTGTCATAGAAAGATCCGTTAAAGTTATCGGAGTGTACCAAGACTGATCCGTAAGTTACCGAGAGATACCAAAGTTACCCAGAGAATACCGAGTCAAAAGTCAGAATAGCCTCAGCTAGAATAATATTACACGGATATACTATTTCCAACACGGCTTCACTTCAAAGACTTGTATATATTTATTTCTAACTAATCGTATTCCTGGATTACTAACCTGCGTTCAGGTTTGTACGTTACGTTCAATATAACCTATTTTTCTATCTCAAATATCTGTTTTGTTGGTCATTATTTTGTGTGATTCCTCGCCCGGGTTCAAAACAGTATTCTAGCTAATTTGTTATAGCTATATCTTGTAATTGTATTATTACAGCTATTTCTTATAACCATATTATTATAGCTTTTTCTTATAACAAAATTATTATCGCTATATCAATATTGCGATATCAGTGATACATGCATGGGCAATCATGTCTCGGAAAAGACATGACTAACAGGGTTGAAGATTTTCTCGCAGTAGGTTCTCATTTCTTTCTGGAGTAGACGGGTTGCCAACCAAGGCTATAAAGTCAACCTGTTCTGTTATTTAATCAATAGCTGAAAGGAAGAGACTGATTAATACCTATTCCATGGGTATTTGTGCGTAAGTGAATGCAACGAATTCAACTGGAATTTGAACTCGGTTCTTCGATTTCTCGTTCCGATATCCATTGCACTGTATTGATGGTGGATGTTTTTATGTTAACGTCTCTGTAACCTCTCTGAAAAGCCGAAAGCTTAGAACCAGCATAATAAAAAATATCCAAATGTTGGACAATTTTTGTTTTTTATTTTCAACTGAAATTAAAGCCAAAATACGATGATTAAACATAGACATTCATTGTCTGTTATATTTAACAGTATATGTTTAGAAAATTATCTGCTGCCTCGATACACTATATATATATATATATATATATATATATATATATATATATATATTGAAACTAAGTTGTTGAACTCGTAGGTTTATTTACCTTTTTGTTCATGCATTTACTTTTATAAAGAGTGCTCGATACAAATGTAGAGCGTTATACTGTAATGGTTGTTACAATGTTTTTAAATTCATAGTATCACTACACAAAAAATTTCTCATGTTTCGAAGCCAGCCCATTATGTTTTGGCTTCATCCTCAGGTGATTATTTTAGAAATAAGAATTATCCAGTTGAAAAGACCGTTTATTTGTGTTGGATTTGTTATTTTCGGGTGTAAGAGGGGTTGGTCTGTATTTTGAGTTCCGTTGACCTTTTTACTGGTACTGGGGTTAAGTGTTTGTTTTTGGCAGAGTTCATGATAGGTTAATCTATTAATCTTGAAAGGGCTGGTGCTAATGGCGCCTTTGGTTTAGGGGTTGGTAGGTGTTGTTTTGTTTTGGGGTTGGTTTCTTCTTAATTTAATGTATGTTATTTTGTATTGGGATGTGTGCTTTTTCTTGTTTTTTTATTTCTTTGTTTTTTGTAAAATATACTTTTATAAAATATATCTTTCATAAAAATGTATAGGGGTTGGTAGGTGTTGTTTTGTTTTGGGGTTGGTTTCTCCTTAATTTAATGTATGTTATTTTGTATTGGGGTGTGTGCTTTTTCTTGTTTTCTTATTTCTTTGTTTTTTTGTAAAATATACTTTTATAAAATATATCTTTCATAAAAATGTATAGGGGTTGGTAGGTGTTGTTTTGTTTTGGGGTTGGTTTCTCCTTAATTTAATGTATGTTATTTTGTATTGAGGTGTGTGCTCTTTTTTGTTTTTTTACTCTCTTGTTTTTATAAAATATATTTTCCACAAAATATATCTTTCACAAAAACAAAAAAAAACAACAAAAAAAACATTTTATAATATTCTATAATATTAAGCTATTTTATAATATTATAAAAAATAACATTTTATAATATTTAAGAAATATATTTCTTTTATAAAATCTATCCCCTATACAACATATTTTATAAATATCAAGTATATTTTTTTATTTATTTACCTACTATTCTGTTGCAACTGCTTTATTTTTTGTTTGTTGGTATTGTATAGGGTTTGTTTTCTTTGGGGGGGGGTTCTGGTTGGTTTCTTTGTGTTTACTTAAGTTTTAGCGAGAAATATTTGCGATGTTTGCATATTACTGCTAATTCGTCTCTACGGTTTAGTAAATCGTTGCTGTTAGGGTACTGGAGAATGTGTAGTTTTTCACTTAGACATAAAGGGCAGATGTCATTAAGTGAGTTGCAATTTCTAGTTTTTTCTAGGATTTTCCATTTTACTTTGGGTTTCTGTTTGGAATTCTTTAGCTTCCAAAAGTATGTGGAAAGGGATGTTTGGTTTCGGTATACGCTGTTTTTAAATGAGGTTAGGTGCAAGTACCAGCGCTGCTTAAAAGTATTCTTAGTTGATCCGATATACACTTTAATTTATTTATGGTTGGATTTTCTATTGATGTTATGTTGCATTGATAGATTATTGAGGTTGTTTTGCATTTATTTTGTAGTGGGCAGTTGCTAGGGTTTCTAAAATTGCACATGTTTTCGTTGCTAGGTTTGGTTGTGTTTTGGTTGCCGGTTTTATTTTGGTTTACGTGTTGATTTAGGATGTATTTGTTATGGTTAGTTATGATTTTTTCTAGGTTGTTTGTGCAGCTGTAGCTAAGTTTGAGTGTATTTTTGTTGAAGATTTTACTGAGGGGGTTATTTGTTGGGAAATGTTTTTTAATTAAGTTCAGGAACTTCTGTCCTAGTTTGGTGTTGATCATTTGGTTGAAAGGAGGTGTGTACCAAATGATTTTTCTGTTTCTACTTTTTTTGTTGGGGTTGTTGTTTGTTATGTATTGGATGTCTTTGTTTCTGTAGCCGCTAACACCAGTAAAAAGGTCAACGGAACTCAAAATACAGACCAACACCTCTTACACCCGAAAATAACAAATCCTACACAAATAAACGGTCTTTTCAACTCGATAATTCTTATTTCTAAATAAATCACCTGAGGATGAAGTCAAAACATAATGGGCTGGCTTCGAAACATGAGAATTTTTTTGTGTAGTGATACTATGAATTTAAAAACATTGTAACAACCATTACAGTATATATATATATATATATTGTAATGGTTGTTACAATGATTTATAAATTCATAGTATCATTAAATTCATAGTATCACTACACAACTTTGTTACAATATATATATAATTTTCATCTCAAATAACGACTTGCTTGAAAAATTAGTTGTTATGATTCGGGGGTTTATCAAACCATCCATCAAAGTCGGAAGGTCATTAGAGTGGCATTCTGTGTCGTATCATAATTGGTCAATATAGGTGAGTGCTGAGCGACCAGCCCGTCTTCTGCCATCACTCGCAAGTTCTCGCCAGTAGTGTCCTGCAAAGCTCATTCTGCCTTCACGTAAGATTGTAGAAATATCAGGGATGGGTACATCGAGCTGCGACTTAGGTGTTGTCTCCAAGAAATCTTACGTATAGTTCTCAACATGTCAGTTTAAGTTTCATCAAGCTTAGATTCAAGGGTTTTAGTTAATGTCCAAGCAGTGGCACTATGCATTAAAGTTACTGATACAGCGGCGCGAAAAAAACTTCGTTTGAGGTTGTCTGGTCGATAAGATTTTCAGATTCCACTCGTTTTATTATTACGTGAGTGTTATTATGAAATTTTCACTTTTTTTTTTCTGTTGTGGAATGGGAATCGCACAAAATAAAGGAACAACAAACAGAATTTGAGATAGAAAAATAAGTATATTAACGTAAAGAATACAAACTTGAACGAGGGTTAGTGGTCCAGGAATACAGGTTTAGTAAGAAGGATATATATATAAAGAAGTTAAGTGATCGGGTAAGTATGCTCTCGTTGATATTAACAGATGCTAAATTAAATTTAGCTACAAAATATTCTAAGAATTTATAATTTTTTAAAATTTGTCATGTCATGTTCATTTAGTATAATGCCTCGGATACACTCGAGGTAGAGGTTAAGACGCCCAGTTTATGTGGATATCGGGGGAAACCTAGCCTTGAACAGGTTAAAATTGTTGTGATCGAGGAAGCAACCCTTTGGGATTTTGTTGTGGATTCGGGTAATTGGAAATGCACAAAATATAGAAACAACAACAGAATTTGAAATAGGAAAATAAGTTTGTTAAACGTAAAGAATACAAGCTTGAACGAGGGTTAGTGGTCCAGGAATAAGGGTTTAGTAAGAAGGATATATACAAGTCTCTGAAATGAAGCCGTAGTAGAATTAGTATGTCCACGTCGGAAACTGACGGGTGCTGTATAATAATATTCTGTTGAGTGGGGCTCAAAGCTACTATAAACTACTGACGCTGTATCTCTCGGTATCTTTCGGTATTGTTCGGTATCTGTCGGTATCTCAAGGATCTGACGTTATCTCGCGGATCTCTCGATGTCTGACGTCTTGCTTCTATGCAGGAGTATATGTATACTCTAGACGAGTCTATTATCCTGGGAAAAGGGGAGACCCCACAACAGTTTCCTTAGTTGCTATCAGTTCAAGGGGAATCTTTTTCCCATTATTTTTCTTCAGATTTCCTATAGCAACGAAAATAATCAAAGGCTTTTTCTTTTTTTCGAAAGTGCAGAATTGTTGATCCCGGCATATTTCAAAAATTTTATTTCGGGTGTTTTTGATGACGTCAGAAGTCTTCCAAAATACTAAAGTTTTACATTACCGAAACAAAATATCTAGAACAATCATTAATAACGCACTCGTTAAAACCTCCTTTTTTATATCAGTCAGTTAAGTGCCATACGTGATACACGCTTGGGCGATCATGACTCTTTCGATCCATGACTGACCATGCGGAAGATTTTCGCGCAGTAACTTGCCATTTCTTTCTGCGGTGGACTGGTTGCCAACTAAGGCTATAGAACACAATCTATCCTGCTATTTAACTCATAGCTGGAGAGAGAATAGATAGAATGGACCCCTCCCATCAATACTAGGAAGGGCGATAACAGCCACTAGACATTAGAAACATATTTTCTTGAAAAAGATGTTATAAGAGAAAAATTTTATTAATTTCAACCGACAGTAACACAAACTGCTCGGTCAAAGAATGACCAAAGGTATTTGCGCGTAAGTGAATGCAATGAATTCAAGTGGAATTCGAACTCGGCTCTCCGTCTTCTTATTCTGAGACTATATCCATTACACCAGAATATATGCATCCTTCTTCATATACCAAACCCATATTTCATACAGTTCCAGTTGCAGTGTAATCCATTTTATGCACAATGTACACGTGCTTGCTCGAGACACCTCAGTCAGTTAAATGTCATACGTAATACACGCTTGGGCGATCATGCTTCGAAAGTGACATGACTGACTGGGCAGAAGATTATCCCGCAGTAGGTTGCCATTACTTTCTGCGGTAGACTTGTTGCCAGCCAAGGCTATAGAACCCAATCTGCCCTGTTATTTAACCCATAACTGGAAGGAAGAGATGGATTAGTACCTTTCCCAAGGGTATTTGCGCGCAAATGAATACAATGGATTCAGCTGGAATTCGAACTCGGCTCCTGGGCTTCTCGTTCCGAGCCGATATCCACTGTACCACAACGCACACTTGGCCTAAATAGTTAGACTGGTGTCCGACCAAGGCTATAGAACCCAATCTGTCCTGCTATTTAACCCATAACTGGAAGGAAAAGACGGATTAATACCTTTCCCAATGGTATTTGCGCTTAAGTGAATGCAAGGAATTTAACTGGAATTCGAACTCGGCTCCCCGATTTCTCGTTCCGAGCCGATATCCACTGCAATAAAACGCATATCCAAAACATGTATGCCTCCCTGGCGGGGAATCGAACTACGGTCTCCCGCGTGACATGCGCAGATACCTACCACTATACTACCGAGGACCGGCTTCCAGACACATACAACATATTTTAAAAGATGAATTTGTTTTTGAGAAACAGACTATGTAAATATACAGCGTGTAAGACAATATGCAGATGTTTAACGGTAGTGGCAATTATTAGCCGTTTCTTTATAAGAAAACATTCGGCGTTCCTTGACTGGGCAGTTTGTGTTATTGTCGGTTGAAATTTAGAATTTCTTTTTTCTCTTAAAACATGTCTTCAAGAAATTCGGTTTCTCAAGTCCACTAGCTATTATCTTCCTTTCTAGGAATAATGGAGTTTCTTTTTTAAGCTTTTTTTTTCTTTGAATTAGTGTTGAATATCAACATCTTGATTACGTCATTATTTTTTCTTCAAGTTACATTCGAGACACAATTTAATTATTGATGTTGTTGAAAGTCCCCAAGTGAGACGGTTTCTCTTAACTGATACCTTATCTGTCACCTTCCTCCCGACATTCCCTATGTCTAACCACTCCTTCTCTTTACCTTCCCCTATGTAGCCCCATGCGCAATAGTGGCAGTGGAATGCCTTGCTTGGGGTGAGATGATTAAAAAGAAACACTCTTCCCATCTACCCAACCCTCATCCTCGGTATGCTTACTCATCTGTCACCTTCCTCCCGACATTCCCTATGTCTAACCACTCCTTCTCTTTACCTTCCCCTATGTAGCCCCATGCGCAATAGTGGCAGTGGAATGCCTTGCTTGGGGTGAGATGATTAAAAAAAAATACATTTCTTTGTGACTCGGTAGCGAAGAAAGGTGGTCCTCGTTAAGATCTACATGCATCGTTTGTTGGAAGCCATTTTTAATCATTGATCCGAGAAAGTGGTTATATGCAGTATACAGTTTAGGTGTTTCTAAGCGGGTTTCGCGCCATGTATGTGGTTGAGAACAGTAGATTCAATAATAGATCGAGTCACTTCATGTTACATCACTACTGAGCACTATGAGGGACTGAAGATTTGATGAGTGTTGCTGTTGCATTATCAACGGTGATAATCACCAGACATCTTACGTGAACAGACAAATTTAATATGGAAAAATAAGGGAAAAAATCTGCAAATAATAATAATAATAATAATAACACTTACTATAATAAAAACAGCTGTCGTCCGTGTGTCTGAAGCCATGGGGAGATAATTAGGACTTGGTGGAGTAAGATCCCCTGACGCTTGAATGTCAGTCGAGATGATCACCATCAGGATATGTCAGCTTGTGCTGACATTACATACAGGCACTAACGATCATATTCTTCTTCACGATAGACAGCTTCTCACGATTGATGACATTTCAAGAAACACACATACACCAATAAATAAAAACGTAGCGATTGAAAATAAAGCAGATGACAAAATGTTGTAGTGTTTAAATTGAGCTAATATTGAATTTAGACAATAATGGATGGTGTGGGGCTGATTTTTTTCTTTCAAATTGGACAGAACATACAAATGGTGGAACCGGGCTCAATTATATAAGTAATAATAACTACTGCAATAACTTTTATTACAAATATAAATTAAAATATATATAATTAATAGAAAAATTTATAATAGTGTTACTTCATTTTGTATCACAAACTGCTTTTTAAAGAAACCCATGTTAATGGATGCTCTAGTAATATAAATCACAGAACCTGTAGTAATTTTATGGTTGGTTGTTTTTATGGCATATCAACACCTCGGCGGGTCATTTATTGCCAACTAAATTTTGTTTATTTATTGCGGATAATACTTTTTTCTTTCAACAATTTATTGTTGTTTTTATATAAGTTTTGTGTCTAGTAATACTTTTTCTTTTCGAGTATCAAGATTCATTGGGTTTTTTTTAAGGGCAGGGTCCCCAAGTTCTACCCTTGTCATTTAACCCATAACTGGAGGGAAGAGATGGATTAATACCTTTACCCTTGTCATTTAACCCATAACTGGAGGGAAGAGATGGATTAATACCTTTCCCAAGGGTACCAGTGCTTAAGTGAATGCAGGGTATTCAACTGGAATTCGAACTCGGCTCACCGATTTCTCTTTCCGAGCCGATATCCACTGCACCACAACGCACATCCGCCACTAAACGCTTACCGCTTACAGCACCTGGTATTCCCAAGCGGTTACCCATCTAAGTACTGACCACAGCTCAACGTTGCTTAACTTCGGTGATCGAGCGAGAACCGGTGTATTCAACGTGATAGGCCGCAAGCCTTAATTTTATGGAACTTTGCAATACATACAGACAGAACAATGAAAACTAATCGCCTAGACATAGAAAGAATTTTCTTATTGACTTGGACGTTCCTGTAGACTGTCATATATTTTTGAAGATCTTTAAAAAAAACTAAGATCTAAAAAATATGGTACATCATTAATACCAGTTGTGGTTGAAGCCCTCGGTTTGACTGGAAAATACTCCGATAGACTCTTTGAAGGGATACCTGCTAGCCCATGCCTTAACAAAAATAAAAATATATATTATACTCACAAGTACAGCTCACACATTACGTAGAGATTTATCTATATGAAATGAGTGCGATCTTAGGGTTTTTAGGGGGATGTACAAAAAATGATCAGTGGAAGATGTCATGAAGCCAGTTGTAACCCGGAAGTAAATGTGTATACAACATAAATCCTAGGAAATAATAATAATAATAATAATAATAATAATAATAATAATAATGTGGATCCAAAATGCAGGTTCTGTGATAAATACCAAGAAACAATAAACCATATAATCTCAGGATGTTCTGTACTTGCTCCAAATGAATATAAAAATCGTCACGATAGAGTGGGGCAATATTTACATTGGACAATGTGCAAACACTACGAAAAATATGTAAACAAACACTGGTATGAACATCACCCAGCACCGGTTACAGAAACAGAAGGTGTCACCATTCTATGGGATTGCACCATCTACACAGACAGAAAAATTGAAGCAAATAAGCCGGACATTATTGTTAAAAACCAGAAAGAAAAAACTTGCCTATTAATTGATATGGCTTGTCCATCGGATTGTAATATAGCAATCAAGGAATTTGAAAACCTGACAAAATATAAAGACCTGGAAATTGAAGTAGAAACAATGAGGAAATTGAAAACAAGAGTCGTACCAGTGATAGTAGGTGCACTTGGAATGATAAAAAATGGAACATGACAACACATGGAAAAAATCCCTGGAAACCCCAGCTTAAGAGATTTACAAAAAAATTGTCTTTTTAAGTACAGCCCACACACTAAGAAGAATTTTGTCCATGTAACGCTAGAGATGTTAGGGGAGATAGAAAAACATGAAATGGAGCCATAACAACACACCACGACCTGCCTTAGGTCTACCCGCAGACTTGGCAGGTAGTGCGACCATAGCGGAAATCGAAATATAATGAAAAATGACAACATACTAATAATAATAGAAATTTGGCAAACATACTGAATTTTGTCTGTGTCTGAATTTTGGGAAGGCATGCTGTCACTTGATTCTTATTGAGATCCGCCAGCCTTTGTTTTTGTAAAAGGTCGTGAAATAATAATGTGAAGACGTCTGTTCTACTTTGGAATCCTGGAAAAAAGTGCAAAGCGAAAATCCGAGCAAGAACAGAATTCAAATATCATTGTTAATGTAAGCAATACTAAAGAGGAGAATTCCAGGCGCCTTGCGTGGTAACAACGTTAAAAACGTAGGGGGATGATGATTATGACGATGAGATTGATTGAGTTATTTTTTATAGCTTATCGACCCTTTGCAGGTTATTTAATGTCGAAACATATTTGAGATTGAAAGAATAATTCTTTCATTTTTTGCGAAATATTTCTAATTTGCAAGTCCTACTATATAATGGATGTGCGTTGTGGTGCAATGGATATCAACTCGGAACGACAAATCGGTAAGCCGAGTTCGAATTCCAGTTGAACTCCTTGCATTCACTTACGCACAAATACCCTTGGGAAAGGTATTAATCCATCTCTTCCCTCCAGTTATGGGTTAAATAATAGGACAGATTGGGTTCTATAGCCTTGGTCGGCAACCAGTCTACTGGGGATAATCTTCTGCCCAGTCAGTCATGTCTCTTTAGAGACATGATCGCCCAAAGCGTGTATCACGTATGGCACTTGACTGACTAACTATTTAGTTGTGCGGTGAGATATGGAATCATACTTTTCCCAACTGTATTTGCGCGTAAGGGAATGTAACGAACACAACTGGAAATCGACCTCGGTTTTCCGATATCTTATTACAATTCGCTATCGATTATACCACCCGTATATGCAGGACAGGGAGGAGTAAGAAATGAAAACTGTGTTGAAGGGGTCAAATTAGAGACAAAAAAGAGCCACTTATTTCAGAAAAGAGATTAAATTAATGTAATTTTCTATTTTAAATGAAAAAATCACATACATACATACATACATACATACATACATATATATATATATGCACACACACACACACACACACATACATATATATATATATATATATATATATATATATATATATATTAATGTAATTTATATATATAAACAATACAAGGCAATAGCATTAAATGAAATTACAAATAAAAAATGCACAAGAACTGTTGTCCCTAAGTTTCTTTTGATCAGAAACTAAAACGAAGAACATAAAAAGAAAACCGTAATAAAAAAATAGTCGCAAGAAAACGAAAACGAAGAAAAAAAACGAATTTTCATAAATACGGCACAGTTCAGGTTTTGCTTGTTACCTAAAATTTTCTAATTACCAAGACGCTTCTATATTTTGCACTTAACGATACGCCACTAATTGGTTGTAGGTTTTGCGTCTTGGATATTCGTCTTTTGATTGCAAAATGAACGTTGTTTTTCGTGGGTTTGCTTTCGTTTGGCAAAAAAAACAAAAACAAGAAAGGAAGGGGTAAATATTGCAGATCTTTCTCTATATTCGGGTCGCCTGTTATGTGTGCTTAGAAATTTATCAAAAAAATTGGGTGATTAAATAAAAATGCAAAATAAAATATGACCGAACGACCGAGATACGAGTTATTTGAGAATGTTTTCAGTTATATTTAGGATAAATGCTCCCCATCTCTATAATTAAAAAAAAAAGTTAACAATAGCTATAAAGACGAAGACGGCACAAGGAATGAACAGAGTATGAGACAGAAACATTATACTGTGTTGCAAACAGACAGAGCTTATTCATTGATAATAACATTATCTTGAATTATGTTGCTGTCTCAGATTGAGGTAAACAATGGAAATTCTGTTCTGGAGGCATTTTGTCATCAAGTTTACTCACAACTACCAGAATCTTTCGGAAAATTCTCACAGAATAAAGTTTGTTAGTTTTCTAGAAGTCTACAAACTTGGTCTCAATTCCAATTTCCCTTAAGCGCTCTTTAATGTTTCTAAGTGGAGTTCCAGTTTACAGAATGACCGCAACAGTCGGTTGAATAATGGATAGCGACTCGGATTGAGGAATCGGAGAGCCAAGTTCGAATTCCAGTAGAATTCATTGCATTCACTTATGTACTAATACCCTTTGGAAAGGTATTGATTCTTCCCTTATGGGTAAATAGCAGAACAGACTGAGTTCTATAGCCTTGGTTGGCAACCATATATATATTTTTTTAATCCGAAATATTTAATTAATATCATTCGTTTTACTTTTGTATTTTATTCCAGTTTTTTATCTATCCATTTGTCTTTTCAATTCCCTCAGTTTTTTTGTTTGTTTTTTTTGGGGTTTTTTTATCTGAAATATTTCACTAATATCATTCGTTTTTTTTTTTTTTCTAGTTATTTACCTATCCTCCCTTCCAATATTTATTTTTACACTTTTTTTTTAATCATTTCACCCCAAGCAAGGCATTCCACAGGGGAAGGTAAAGAGAAATTCCATAGGGGAAGGTAAAGAGAAGGAGTGGTTAGATATAGGAAATGTCAGAAGGAAGGTGATAGATGGGTAAGGATACCGAGGATGATGGTTGGGCCGATGTGAAGTGTTTGAAAGAATGGGAGCGAGTTAGTGTGTTAGGAGGTCTCTATTGACCTTACATTTAAACTCCTGGAGATTGTAGCCGTCGGGGAAGCAATCATGTGGAAGCGAATTCCACAGTCGGGAAGTGCGAGAAAAGAACCTGTTGGAGTAGAAATTGCGGTTGCATTTTATCGGTTTCACTGTAAAAGGGTGGGATCTAGTTGCTAATCTAGTATCTCGTGCAAATTCGTATCTAGGAGGCGCCAGTGATCTAAGTGCATCGGAGCAGAAGCCGTGAAAGTATTTATAGAAGAGACACAGGGAAGCCACGTCGCGCCGGTGAGAGAGAGACTGCAGGCGGTCTGCCAAGTCTGTATCGATCACATTACAGACCCACCGCTGTACCTTGTCGAGAAGACCGTGGAGAATAGCAGGGGCACCCGACCAGATATGGCAGCAGTATTCAATGCACGGGCGGATGGTAGATTTATATATGTGCAGGATAGATTCAGACGGAAAAAACTTCCGGGCCCTGCACAGAGAACCGACTTTCATAGCAGCGGATTTAGCAATGGATTCGATATAGTCATTCCATTTGAGATCCGCTGAAAGTGTGAGACCAAGGAGGCGTAGTGTTTTACTCTCTGGGAGGCAAGCCTGGTCCATGCTAATGGGAGGTAGGAGCGATTGTCTATGATGGTTAAAATTATCAATTCTTTTTTTAGCTCGGACGATCACCGTATTCGATACGATTTTCGATTTCGTTAATAGGCATATTCTTTCATCCCGATGTAATGGTATCTTCCACATCGTGTTAATTTATGTATTTTTTTCTATCTGTTCCTTTAGCTATTCTAACCATTCATCTTCACATTATTATCACGGAAAATCATTTTTTATGATTTTATATAGTTATTTGAAATATTTTTTTTTTCGATATTTATTTGAAACATTTATATCCACATTATTATAACTGGACATTCAGTTTTTTGTTTTTTGGGTTTTTTGGGGGGTGGGGGGTTAT
Source organism: Ascarosepion bandense (assembly GCA_037127315.1). NCBI lineage: Eukaryota > Metazoa > Mollusca > Cephalopoda > Sepiida > Sepiidae > Ascarosepion > Ascarosepion bandense. The sequence continues at coordinate 400,552 of JBBBDQ010000284.1, forward strand.
TTGTGGACGACTTTGTTCAAGAAATTGTTCTTCTTCTGTGCAATCAAATACAAAACATCTTGTATTCTAACAACGTAGCAAGCAGAGATTAGGACACAGGCCGAGGACTGGTCAACCATGGCTGGGTCAACCTGGGGAGAAGGTATGATGTTCGTAAAGGACCGAAACCCTCAATGAACCGGGGTAACATCACTGATGATGTGTCCTAACCGCATCTAAATTATGTATTTTTCAAATTCAAAACACACACACACACACACACACACACATATATATATATATATATATATATATATATATATATATATATACCGCAGTAAGAATTGGCAAAAACTTTTCACGCCGCATACCAAAAGTCCCTTGAAGGGTGAATGATATCGCCACAAGTATCTCATAGCTTTTTAAACTTCTTTGGAGTACGGAACGGCAAAGTCAGTAATTCTTCATTTGTATATTGTAATATATTGTGTCTGTGCTCTAGTGACATTATTTTTCTGGATAGGGAAATCCAATAATATCTTGTGACTTTCATTTTCTTACATTACTTCTGGTTAATATTCCTACCACTGAATTGAATCTACATTTACAACAGACTTTCCAATGGACTCTAATATACCGTCGCTTATCGGCTTCTTCTGCCAATTTGGGACGTTCACTGTCTCGTCATCTTGTCTACGCGTCCTGCATTTGCTTTCTTTTTACGATTTGTATTATTATTATTATTATTATTATTATTATTATTATTATTATGTTGTTGTTGTTGTTGTTGTTGTTGTTGTCATTTTTCACCATATTTCGATTTCTGATATCGTTGCACTACCTGCCAAGTCTGCGGGAAGACCTAAGGCAGGTCGTGATGTGTTGTTATGGCTCCATTTCATGTTTTTTCTATCTCTTCTAACATCCCTAGCGTTACATAGACAAATGTCTCCTTAATCTGTGAGCTGTACTTAACAAGACAAGTGTTTGTATATCTCGTAAGCTTGGGTTTCCAGTGATTCTTTCAATGTGTTGCTTTGTTCCTTTTTTTATTATTCCATTTGTACCTAGTATATTACTTTTAATATTCATTTTCCGGTTTCCACATTTTTTTTCTATTTCAATTTCCAGGTCTTTATATTTTGATAGTTTTTCAGATTCCTTGCTTGGTATATCACAATACGCTGGACAAGCCATATCCATTAATAAGCAAGTTTTTTTTTCTTTTTGTTTTGGTTTTTGACAATAATGTCCGGCTTATTTGCTTCGATTTTCTTGTCTGTATAGTTGGTGTAATCCCATAGAATGGTGACATCATCTGTTTCTGTAACCGGTGCTGGTTGATGCACATACCAGTGTTTGTTTACATATTTTCCAGTGTAAATATTGCCCCACTTTATTATGGCGGTTTTTATATTCATTTGGGGCAAGTACAGTGCATCCTAAGATTAGATGGTCTATTGTTTCTTGGGATTTGTCAAAGAAACTGCATTTTGGATCCACATTATTATGTATGATATTTGCCTGAAAGTTTCTAGTGAAAAGACTTGTGCTGCAAGAATAAAGCCTTCAGTTTCAGGCTTTAATCCAGACGTTCAAAAACATCTATAAGTATTAACTTTATCAACACTGGGTTTTGTAGCACGTTCTGGATATTAGCCATGCAGAGATTTGTCTTATCGTAGAACGAGGCCTCTCTCCCGATTGGTCAAACACGGCCTAACTAAATGGAATTGTTTTAGTGATCGAACCCAAATAGTGATAGACAATAGAAGGCGAATCTACAGTAATAACAATTAATAGGCTTTATTCGCAAAATATTCGGACAATTTTAAAATAGATTGGGGATTTTAAAATATGGGAATCGGGACATATCAACGCGATAAAAAAAGTAAATGTTTCAGAAAGAAATGACACGGGGAATGGGTTTATCTTGTCATGAAGATCAATATTGTTTCGGTAAACTGTTTGAAGTCAACTAGTATGCATTTACAAGAACATTTTTAAAAACACATCAAAGTACAAACGAACGACTTATCTGTTTGAAAAGAGTATATATTTTACTTTTCTTTCAATATCTCTAAGACGTTCTATTTTCTTTTATACTTTCTTTCTACCTTTTCTTTCTCCCTTTCTTTCTCTTTGTTTTTTCTCTTTGTTTTTTTCTCTTAGAAAATCTTCTTTTCTTTTATCCTTTCGAACACGCTTTTTCTTCTCCTCGCTGGGTAGAAAGTTTATTAGCATAAAGTTGCGTTTTCTGGGTTTTCTTTCTCTCTCATCTTGTCTAGGGGTTGGGACGTGTGGGATTTTTATCTCTTTTTTCTTTCTGTCTTTTTTTCCTTTTTTAGGGGCCGGGACTTTTGGTTAAAATTTCGTCTTTTTTTTTTTTTTTACGTTGTGCTCTCTTCGATGTATTGGGGTTTGATTTCTTTGAATCAACCGCTTAGCTCCAAAATTCATTCGGTTCCTACGGGTTTTACGCAACCGAATTTATAGCAAATTATCGCGGGCTTTCGGTCGTCCGTTCCAGTTAAACATGAATACGGAAATAACTAAAAAAAACAACGAAACTAAAGCATTATTACGAAAACATTGACCTCCGGTCATGTTCGTAATAGTCTCGATCTGACGAGACTATCATATAGATTCCTAAGATCAAGAGTGAAAAAAGGCTTTGGACGAGTAAAGCCTGAAGGTCTTGGTAAAAACCATCCTTCATTAAGCATTGTGAACTGGCTCTACATAATCACAAATAAATGGTAACACCAAACAACAGAAACCGCCTTACTTGAGAACTATCAACAGCGGCAACACCTAAAATGGATAGCACATGTAACATGTATAGAATATGACATTATCACACATACTGACATTCCACACTATTTCAAATAAATGGTTTTGAAGGAAACCCCCAAACCCACCCCAATCAATACTGGAAAGAACAATAACAGCTACTGGACTTGAGAAACCTATTTTACTGAAAGAAATAGTTTTAAGATAAATTGTTTTAAAATTTCAATCAAAAATACTACTGGCTACTTGGTTAATGAATGCTAAAAGTTTCCTTGAAGAGAAACGGCTAATATTAGTATTATCATTGGAAAAGAAGACAAATGGCACATATAGGATGATGTTACACTACCCTACAAAAAAGCATCCCTGCCTCCTATTCTACATATCAGTAGGGAGAGAAGTAAAAGATTAGTGGGGCATTCCTAGAGAGGTAAGGACGCGTTTTGATACCAAAATATGGATACACCAGAATTGGCCTTCGATTAAAAATATTCATTCATACACATCTGCCAGCCTAAAGACTTACCAAGTGCAATAGATAATCTTGAAGGCTGAAAAGGAAGCGTATTTGGGATGCAGCTAATCGCCACGCCATATTGGTGATCATTGGATAGGTTTGCCATAATTTTCAATAATTCAATCGAGAGAGTTGCCAATTGTATAAAGGTGCTCTTTTATAATAAAGTGTTTTCATGACTCAACACTATTTAGCCTTCATAAAGGGCACAAGGAAGAGAGATAAACACCAACATCTTATATCACCCGAACAGTTTTGACCAACTCTTGACATATAGTGATTTTATAAGCATAGCTTAAATGTAGCTCAAGGTCTAAAATTTGGAGTACCCAGTGTGGATCGAACTCACTATTCAATCGTGATTGTCTTTTGACATATGGTAAGCATACCTTTAGATAATATTCGTACATTGAATTATATTATTTACGCTGTTTACGTCGTTCTGTTTGTTGTCTTCATCGTATTCACAACGTTTCAGTCTTTGTATGCTTCTGCCTTCTTCAGGTCATGTACGTTTGAATTGGATGGATGTGCATTGTAGTGCAGTGGATGTCGACTCGGAAAAATAAATCGGGTAGCCGAATTCGAATTCCAGCTCAATTCCTTGCATTCACTTACGCGCAAATATCTTTGGGAAAGGTATTAATCCGTCTCTTCCCTCCAGGTATGGGTTAAATAATATGACAGATTGGATTTCTATAGCCTTTGCTGACAACCAGTCTACCGCAGAAAGTAATGGCGACCTACTGCGGGATAATTTTCTGCCCAGTCAGGCATGTCTCTTTCGAGACGATCGCCCAAAGCGTGTTTCTCGTATGGCAATTAACTGACGTTTGAATTTCGAACTGAACTCTTTATTTCAGCTACCAAAATAGATTGTTCTATCTAGTTCCACGCGCAATGCCTTTTCTGGATATCTCAGTTTAAGTTATTTTCCTTCAGTAAATCAACTCTCTAAGTTTTTTGTCGCCTCTGCTGTGGCATCGAACTCACCACTCTTTGGGTGTTGGAGAATTATCAAGACGAATTAACTAAAACTGAGATAGCCAAAGGCATGGTACGTAGAATTAGAACAATCTACCCCCGTGAACGAAATAAAAGATTCGGTTTGAAATTCCAATGTATATCACCTGAAGAAGGCTAGTGTGTACAACGGCTGAAACGTCATGAATATGACAATAAAGATGTTGGACAGCAGTCTAAGTAAGGTAAACAATGTAAATAGTTACTCAGAAATATAGACGGGTATTTTATTTAATAACGGGTAGTCTCTTTTGGCGATATGGCATCATTTGTTTATTTTTTTTGCTTTTTTTTTTTTGTTTTGTTTTTTGGTAAATTTTTGTTTTGTTCCCCGAAGGCCTTTACTCCGTCAAATCTTTCCTAAACTTCCTTAATTACGTACAAATCTATATGCTGAAATCAAATCGACAATTGTTTACTGAAGAAACCTACCAGTTTTCCTGTTATCGACCACAAAAAAGTCGAACTATATCGCACCCTTTTCCACCATTTTCTTATCTGATTAATCGCTGAATGACTTGGTGCGTAGGATACCTTTTACGGGTCGTTTACTTCCCTTGAGCAATTAGACCGCGATTTGTTTGGGTTTGGAACTCAATTTGTGCGCATGAACAACAAAAAGAAAGTAAATTGATCGAAAAATCGCCAAACTACGCGTGAAGTCATTCTGCAGTGAATAACATGTATTGAACCGTGGTTATGGGGTGAGATAAACAGCGAAAAGAAGTTCAATATTTTTCTGGTTGTAAAATTTAAAAAAGGTAGGTTTCGTCAATAAACAATTACCGATTTGAGTTCAGCAGTTACTTATGCATGGAAATAAGAATGTTTGGGAAAGATTTTAAGAGGTAAACGCCTTCGGAGAACAAAACAAAAATTTACCTTTTTTTTTTCTGTTTTGATACATTAACCCTGAGCTGAAATGGTAAGATATTTTATTTCGCTTATTAAACAGGTAGAAAGGACTATTCATTTTCAGAAGATAAAATCTCTGGCTGTTAGCAAAAGAATCAGCCCAACAAGAGCTAAGAATTGGAGGCATCAAAATCAAACAAATCCACCATATTTAACCGAGAAGTATTTCAACAGAAATCTGATAATAAATTCTTCATCTTCTCTGTGCCGTAGACGATCAAGGCTCCCCACAAGTTCCTGTCCTTTGTATCTTCTTCTTCTTCTTCTTCTTCTTCTTCTTCTTCTTCTTCTTCTTCTATGTGCCCTGTTCCTTCAGGACGTAGGCAATCATGGCTTTCAACGTCTCCCTATCCCTGGTGGCTCTTAGCACGCTTTCTCCTGTTACAGCACGCAACCCTCGTTCCATCATCCACCTGATTACGGCCTTCAAATATGTTATCCGCTGCTTTCCCCTGTCTCTATTTTCCTGTATCTGACCTGTTAGTATCAGGTTCTCCAAGCCCTCGTTTTTCGTTGCATGTCCCAGAAACTTCAGCTGTCTCTTCCTGATACTCAGTATTAACTTCCTTTTCGTTTCCATCATTTCCAAAACCTCATCATTGCTCACATGCTCGATCCATGATATTCACAGCATCCTTCTGTAGAACCACATTATAGTTACTTCAAGTTTTTCTTTCATCTTTGATGATATTGTCCAGCATTCACTGCCATATTGAAGAACTGACATCACATAGCAATCCAGTACTCTCTTCTTTGTTTCTAGCGAAATTGTCATGTTTCTTAATACTTTACTCAACTTCTGGAATGCTTCCTTCGCCATGCCAATTCACCTTCGGATCTCAGTGTCACACTTTCCGTCTTCTGTTAGAACACTTCACTTAGTAAGATTTGTCTTTTTGCTATTTCTTCTCATTTCCTATCTGCCATTTAAACCAGCCCATTAGGTAGGTAAGTTATTTGATACTTACATCTGCCTTTCTTTCCATCACAGTATATCCTGAAAGTGTTAAATTCTCCAAGCCCCTATTCCTCGATATGTTCTCTAGAAATTTCAATTATCGCTTTGAACTACTGACGATTCAACGGCCAACTAACTAGATAGATTGCCTTTTTTTTTCTTTTCTTTTTTTAATCATTTCAACCCGAGCAAGGCAGAAATGCCACTGATGAGCTGGGGGCTACATAACTGTAAAAAGATTAATTAGAAAAGAGTGAGGAGTACAAACTAGTTAGAAAGGAGCAATAGAAAGCTGAGAATGCAGGTGCGAAGACAGATATATAGGTGGAGAGAAAGGAAAGGATATACGGGGGTGGGGAGAGAGCTAGAGTCCAGTGGTTAATAGATAGGTATTGACATTGCATTTAAATTTCTGGAGGTCTGTAGTAAAAAAAAAAAAATAAATAAATAAAGGTGTAACAATAAAATTTTACTTTTATAATTTTATTATTTTTATTAACAGTAAATTTATTTCCCCTTAAACATTTATTTTACTCTTCATAAATATAACAAAATATCCCCCTAAAATATAATACCCCCAACTTCCTCTTCCTGTTTAGCAGTCACATTAACATGATGAATAAAAGTTAGGTTTAAAAAGTAGGTTTTGCAATGTCATTCGTCACAGTGTCTCAATAAAATCATTGTGGAAAAGACAACAAGAAACCACAGCACTTTCAATCCCAAAACATTCATGAATGGTGCATTGAAATAACGAAATATATCTTCCAAAAGCTAAACAAATATTATTAAATATGGACATTTTGTTTGAAACAAAGAAAAGAGCATTGAACTTCTATTCTTATCAAACCCCTTATATGACAGCGAAGAGGAGACTTGAAACAATAGAGATGGGATTTTTTCGGAAGGATACTGAGAATACGAATAACGGAGAATAAAGAAGTTTTAAGGAAAAGGTGAGCAATCACGATTTTGAGCATTTTTGTTAGTGTTTCTTCATTTTCTTCTCATAACTATTATTTTCTTCTTCTTTTCTGCTTTTTCTTCTTTTCTAATTCTTTTTTCTTATTTTTTTTTCTTCTTTTTTCAATATTTTTTTCTTCTTTTTCTTCTTCGGTTATCTTTTCCATTTTTGTTTTTATCTCTTAACCTCTTTCACCTGAAAATATTATTCATCATTTCCGTTCTTTTCTTTTCATTCTCTCCTTCTCAACTTTTTCTTCTTTCTTTCTTTTATTAATTACAGTTTTATTTTATTTTCCTTCTATGATTAATTCTTATTTCATTTCTCTCTTTCTCTGTCCCTCTCTCTCTCTCCCTCCCTCTCTCTCTCTCCCTCTCTCTCTACCCTCTCTCTCACTCTCTCTTTTAAACTCTGATTCCTTCTTCTTTCTTTCTTTCTTTTTTTCTTTCTAATACTCGTATCTATTACTTCTTTTTCCCTCTTTGCTACTCTCTATTCTATCCTAGGTTCTTTCTGTTTCACTCATTTAACTCTATATCTTCTCTCTCTCTCTCTCTCTCTCTCTCTCTCTCTCTCTCTCCCTTTCTCTTTCTCTCTTAAACTCTGATTCCTTCTTTCTTTCTTTCTTTCTTTCTTTCTAATATTCGTATCTGTTACTTCTTTTCCCCTCTTTGCCACTCTCTATTCTATCCTAGACTCTTTCTGTTTCACTCTTCTTACTCTATATCTTCTCTCTCTCTCTCTCTCTCTCTCTCTCTCTCCTAAACTCTGATTTCTTTCTTCCTTTCTTTCTTTCTTTCTTTCTTTCTTTCTTTCAAATAGTCGTATCTTTTACTTCTTTTTCCCTCTTTGCCACTCTCTATTCTATCCTAGGTTTCACTCTTCTTACTCTATATCTTCTCTCTCTCTCTCTCTCTCTCTCTCTCTCTCTCTCTCTCTCTCTCTTCGTACTTATTTGCTTTTACGCCCATTCCTTTTATTTTCTTTCTCTTTGTTTCCTTTCTTTTCTTTTCTTCTTCTTTCTAGCTCTTTAAGAAAAAGTTTGTTTTTTTTCAAAGATCTTCACGAAAAGAGACGTTGGACAAAAGAGTTGCCAGTCAGAATTGGGCTAGCGCTGTGGGGCAGCCACGTTAATTGAAGCAGCAATGTGGGTCGCTATGCTATTTCAGCCTGGCAACGTAAAATCGTGACATTTACCGAAAGAGCAGCAAAAAAAAGTTGTACCAGCCATGACCTTCATACTGGTCGTTCGGAAGGAGCCGACTTGCATCATGGGAAGGGACGCGTGCAGTGTGCAGATCGATAATTTTGTTGAATCTAGCAACACTCAATGATTGAGACAGAGAACAATGATCAATTGAATCGACGCTCGTTTCATATCTGTATGTTTGCGCGTGTATGTGTGTGTATGTGCATGTATGTGCATGTGTGTGCATGTGTGTGCACGTCTTTCTTCGTGAAAGATTTCATTTTTCTTATTTTCTTTATCAACTTCTATTACATTTCTTTCTTTCTTTTGTCTTCATCTTCTGATTGACTTTTATTTCTACTTGGACATTTGTCTTTTACTTTCACTTTCTTTCCTTTCCTTCTTCATTTTCATTTCGTTTTTATCGACGATGTTTCCATCTCGCCCTTCTTATTATTATTATCGCATATCTCCTTTTTTTTCTATTTCACTCATATACTTTCTTATTCACCCCTCTTTTTATGTTCATTTGTATTTTTTCTTCATTCTTTTCATTCAATTCCTTTTTATCTTTTTCCTCTTTCATGATCCTTTCCTTTCTATCTTACTCTCTTTTTTTGTTCTTCTTTCACCTTTCCTTCTGTTTTGATTCATTTTCGTCTTTCCTTTCTGCTTTTCCTTCTCCTTACCGTCGTCTTTTATCCCCGCTATATTCTCATAGATTTTTCTTTCTTCTTCGCCATCTTATTTTTCAACTTCCCACTTTTCTTCTATCTTCGACTTGTTCTTTCTTCTCTTCTTACCATCTATCTATCTATCTATCTATCTATCTATCTATCTATCTATCTATCTATCTATCTATGTCAGTCTGTTCATATCTATCTATCTATGTCAGTCTGTTCATATCTATCTATCTATGTCAGTCTGTTCATATCTATCTATGTCAGTCTGTTTATATCTATCTATCTATCTATCTCAGGCTGTTCCTTATCTATCTATCTATCTATCTATCTATGTATCTATCTATCTATCTATGTTAGTCTGTTCATATCTATCTATGTCAGTCTGTTCATATCTATCTATGTCAGTCTGTTCATATCTATCTATCTATCTATCTATCTATCTATCTATCTATCTATCTATCTATGTCAGTCCGTTCATATCTATCTATCTATGTCAGTCTGTTCATATCTATCTATCTATCTATGTCAGTCTGTTCATATCTATCTATCTATGTCAGTCTGTTCATATCTATCTATCTATATATCTATCTATGTCAGTCTGTTAATATCTATCTATCTATCTATCTATATATATATATATATATATATATATATATATATAATGTCAGTCTGTTCACATCTATCTATCTATCTATCTATCTATTTCTGCCTGTTCATATCTATCTATCTATCTATCTATCTATCTATCTATCTATCTATCTATCTATGTCAGTCTGTTCATATCTATCTATCTATCTATCTATCTATCTATCTATCTATCTATCTATGCCTGCTAATATTTCTCTATCAATCGATTTTTTTTTCTTTCCCTTTTCCTCTTTTACGTAAATACTTAACTTTTCGTCCCACTATCAATTATGCACACAATTCATATTTTCTAACTTCCTGTTCAATCTTTTATAATTTTTTTTTTTTGTATTTCTTTCTTTTTTCTTAAATTTCTCAATATTTTTTTATTTGTTCTTATTTTTCTTCTGACGCTCATTTCTTCAACTCCATCGTCGTCCGTTTGTTCCTTTTTAAATCTTTCACTTTGCCAACAACTTTTCTTTTCCTTCTATTTCTCCTATTTTCTCTCTTCCTCTTCATCTCACACATCTTCTTTTCTTCGTATTTTCAGCCTCTTTCATTTCAATTTGCTCGACTTCTCGTTTTCCTTTTCCTTTGCCGTTTCTTTCTTTTCTCTATTCCTTCTTTTCGGTTACTGATTTTATAATAACAGCCAGAGTTTGGGGTTTGCGTTTCATCCCCGTCATCATCTGGTTTTCTGTGTTCATACTTTCTTTTCTTTCGGCTTTTTTCTTCTGCTTTTCTCTTCTTTTTTTATTTTCTTTTGCTTGTTTTTGATACCATTTCGCTTTCTTTTCATCATGTTTTTCGTCCTCAATAGCCCTATGTTCATATTTGCTTTTCTTTCATTTTTTCTTTCTTCGATTTTCTTTTCCCTTTCTTTTACTTATTTTCTGATTCCAACTTCTTCTTCTTCTTCTTCTTCGTTTCATCCCTTTTATCATACTTCATCCTCTATTTTCTTTCATCATTCTGTTTTCTTCTTTTATTTCTTTGTTGTCTCTGCACTCTCGTTTTTGCAAAATCGTTCTTCTGCGCCTCTTATTTTAACACTTCCTCCTGCATCTTTTTCTCTTTTTCTCTTTTTGTCTTTTCTCTTTTTTCTCTTTTTGTCTTTTTGTCTTTTTGTCTTTTCTCTTTTTTCTCTTTTTGTTTACTACTCCTTCATATCTATAACACCTGTCTCTTTTACTTTCTTTCTTTCTTTCTTTCTTTCTTCAACTGTTCTCCTTTTCCTCTCTTTTTCTTCTGCTTTTTTTCTTCTCCCTTTTTCATATCATCATCGGTTGCATTCTTCTCATACTGTCTAAATAACAATCGTACCAACTAATAGTAACAATACCGGTATTACCGCGGCTTTCTTTCCTGTAATACATACAGTTTCTTCAGTACTACAAATAGTTATTATTAGTAGTATCGACATCATATAGTGTCATTCTTCTTTTGCTATTAGTATAACTACTCCCTATACCAAGACTAATAATAATTGGACTTAGTGTCTTTTTCACTTTAGTTTATTTAGTATTATTTTTAGTATTATTAATCGTACGCTTGTTTCTTTCTGACCAAGCATTCATTAGTAATAATATTAGTATTATTATTATTATTATTATTATTATTATGATTATGTTGTCATTTTTCATCATATTTCGATTTCTGATATAGTCGCACTACCTGCCAAGTCTGCGGGAAGACCTAAGGCAGGTCGTGGTGTGTTGTTATGGCTCCATTTCATGTGTTTTCTATCTCCCCTAACATCCCTAGCGATACATAGACAAAGTTCTCCTTAGTGTGTGGGCTGCACTTAACAAGACAATTTTTTGTATATCTCTTAAACTGGGGTTTCCAGGGATTCTTTCAATGTGTTGTTTTGTTCCATTTTTTATCATTCCAAGTGCACCTACTATCACTGGCACGATTCTTGTTTTCAATTTCCACATTTTTCCTATTTCAATTTCCAGGTCTTTATATTTTGACAGTTTTTCAAATTCCTTGGTTGCTATGTTACAATCCGCTGGACAAGCCATATCAATTAATAGGCAAGTTTTTTCTTTCTGGTTTTTAACAATAATGTCCGACCTATTTACTTCAAATTTTTCTGTCTGTGTAGATGGTGTAATCCCATAGAATAGTGACATCTTCTATTTCTGTAACCGGTGCTGGTTCATACCAGTGTTTGTTTACATATTTTTCATAGTGTTTGTACATTGTCCAATGTAAATATTGCCCCACTCTATCGTGACGAATTTTATATTCATTTGGGGCAAGTACAAAACATCCTGAGATGAGATGGTCTATTGTTTCTTGGTATTTATCACAGAACCTGCATTTTGGATCCACATTATTATGTATAATATTTGCCTGAAAGTTCCTAGTGAAAATACTTTGGTCTTGTGTTGCAAGAATAAAGCCTTCAGTCTCAGAATTTAATCCAGATGCACGTAACCATCGATGGGTATTAACTTTATCAACATTGGATTTATTGGCACGTTCTGGATATTGGCCATGCAGAGGTTTGTCTTGCCAGCGTTGTTTCATCTGTTCAAGAGATTCATCCTTGGCTTTCTTTTTCATATTTTTTGCCGCAATAGTTGGTTCTTGGCTTCTGTTTTGCTTTTCTACATAATCTATTAAATGTAAATCTTGTTTGTATTTACTGCCTTCTTTTATTATTGAATATTTTTTTCTTTTTGTTTTCATGTTGTTTAATTAATTGTATCATCCAGTCCTTTGTTGTTTCTATGTATGTTAGTAAGCCAATAGTTGTTTTCTTGTATGACAATTCTAGCTGAATAAGACCTTCTTTAGGGGTATGTATAGACTGTCTATCTATTTGGATGATGCATTTTATGCTTAGAAAGAAACTTTCTAGTTTTAGAATGCATTCGTTTGATGCCGTTTAGAGTCCAGTTCAAGATGTTGAAACTATATTGGACTACTGGGATGGCAAGGCTATTAATGGTCATAATTCTGTTCTGAGAATTAAATTCAGTTTTTAATATCAGTCGTAGCCTTCTATAGTACTCTTTACGCACTATTTCTTTCATTTTTTTATGGTGAATCTTTTCACTCTCATTTGCACCTAGGTATTTATAAGCTTCTTCTGGCTCTAAATCTTGTATTGTTACAGCAGAGTCTAAGCTAATTTAGGATGTTTGTTGTAGCGATCCTCGTAAAGCTGTCGCTTTAACACATTTATTCAAACTTAATTTCATTCCAATGTCTTCAATGAAGCATTTTGCAGTTTGCAGAAGACCTTCCAGCTCATTATCATTCTTAGCATACAGCTTTAGATTATCCATGTAAAATAGATGGCTTATTTTCTTTTGAGCTATTTTATAACCACATTCTGTCTTGTTAAGTTGACTGGTTAATGCTATGAATGATATGCAAAATAGTAAGGGAGACAAAGAGTCACCTTGAAATATACCGCTTTTGATGTTTATTTCACTATTATTATTATTATTATTATTATTATTATTATTATTATTATATCCGTTGATTTCTGTTGTATACACATTTCTTTCCGGGTCCCAACCAGAGACCTAAAGTCAAAAATGGCTTCATGACATTTTCCAATATCATTTTTGTAAAAAAAAACACACACACACACCTTTTACATAGATAAAGCTCTTCGTAGTGTGTGCATTGTACTTTTGAATACAATGTTATTTTCTTATTTCTTTAAGTTATGGATTACCAGGAATCCCTTCAATGAGTCTATCGGAACTTTTTCCAATCCATCCGATGGCCCAAACTAAAATTAGAATTATTATGCCTTCATATGCCACATTTTTTAAGATTTATATTTGAAGATCCTTGTATTTTATAAGCTTTCCAAAGATAGATTACAATCTACAGGAACCGCCAAGTCAATAAGGAAGCCTATTCTGTTCTTGGGGTCTTTGATTAAATTTGACTGTTATGTCTGTATGCATTGTAAAGTCCCATAAAATATTTACGGGGCCGATTTCTTTAAGCGAGTCTCAGTATGTTCATACAAGTTTCTTGCAGTTTCCTTCCCGTAAAAGTTCCATATTTTCCAGTGCAGCTATTGACCGATTCTATCATGCTGAGTTTTATATTCAATGGGTACTACTACTGTGAAATCTGATACAAGATTGTCAATTGTATCTAGATATCCATCACAGAACCTGCATTTCAGGTTAACACAATGTGTTCTTGGTAATTTCTAGTTAGCAAATATCGGGCCTGTTCAACAACCTTTCAGCTAAAACTCTGCACTACTTAACCACTAATGGGTCCGGGGTTTGTCTATATCAGCTTGTTTGGTACGGGAAGAGTAATGACCATGAAGACGATGATCTCACCGTCATTTTTGCATTTGGTGCATTGGATTTGTTATTATTATGTTGTCATTTTTCATCATATTTCGATGTCCGCTAAGGTCGCACAAACGACCAAGTCTGCGAGAAGACCTAAGGCAGGTCGTGGTGTTTTGTTATGGCCCCATTTTATTTTTTTTTCTATCTCTCCTAACAACCCTAGCGTTAAATAGACAAAGCTCTCCTTAGTGTGTGGGTGTTACTTAAGACAAATTTTTGTATATCTCTTAAGCTTGGGTTTCCATGGATTTTTTCAATGTGTTGCTTTGTTTCATTTTTTATCATTCCAAATTATTATGTCATTTTTCATCATATTTCGATTTCTGCTTTGGTCTCACTACCAACCAAGTCTGCGGGGAGACCTAAAGCAGGTAGTGGCATGTTGTTATGGCTCCATTTCATGTTTTTCTATCTTCCCTATCATCTCCAGCATTACATAGATAAAGTTTTCCTTAGTGTGTGGGCTGTACTTAATAAGACAATTTTTTGTATATCTCTTAAGCTGGGGTTTCCAGGGATTCTTTCAATGTGTTGTTTTGTTCCATTTTTTATCATTCCAAGTGCACCTACTATCACTGGCACAACTCTTGTTTTCAATTTCCACATTTTTTCTATTTCAATTTCCAGGTCTTTATATTTTGACAGTTTTTCAAATTCCTTGATTGCTATGTTACAATCCGCTGGACAAGCCATATCAATTAATAGACAAGTTTTCTCCTTCTGGTTTTTAACAATAATGTCTGGCCTGTTTGCTTCAATTTTTCTGTCTGTGTAGATGGTGTAATCCCATAGAATGGTTACATTAGATGGTGTAATCCCATAGAATGGTTACATTATTATTATTATTATTATTATTATTATTATTATTATTATTATTATCTTTTCCTCTGCACGGTTTTACGTTTTCAGCTGATGATCTTGCATTATGGGTGTTTTCTGTCAAGTCATACAACCTCAAACAGATAATTAGTAACAATACCAGTATTACCGCAGCTTGACGCGTGTTATACAACAATGAATGGTTCAGATTTATCCAGAAAACGTCAAGTGAAATAGAAAAAGAAAAAAAGGAAAAAGAAGAAAAAATGAGAAAGAAAAGAAGAAAAGAATAAGGGAAAGGGAGTTTAACTTAACGTATTAAATATTAGCGTCACACGTTGTCCTTGGCCTGGATTTACAAAAAACCGTCCTTAAGGAAAACAATGAATATTGACTTGGGCTGCTAGTTGTCTATTTTTCGATGCATGACATTCAAAGTTAAAAATTAAAAATTAGGGGTTGAATTTTCGCGAGAAAAATTAATTGTTAGTTTTTTCTTATTAATTCTAATCGTAATAACAATAGTAGTATTATATTATTATATAAAACTTATTGGTAGTAATAATAACGTGGTAATAAAGAAGATAATATTAAGAAACCTGAAAGGAATAATAATAATAAAAATTAAAATTAAAAATTAAAAATAAATAAAAAATAAATAAAAATATGTAAAAAATAATAGAAAAACTAATAATAATAATAATCCTAAAAATGAAGACAACATACAATGATAAGTGAATACAAATTAATAATAATTAAAAAAAACTAAATTAAAAAGCAAATTTTTTTTTTAAATTAGCTATATACATTTACATTAAAATAATATTATTATATAACTACTTTTAATAAACGTGATGATAATAATAATAATAATAATAATAATAATAATAATAATAATAATAATAATAAAGACCTGGAAATTGAAATAGAAAAAATGTGGAAATTGAAAACAAGAGTTGTGCCAGTGATAGTAGGTGCACTTGGAATGATAAAAAATGGAACAAAACAACACATTGAAAGAATCCCTGGAAACCCCAGCTTAAGAGATATACAAAAAATTGTATTATTAAGTACAGCCCACACACTAAGGAAAACGTTATCTATGTAATGCTGGGGATGATAGGGAGGATAGAAAAACATGAAATGGAGTCATAACAACACGCCACTACCTGCCTTAGGTCTCCCCGCAGACTTGGTTGGTAGTGAGACCAATGCAGAAATCGAAATATGATGAAAAATGTCATAATAATAATAATAATATCGCCACGATAGAGTTGGGCAATATTTACATTGGGCAATGTGCAAACATTATGGAAAAGCTGTAAACAAACACTGGTATGAACATCATCCAGCACCGGTTACAGAAATAGAAGATGTAACCATTCTATGGGATTACACCATCTACACAGACAGAAAAATTGAAGCAAACAGGCCAGACATTACTGTTAAAAACCAGAAGGAGAAAACTTGTCTATTAATTGATATGGCTTGTCCAGCGGATTGTAACATAGCAATCAAGGAATTTGAAAAACTGTCAAAATATAAAGACCTGGAAATTGAAATAGAAAAAATGTGGAAATTGAAAACAAGAGTTGTGCCAGTGATAGTAGGTGCACTTGGAATGATAAAAAATGGAACAAAACAACACATTGAAAGAATCCCTGGAAACCCCAGCTTAAGAGATATACAAAAAATTGTCTTATTAAGTACAGCCCACACACTAAGGAAAACGTTATCTATGTAATGCTGGGGATGATAGGGAAGATAGAAACACATGAAATGGAGTCATAACAACACACCACTACCTGCCTTAGGTCTCCCCGCAGACTTGGTTGGTAGTGAGACCAAAGCAGAAATCGAAATATGATGAAAAATGACATAATAATAATAATAAGACCTTTCAAAGAATATTTGTAACACCAAGCAAGGCAGACTTCTAAAGCGATGGAATATTAAGCTTTATTCTTATTTCCTTTACGTAGAGCATTAAATCCAGCGAAAAGAATAAGGGAAAGTGAGTTTAACTTAGCGTATTATATATTAGCGTCACACGTTGTCCTTGGCCTGGATTTACAAAAAACCGTCCTTAAGGAAAACAATTAATATTGACTTGAGTTGCTAGTTGTCTATTTTTCGATGCATGACATTCAAAGTTAAAAATGAATAAATTAGGGGTTGAATTTTCACTAGAAAAACTAATTTTTAGTTTTTCTTATAACTTCTAATTGTAATATTAATAGTAGTATTATATTATTACATAAAACTTATTGGTAGTAATAATAACGTGGTAATGAAGAAAGTAATATTTAAAAACCTTAAAGTAATAATAATAATAATAATAATAATAATAATAAAAATTAAAAACCAGATTTCATCTCATTGTAAGTATAAGTAAGTATAAATATTAAATAACTTAAGTAAATCAGTCAGTCAGGTAAGTGTCATACGTGATACACGCTTGGGCGATCATGTCTCAAAAGAGACATGACTGACTGGGCAGAAGATTATCCCGTAGTAGGTTGCCATTGCTTTCTGCGGTAGACTGGTTGCCGACCAAGGCTATAGAACCCAATCTGTCCTATTATTTAACCCATAACTGGAGGGAAGAGACGGATTAGTACCTTTCCCAAGGCTATTTGCGCGTAAGTGAATGCAAGTAATTCAACTGGAATTTGAACTCGGCTCCCCGATTTCTCGTTCCGAGCCGATATCCACTGCGCCACAACGCACATAAGTATAATTATCAAATAATTTTAAAAATCCCTTCTACATCTGCGAAGAAGTTATGTCGCAAGTTTCACGCCTATCAAAAATCGAATTCCCTAGTAATTGCTTGTTGACCATTGCACCACAATGATATGCCGCTTATTATTTGTAAAACATGGCTTCCTTTTGGTACAAAGACAGCATTATAAGACACCTTGCAAGAATCGAACTCCCTAGTAATGATCGACTTGCTTGTTGACCATTGCAAGCCTATCGAAAATCAAATTCCCTAGTAATGATCTACTTGCTTGTTGACCATTGCAAGCCTATCGAAAATCAAATTCCCTAGTAATGATCTACTTGCTTGTTGACCATTGCAAGCCTATCGAAAATCAAATTCCCTAGTAATGATCTACTTGCTTGTTGACTATTGCACCACAATGAGGCGCTGCTTATTATATGTTAAACGTGGCTTAGTTTTGGTACAAAACCAGCATTATAAGACACCTAGTGAAGATCGAACACCTTCTTCTTCTTCTATGTGCCCTGTCCCTTCAGGATGTAGGCGATCATGGATCTCCACGTCTCCCTATCCCTTGTGGCTCTTAGTATGTTTGCTCCTGTTGCTCCTGGCAACTCCCGTTCCGTCATCCACCTGATCAGACCCTGCAAATATGTTATCCGCTGCCTTCCTCTGTCTCCCCTTCCCCTTCCTTCTATCTGTCCAGTCAGTATCAGGTTCTCCAGGCTCTCCTTCCTCATTGCATGTCCCAGGAACTTCAGTTGTCTCTTCCTGATGCTCAGCATCAATTTCCTTTTTGTTGCCATTCTTTCTAACACCTCGTCGTTGCTTGCATGCTCAGTCCACGATATCCGTAGCATCCTTCTGTAGAACCACATTTCGGCCGCTTCCAGTTTTGTCCTCATTTTCGATGATATTGTCCAGCATTCACAGCCGTATTGAAGAACTGACATCACGTAGCAGTCTAGCACTCTTTTCTTCGTTTCTATTGAGATCTTCCTGTGTGTTAGTATTTTGCTCATCTTCTGGAACGCGTCCTTTGGCATGCCAATTCGCCTTCGGATCTCCGTGTCGCACTTTCCATCTCCTGTTAGAACACTTCCTAGGTACTTAAATTCTTGGACTTGTTTGATTCTGTTATCCCCCACCTGTATTTGGCATTTTGGGTTGTATCTTTTGCTGATGACCATGCACTCAGTTTTCTTAAAGTTTATTTGTAGTCCCTTCTTGTCACTTTCCACTGCTACTTTCTGTATGAGATCAAGCTTCCTAATTATTACAAACTGTTGAAGTAGCTTTAGTGTTATTCTTGGTGTTGTCGATGAAATACTACTAAATCTATCGAAACCTGTTATTGCTCTATTTTCATTCTTTTGTTATCACATCATGATTATTAGTAATGATAAATCTCGTTGTTTCTCGAAGAACTTTTCAACATCCATTTTCCTCCTTTGTTTCTCTTTTTAATTTCTTTCTTTTTCCTTCCTCGTCTCATTCCACGGACCCATCTCATTCTTTTTCTCGTTTTCTTTCTCTACTAAATGCTATTTTGCGTTCATATGTTTCTTTTCTTTCTCCTTTATACATTTTATTGTTACTTTATTTTTATATTCATTTCTTCATTCATTTTTCTTCTTTCTTCATTCATTATCTTTTTCTTCTTTCTTCATTCCTTATTTTTTTCTTCTTTCTTCATTCATTATTTTTTCTTCTTTCTTCATTCATTATCTTTTCTTCTTTCTTCATTCATTCATTATCTTTTTGTTCTTTCTTCATTCATTATTTTTTTCTTCTTTCTTCATTCATTATTTTTTTCTTCTTCCTTCATTCATTCATTATCTTTTTCTTCTTTCTTCATTCATTATTTTTTTCTTCTTTCTTCATTCATTATCTTTTTCTTCTTTCATCATTCATTATCTTTTCTTCTTCCTTCATTCATTCATTATCTTTTTCTTCTTTCTTCATTCCTTATTTTTTTCTTCTTTCTTCATTCATTATTTTTTTTCTTCTTTCTTCATTCATTATTTTTTTCTTTTTCCTTCATTCATTCATTATCTTTTTCTTCTTCCTTCATTCATTCATTATCTTTTTCTTCTTTCTTCATTCATTATTTTTTTCTTCTTTCTTCATTCATTATCTTTTTCTTCTTTCTTCATTCATTATTTTTTTCTTCTTTCTTCATTCATTATGTTTTTCTTCTTTCATCATTCATTATCTTTTCTTCTTTCTTTTGATATGCATTTTTGGTTTGATTTTTTTCTTTTTCTTTTTTTCATAACTTAAATCAGCTTCTTCGTCTTTTAGTCAAGGGGTTGGGGCCGGGGAGGTCACTCTTTCATTTTTCCTGCTATTATGTCAAAGGTCACATTGTACTGCTAGGTAGAGCGGCAGGTATCCACGTGGGGGCCAATTTAGATAGCGTTCAGTCACTTGTACAAAAAATGTTATTGACTACGGATCGACTGCGAACGCACAGATAAACACAAGCAAAAAAACACACATAGACACACAAAGCAAAAAACACACATAGACACACAAAGCAAAAAAACACGCATAGACACACAAAGGAAACTTGCGGTTCTTGTCTGCAGAAATCTACAGACATAGAATCACAATCATAATTATCTATAATCTTAAACTATAAAAACGCATATACATAACACTTTGCATTATTGGAATAAAGTGTAAAATCACTTTTACACATACATGCACGCACACACACACACACACACACACACACATATATATATATATATATATATATATATAGAGAGAGAGAAACATATATATATTATACAATAACAAGTACCAGATAGATTATATATATATATATAAACATATATTATACAATAACAAGTACCAGATAGATTATATATATATATAAACATATATATATTATACAATAACAAGTACCAGATAGATTATATATATATATATAAACATATATATATTATACAATAACAAGTACCAGATAGATTATATATATATATATATATATATATATATATATATATATATATAAGAAAAATTAAGGCATACAAGTTATTTCTTTTCTTATATTTTTCTTATATTTGCTCTATAATAATTGATATACATATTATATTTAAATACATAAATATATATATATACATATTATATTTAATACATATGTATTTAAATACATATTACATTTTCTCTATATGTATTTATATACATTTATATTTAGAGCTATCTTAGAGAATTATCCTATCACTGTATGTACAGGATACTCCTTTGGATTCTTATATACCCACACTGCATGCTGATATATATATATATATCCAGCTGACAATTGTTATTGCATGGAACGCTGAGTAACGAATTTTGATACTATTGTGATAATAATATTATGTCGATCTTGACATTGAGCCCTTTAATGTTTACAATTAGCTGTTATCTTATTTTAAGCTTTAGCTTTCATTCTTAATATATATATATATATATAGCAATCCGCAGACAGATCTGTTTCGCTGTGTCACAGCTCATCAGTACGGTTAGACATCCGATTACTTTTAACCAAGGATTGAAACCCGAACGAATTGGCGTCAGTCGGAAAATTCTCCCTCTATGATGTATCATATGCCAATAGCCAGAGTGCTCTAATTTATTACTGAATGAACGCTGCGTAGATGCTAGAGTAGCTACTGTTTTTTCAAAGTCTAGCATTCTTCCAGAGTGCTCAATTAGGATGTGAGAGTATATATATATATATATATATATATATATATATATATATATATATATATATATATAATGTGTTGGTGTTGGTGTTTGTAAATATCGTCAGATAGTGTATATCTGTAGAAGAGACAAAATGAATAAAAAGAAACAAGGATAAACTGTACTTAGCCAACACGTTTCGTCCTCTGAGGGAATTTATCGAGGCAATGTCTACATTGCGTTACGTTGCCTTAATAAATTTCCTCAGATGACGAAATGCGTCATCTAAATACAGTTTTTTCTCTTGTCTCTAATCATATATATATATATAATCCTAAAGATCCTTTAGTGGTCACATATAATAACATGGTAAGAAAAAGGTCAACCCAACACAATAAAAAGAGGTCAACCAAAATGAGAAGAAACCAATTCAATACAAAGCAATTAAGTGGACACCCATTCACTTGTGCTGGAAGTAAACTAATACAACGAAAATAATTAACCATATATAGAACCACTCACATAAAAATATAAAAATTGCATAAAGCTCCAAATAAATATGAATAAAACCGAGACACAAGAGCTAATTGAAAAAAGCCCTGACGAGTGAGGTGTTTTCACAAAACTTCGAAGCCTGATTCGTGCAAAAGATTACACATGCATGAACACATAATTAAACGCATACAGCCACAGTGTCTCCCACAATATAATGAACGTGTTCTAAAACGTGTTCTAAAATCAAAAGATAATTTTGATATGAATATAGTTAATAGATTCTCTAAATATGTAATACATAGTATTACATAGAATATACGCATATATATATATATATATATATATATATATATATATGATATTTATAGACAGTAATATATATTTTATATATATATATATATATTAAATATATATATTAAATATATTAAATATATATTATAATTATATATATACAGTATATATTATTATAATAATATATCAATTATATATAATACGTAATATATATAAATTATGTATATATAAATATTAATATATTTAATCATAATTTTATATAAATATATAATTGTTATATATATAATTATATATATTATAATTATATTTAAACTGTTACATATATATATTATATATTTTAAATATTGTGTATAATTATACTTAGTATCGGATAGTAAATTTTGAATGCATTATTTCTTATTATAATAAAACAAATAAAATTATAAACACTATTTTTAGTGGTTATACGTATTTGAGTTGCTATAAGCACTTTTATATAAACTGTAATGTCATTTTTTCTTTGTTTTTTTTTTATTATTATAAAAGTATTTGATGATAGAGAAAAGGCGTGGAATGGATCTTTATTGATAAACGAATGTACAAAAAATAATGCTTTTTATTGATTAACCTTCGACGGGTCATCAACCTTTAATGACATAAATTTTTTTACATTGCTAAAAATCTTTTATTGGATATAAAAATGATATAAAAGGGATGTAATCTTACTAATTAACCTATAGCTAGAGAGAGAATGTCTACAGGTATATCGTATTGAATACACCGGTTCTCGTCCGATCACCGAATTTAAGCAACATCGAGTCTGGTCAGTACTTAGATGGGTGACCGTTTGGGAATACCAGGTGCTGTAAAAGTAGGGACTAAGAATGGTCCACCGGTCTTCCAGGTTTGGAGGTTTGGGGGTTGGGCCCAGAGCTAACAACCATACCCCATAAAAAAAAATTTAAAAAAACAGTTGTTACGGAAATAGTAACAAAAATTTCCTGACCTACACACCATTGGGTGTAACGGATGAGATGATGATGGAAAGAAAACAGGTGGATTCATACCTTTCCCAATGGTCGTTGTACGTAAATAAATATAACCAGCCATCTGGAATTGAAACTCGGCTCTCCGATTAACAATACCGGGCCTTTATCCATTACACCACCCTCACATTCTAGCTTACAGCACCTGATATTCCCAAGCGTTCAGCCATCTAGATACTTACCAGGCTCGACGTTGCTTAACTCCGGTAGCCTGTATTTCAACATGATATGGCTATAAGCTATGAAATAAAGCATTTACTCAAAATCGTTGTTTGGCACAGCCCCATGAGGAGTGAACACGGACAAATAATACTGTTGCAACGAAAGGCAACCAATCGCTGACTAGATCGTCATTACTGTGTTCGGTCTTCCCTGGGTGCTCCGTACTTGTGTCCTTGTGCCGGAACTCAACTATATTTAGTGAATAACTACGCCTAGCCGTCACACACACACATTTATTTCAACGATTTGAGATTTCTTTTCTCTCTTGGGCAAAATGAAAGAAATATACATTCAACCTGATATATATAGAAAACAAATATGCAGTCCTGCAAGATTTTATTCCTTCCTTAATAAAAATAAGATTTGAGAAAAAGGGAAAAAAATCAGCAAAATGCCGACAATTTCACTCATAAGACGATTAACGCTCTTCGATAATGCGCGCGGATATAAATACTCATCGTTATTTCTAGCCTAAACGGAGCCTCGACGTTCGTTGACTGGGACAGACATTAATCTACGTTGATACGACAAAATCCAGGCATGTCTAAACCAATATACATAATATAACGCTTTTTATTTTGGAGTACTGCCCATGCCTAGTCTATACCTTCACACACACACACACACACACACACATGTATGTATGTATGTATGTATGTATGTATGTATGTATTGATATATGTATGAGAATTAATAGTGTATGCATGAAAAACATTAAATATACTTATAGTATGAAACAGATTTCAAACCACAGTAACTTCCGGAGCGGACGAAAAGAGGCTTTTGTCTTCATAGTAAAAAAAAGTCTGTGTCAAAGATCAAAATTTCAGTGGCCTCCATATTTGGAGGATTAATCTTCCTTTTGGTTGTCATCACCACAAACAATTTTTTCCTATAAACTTTCTTTCAATTTCTTTTCTTTTCTACCTCTCTCTCTCTCTCTATATATATATATATATATATATATATATATATATTTCATTTGAAAACGAATTATATTACGCAACCCACGTTTCTACCATCTGGTGTCTTCAGGCGATTTACAATAACGGATTTTACCGTTTTTTTCAGAACTCTCACGTAACGGGGATTTTTTTTTTATGAACGCGCAATTTTCAAAATTAGAAGTTATTAATGTTTTCATCTATGGTTGTATGATCCTAATAGGTATTTTTCAGTATGGTTACGCTTAATCATAATTTTTGTTCTTTCATTCAGTAATTCATTTTTGTATGGGAATAACATAATAGCTAACTTTTCTTCCTGGCACATTCTACATATTTAGCCACCGTTGCAAGGCTTGGCTGTTTTCACTATACTCCACGTTATGTTTGGGTCTTTTTTTATATTTCAATTTCAATTTCCAAACGTTGCAATCTTTAAAGTTTTCTAGTTTAAATATACACCTGTGATTAAACCATCTGGTCTTAAAAGTATCTTTGGTTGATCCCATGTTTTGTTTTGACCATTTAAGCTATGTAATTTTGCTTTGTAAATGACTTCTTTTGTATTACAAAGACCTTGCACTGGGCATTTCTTTTTGTCCCTGCAGATACATTCTTTATTAATTATCTTGTTTTGTACAATGCTATTTTAATTTCTGGCGTCTTTTTTTTCTTTATAAAATTTTCTAAATTACTAGTACAGCTATAACTCAATTTTATTGTATTCCTATTGAAAATTTTCTTTAGTTCTGAGTTTTTTGGAAAGTGTTTATCGATCAGTTTAAAAAATAATTGTCCTATTTTGGTTTTTACTTCTAAGTTAAATGGTTGGTTGAACCAGATAACGTTTTCTATCATTGTTTTTTATTTGTCTGTTTGGTTGTGGATTGTATTCTAAAATCTTCTTATGGCCAGATTTTCTTACTGCGTCTTCATAGTTTCATTTCTTTTCATCAAATATTGTTTTATTTGACGAATTATTTGATAGCCAGTATTCTGTTCCTTTTTTTTTCTAGATTATTTGTACAACTATAATCTAATTTAAGAGTATTCCTATTAAAAATTTTACTTCGATGGTTATTACTTGAAAAATGTTTCTTAATTAAATTGAAAAACGTCTGCCCTAACTTAGTGCTAATCATTTGGCTAAATGATTTTTCTATCTCTATTTTTCCTGCTATAGTCAAATTTTTTTTATGTATTTGATATCATGGTTTTTATAGTCACTATTCTTTAGGGCATTACTATAAAAATCGCTATGTTTATAAAGTACGCTTTTACTAAATGAGTTTTTACTAACTCTATATTCTTTGGAGGAGGATAAATCTTTGATTATACTTAGCGGGTGACTAGACTTAAGGTTTTTTTGTTTTTTTGTTTTTTAATTGTGTTCACCCCAAGCAAGGCATTCCACTGCCACTATAGCGCAGGGGGTTACATAGAGGGATTGGGTATAGGAAATGTCAGAAGGAGGGTGATAGACGACTTAGGATGTACAAAGGAAGAGAGTTGGCGAGAGTGGCTGTGAGTTAGTGTGTTAGGAGGTGTCTATTGACCTTACCTTTAAACTCCTGGAGGTTGTAGCCGTCGGGGAAGCAAGCATGCGGTAGGGAATTCCACAGGCGGGAAGTGCGAGGAAAGAAGCTGTTGGAGTAGAAATTGCGGTTACATTTCATCGGTTTCACTTTAAAAGGGTGGGACCTAGTTGCCAATCTAGTATCTCGTGCAAATTCACATCTGGGGGGCACCAGTGATTTAAGTTCGTCAGAGCAGAAGCCATGAAACTATTTATAGAAGAGGCACAGGGAAGCCACGTCACGCCGGTGAGAGAGATACTGCAGGCGGTCAGCCAAGTCGGTATCAATCACATTACAGATTCTTCGCTGTATTTTGTCAAGAACCCCGAGGAGAATAGAAGAGGCACCCGACCAGATGTGGCAGCAGTATTCAATACACGGGCGGATTGTGGATTTATATAATTGCAGAATAGATTCAGGCGGAAAGAATTTCAGGGCCCTGCACAAAGAGCCGACTTTCATAAGGTAGATGTATAATGGTTATTCGTTACTCTGTATTGAGCACTTTTTATAAAAGTCAATGCGATGATCAGTATCTGTTGTTTAGCTTCCTTGTAGCGCCCATAACCCAGAGGTAGAATCGCCGACTGACGCCAATTCGGTCGGGTTTCAATCCTGGGGTGAAAGCAATTGGAGTCTAACCGTACTGATTAGCTGTAATACAGCGAAACAGATCTGTCTGCGGATGACTATATATATATATATATATTACAAAAAAGTGAAAGAAGACGTAGATTAAAAAACAACTGTTCAAGTATTTGCTTTTATAAAGAGTGCTCGATACAGAGTAAAGCTTAATATTGTAATTTTGTTAATACAATGGTTTATATAAGCATAATATTACTACACAAAAATTGTTGTTTCAGAACAAAACTGTTCCCCTTCAGGTGATATGTTAAAATAATGTTTTAGAAAATGATATTTTTTAATTTAACATTTCACCTGAAGAGGAACAGTTTTGTTCTAAAACATAAAAATCTTTGTGTAGTCATATTATGCTTTTATAAACCATTGTAATAACAAAATTACAATATATATATATATATATATATATATATATATATATGAATAGAATAAAGAAAGGACAAGCAGAAAAAAGTGTCTTGAATGTAACATGTTTCACTTATAACAACATTCTTCAGAGATTTAATAATAACGAATGATTTAAAAATTCGAGAGACAGTATTTTTAAATGAGGTATAGTTTCAATTCCAGTTGAATTCATTGCATTCACTTACGCGCAAATACCCTTGGGAAAGGTATTAATCCGTCTCTTCCTTCCGGTTATGGGTTAAATAATAGGACAGATTGGGTTCTATAGCCTTGGCTGGCAACCAGTCTACCGCAGAAAGCAATGGCAACCTCCTGCTGGATAATCTTCTGCCCAGTCAGTCATGTCTCTTTCGAGACATGATCGCTCAAGCGTGTGTCACGTGTGTCACTTAACTGACTGATTGTTTCAAAGGTCCGATACGTGCCCACGTGTGATAAAACAACGGGTGAATATTAAATGTAGAAGATAAACCTTGTGTTTGTTTAACTGTATGTGTTACCGCGTTCTTTTTAAATAAAATAAGAGAAAACAGTTATGAATGTATACGTATCTGATCTTTGAAATTATACCTTCATTTAAAAATACTCTCGGATTTTTAAATCATTCGTCCTTATTAAATCTCTGAAGAAGCTTGTTATAAGTGAAACATGTTGGATTAAAGAAACTTTTTCCCTCTTGTTCTTTATTTATTCTATTCATCTTGCCTGATTCCGATCCATATATTCAACAACACACACACACACACACACACACACACACACACACACGCACACACGCACACGCACACACACACACAAACGCACACGCACGAACACACACACGCGCACACACACGCACACACACACACACCCACACACTATATATATATATATATATATATATATACATATATATAATCAATCTCAAGAAATATTGCTGATAAGAGATAAACCCCTAACCTTAGTGATTTAGAATAATTAATTTTATAGGAAATAAATTCAATTAAATTCAAGATCAAGACAGCATTATATATATATATATATATGTGTGTGTGTGTGTGTGTGTGTGTGTGTGTGTGTGTGTGTGTGTTTTAAAAGACGAAATGGTGAACATTTCGTCCTTTAATATATAGTTGGCTCTTTTGATTTTGCATTGAGCCCTACTTTAAATAACCGTCTACTGGTCTAATTAGTAATTTTTTTTATTGTTATATATATATATATATATATATATATATATATATATATATATATATATCATATCACCCCGAGCAAGGCGGTAACGCAACTGATGTGCAGGGGGCTATATAAGAATGAAAAGATTAGATAGGAAGAGAGTAAAAAGAACAACGAACCAGTTAAGGATGGGAATACAGGTGTGATGACATTTGCAAAGGTAGTGAGAAAGGAAAAGATATGCAGGGTGGTGTAGAAAGAACTAGTCAAGTGGTTAAGAGATGGGTATTGACATTGCATTTAAATTCCAGGAGGTTGTAACCGTCAGGAAAGCAAGAATATGGAAGAGAGTTTCACAGGCAGGAAGTGCGAGAAAAGAAGCTACCTGGATTAGAATTGTCGTCTGCATTTGGTTTATTTAACTGTGAATGGGTTGGACCCAGTTGCCAGTCTGATTGCACGAGTAAACACCTGTGGCAGAGGCACCAGTGACTTAGTTCGTCGGAGCAGAAGCCATGAAAATATTTGTAGAACAGACAGAGGGAAGCCACATCCCGTCGTTGAGAAAGTGGCTGGAATCAAACCGCCAAATCGGTATCTATCACATTACTGATTCTCCTTTGGAGCCTATCAAGAACACTGAGATGAACAGATGAGAGGGTTCACCTGACCATATATGACAGCAATATTCCATGCACGGACGGATGGTTGATTTGTATATATGCAAGATGGATTCAGGAGGAAAAAATATCCTGGTCAGGCACAGTGACCTAATCTTTCTAGCAGTGGATTTAGCTATTGATTCAATTTAATGGTTCCACTTGAGATCGGAAGAGAGGGTAAGGCCGAGGAGGTGCAGTGTATTGCTCTCAGGAAGACTCGCTTGATTCATGCTTATGGGAGGCAAGAGATGTTGCCTGTGATGATTGACAAACAGAAGCTTCGTCTTAGACGCATTGAAATTTACAAGCAATTGTGTATTTGTGTGCAGCAATACTTCTCTAATACATGTTTTATTAAAATGACTGACTAGGTGGTTATGTTAAATTTTTTCTTGTCTTTCTTGTATGCGAAAATGAAATTTTTTTCGGACTTAGAGCATATATAAATTGACCAAATTACTGTTCGTTCCAAACGCTTTCGGCTAATATGTTAGCCATTTTTGTTCTAGAAATAATTAATTTTTTATCTTTAAAAACTCTAAACACGGACACAATGTACTTGCTGTATTCATGAATCCTGTCAGTAAGTCTACCTTTCAGCCACTTATACACCGTTTATATTCTCACTTACACACCAATTGCAACAGCACAACCAAAATCATTCAAAACGGCTGAAGGATTAACCAAAATCACCCGAAATGAACGATCATTTTAAAAATTTCGACATACGCTAAGGGATTTTTCACACATAAGAAA
Source organism: Ascarosepion bandense (assembly GCA_037127315.1). NCBI lineage: Eukaryota > Metazoa > Mollusca > Cephalopoda > Sepiida > Sepiidae > Ascarosepion > Ascarosepion bandense. Next base: position 429,954 of record JBBBDQ010000284.1, read on the forward strand.
AATACAATAAAAAAATTAATAGATGTTCCTTGTCAACCGTTTTTAATACATCTGAATCATAATACAAATGAAATTAACCCTCTGCAGTACAATTCACATACAAAAATATTAAATTACACCAATTATAAATAAAACCTGACATAACAGGTTGATAAAAGCCCCAAGGAGTGAGAGCATCATAATAGTGCCTTTACGAAACTTCCAAGTCAATAATCTGGGCACCAAGCATCATCACCACTCGGCACTATATAGTAGACACGGTGGTCAACACCGAGCGGTAACAATCTGTTTTAGGCTTGAACTCAAGCTTCAAGCCATGACACCGCTCGCTGATGACCACAGAGTCCACTTTTATATTAATCTCTGATATTGATCACATTTACCCATCAATATATCATAGCTTAAATTATTTTTTTCATATATACAGCCTGAAAGAGAAATGTTTCCCAGGACTATAAAAGGTGTCAGCTGTATACCCTCTTTTCAAGAATGTGGCAATATCGTCTTCTTAGTGTCATCTTCAAACTCTTCGAGTCTGTAATCAACAAGAAGGTTTTTGATCACCTCAGCTGGAAGAACCTCTTGAACGGCAAACAGTATGAATTTTGCTCGTCTAAATCCACTGCTGATGTCCTACCTGTCGTTACATACAGAAGCAGCGAAGAACTTGATAATAACATTACAAGAGCTATCGCCTAAGATACCTTAAACACATTTAACAAGAGGCGACATAGGGCTGTTGCTACGTAAGTTCTCCAATTTTAACACATTGCGGCATCTCTGTACGAGTTTTTTACATTTATCAAGTCCTTCCTGTCGGGTCGGTTCATACAAGTTATTGTTGATGGCTAGTCTTTTGAAGACTATGAGATCAATTTTGGTGCCCCATCCAAAGCTTTCTCCTCGACCATTCCTCTTTTCGGCTTTATATTAACAATCGGCTCATAAACGATGCTATGAAGCTGTGGTGATTGCGGGACTCTGAAAGTGAATGGAGAACTTTGAGGCCGAGATTTTTCTGAGAAGGAGGAGGGCAAACTCAAACAGCGTCTTCATTTTCATACTACACGACTATGAAATGAGTTTGAGTATAAGTATGTTACTTCACTGAATTAAACGGAATAACCTTTCCTTCATAGTAATGGAGTTCTAATCTATTCTTGCCCTCTTTTCTACTCTCAAGCTGTTGGAACACAAGAGAGGTTAATTTCAATGTTACTTCACTGAATTAAACGGAATAACCTTTCCTTCATAGTAATGGAGTTCTAATCTATTCTTGCCCTCTTTTCTACTCTCAAGATGTTGGAACACGAGAGAGGTTAATTTCAATGTTACTTCACTGAATTAAACGGAATAACCTTTCCTTCATAGTAATGGAGTTCTAATCTATTCTTGCCCTCTTTTCTACTCTCAAGATGTTGGAACACAAGAGAGATTAATTTCAATGTTACTTCACTGAATTAAACGGAATAACCTTTCCTTCATAGTAATGGAGTTCTAATCTATTCTTGCCCTCTTTTCTACTCTCAAGATGTTGGAACACAAGAGAGGTTAATTTCAATGTTACTTCACTGAATTAAACGGAATAACCTTTCCTTCATAGTAATGGAGTTCTAATCTATTCTTGCCCTCTTTTCTACTCTCAAGATGTTGGAACACAAGTGAGGTTAATATCAATGTTACTTCACTGAATTAAACGAAATAACCTTTCCTTCATAGTAATGGAGTTCTAATCTATTCTTGCCCTCTTTTCTACTCTCACGATTTTGGAACACAATAGAGGTTAATATCAATGTTACTTCACTGAATTAAACGGAATAACCTTTCCTTCATAGTAATGGAGTTCTAATCTCTTCTTGCCCTTCTACTCTCAAGATGTTGGAACACAAGAGAGGTTAATTTCAATGTTATTTCACTGAATTAAATGGAATAACCTTTCCTTCATAGTAATGGAGTTCTAATCTATTCTTGCCCTATTTTCTACTCTCAAGCTGTTGGAACACAAGAGAGGTTAATTTCAATGTTACTTCACTGAATTAAACGGAATAACCTTTCCTTCATATTAATGGAGTTCTAATTCATTCTTGCCCTCTTTTCCTACTCTCAAGATGTTGGAACACAAGAGAGGTTAATTTCAATGTTACTTCACTGAATTAAATTTGAACAACTTCCTCTGTATAGTAATGGAGTTCTAATCTATTCTTGTCTCTCTTTTCTACTCTCAAGATGTTGGAACACAAGAGAGGTTAATTTTAAATGTTACTCACTGAATTAAACGGAATAACCTTTCCTTCATAGTAATGGAGTTCTAATCTATTCTTGCCCTCTTTTCTACTCTCAAGCTGTTGGAACACAAGAGAGGTTAATTTCAATGTTGCTTCACCGAATTAAATGAAATAAACTTTCCTTCATAGTAATGGAGTTCTAATCTCTTCTTGCCCTTTTTTCTACTCTCAAGATGTTGGAACACAAGAGAGGTTAATTTCAATGTTATTTCACTGAATTAAATGGAATAACCTTTCCTTCATAGTAATGGAGTTCTAATCTATTCTTGCCCTCTTTTCTACTCTAAAGATGTTGGAACACAAGAGAGGTTAATTTCAATGTTATTTCACTGAATTAAACGGAATAACCTTTCCTTCATAGTAATGGAGTTCTAATCTATTCTTGCCCTCTTTTCTACTCTAAAGATGTTGGAACACAAGAGAGGTTAATTTCAATGTTACTTCACTGAATTAAACGGAATAACCTTTCCTTCATAGTAATGGAGTTCTAATCTATTCTTGCCCTCTTTTCTACTCTCAAGATTAAAACACAAGAGGGGTTAATTCTAAAGCACAATCAACCTCTTACAGTGAAACCGATAAAATGTAACCATAATTTCTACTCCAACAGCTTTTTTTCTTTTCTCGCACTTCCCGCCTGTGGAATTCCCTTCCACATGATTGCTTCCCCGACAGCTACAATCTCCAGGAGTTTAAATGTGGGGTCAACAGACACCTCCTAACACACTAACTAGCATCCATTCTCTCAAACACTCTTCCCATCTGCCCAACCCTCAGCCTCGATATCCTTACCCGTCTATCACCCTCCTTCTGACATTTCCCATATCTAACCTCTCTTTCTTTTCACCTTCCCCTATGTAACCCCCTGCGCAATAGTGGCAGCGGAATGCCTTGTTTGGGGTGAAATGATTAAAAAATAAGACGGTTAATATTAACGTCAATACGTTCTGAAGAAAGAAAAGTGCTGAAGATCAAATCTTATCAAAATCAGAGACTGATCAGTTTAATAAGTTTTTGAAACTTATAAAAGTTGGGGAACCAACCGAGAGTCTAGCCAAAATTCGGGGAATCATTGCACCCCTCTGGCTCCCTTGTAGAATCGTTACTGCCATGAAATGTACCGGAGAAGTCAAGTGCTTGATACACGCTTAGGCTATCATGTCTCTTTCCATTCATGACTGACAAGGCAGAGGATTTTCCTGCAGTAGGTGGCCATTTTCTTCTGTGATTGACTGGTTGCTAATCAAGGTTATTCAAACCAAAACTGGAAGAGAAGACATAGATTCATGCCTTTCCCAATGATATTTACGCGTTAGTGAATGTAACGAATTCATTAACGAATTCTCATTCTGTTATCCATTACATTACAACGTACGTCCAAAATCTCAGTATTTGTTTAAATTTCTGAGATGAGGTACTATTTACACTGTTTACATTATTCGGACTATTGTCCTCATCTCTGCTAACATTTGTAAGCCTTTTCGGCCGTATGCGTTCCGGCCTTCTTCAAGTGCTAGAAATCCTTTATTACGATTACTGTTGTCTATCATTCTCATTCCTCTTTTGGTAGTCATAAGTTATCTCTCTCTAACCGAATTCTTTAAGTTACTTGTTCACTAATGCTGTAGCCTGGTATTGAACTCACAAGTCAAGTCACTGGAATTAACCAACGTCTATATCCACTGGGACTTGTGTCCTTAATGACAAGAACAACTGAATTTCTGGGACTTATAAACCTAATGTTCAGTAAACCATTTTTTGGCTGTAGGGCCCACTGTCCTGCTACTTAATGATAGTCAGCATCCTCTCGCATCAGAGCATCAGGATCATCATACTCTCTTCTTATTCCCTTTTTCTCTTCTAGTGGTGGTGGCGTAAATGGTTGTGGAAGCCCAGCCTACTAGTCAAAACGAATTTGACTGTAAATTCGCGTAAATTTGAATTTAGTCGAGCATGTGAACAAGGATGAGGTTTTGGAAAGAATTGCAACGAAAAGAAAATTAATAGTGAATAGCATCAGGAAGAGACAACTTAAGTCCCTGGGACATGCAATGAGGAAGGAGGGCTTGGAGAACCTGATACTGACAGGCCAGATAGAAGGAAAAAGAGACAGAGGAAGGCAGCGGATAACATATTTGAAGGGCTTGATCAGGTGGATGACGGAATGGGGGTTGCGAGGTGTAACAAGAGAAAACATACTAAGAGCCACAAGGGATAGGTAGACGTGGAAAGCCATGATCGCCTACGTCCTGAAGGGACAGGGCACATAGAAGAAGAATGTATATGCCAACTGTTTTTAAGATGGGTATAAAATGGGGGATCAATTCTATATTATAATCAATATATAAACTGATACCTCATTTTGTGCCCATGCTAGTTTCTATACATTTATATTCTAGGTTTATGGTCATGAGCTAGTGGATGACAGAATGGGGGTTGCATGGTGTAACAGGAGAAGCCACCAGGGATAGGGAGACGTGGAAAGCTATGATCGCCTATGTCCTAAAAGAAGAAGAAGAAGAAGAAGAAGAAGAAGAAAACTCTGCACGACGGAAGAAACCCACACACTTTGTACTGCCCTCTTCCGCGGGTTTTATCTCAACGACCAAACCAGCGGGAGAGAGCAGCCCAAGTCAGGCTGGCGTAACCAGGATGGACTTTGACAAACTAAGCACACAGCCGCCCGATACAACCAGGTTTATCATATAGTTACTTATAGATAAAGGGAGGGGCGTGATTCATACCTATTCTAAGGATATTAATACGTAAGTGAATGTAATGAACTCGACTGGAATTCGAACTTAGCTTTCCTATTCTTGAATCCGAACCGCTGGTATCGATATCAAATTTTCTGCACTATTGTAAGAACTGCAACCTTGAAACTTCTGAATATCGTTTCTTATGTCTTTGTCTATGTTCCTGTTTTGTTACTAACCTAAGTTCTCTACTAGTCGCTCTTGTAATGCACTGCGACTATGATTGTGTAAATTGTTTTTAATTATCAAATTTAGGTTTGGTATATTAGGGTTTCGGTTATATGTAGGAAATTCTAAGACCGGCCATGTTTGTTTTTTGTTTTTTTTGTTCTCTCTTTCTCCCTTGCTAACTGGACACATGGCTTTGAGGTGTTTCCCCCCCTCCCACTCCAATGTATTCTGCCCTCACACTACTCTCTGTTACTGCTTACTTAGAGGCAGCTTAAACTTTCCAGAACTGAATGGAGAAAACAAAATGAAGATAATTTTTGAAATTTTCTTAACTTTTTTCTGTCAGTCAGCCTGCAACTGGTAAGTTTTAGCCAGTCTGATCTTATTTTGCTGCATTTTTTGAAACATTTTTTTATTCCTTTAGTTCTTATCTTTTCTGTCTAATTTTTGTTCCTGTTTTGTTACTAACCTAAGTTCTCTACTTGTCGCTCTTGTAATGCACTGCGACTATATTGTGTAAATTGTTTTTAATTATCAAATTTAGGTTTAACTTAGTATAAGTTAAAACTTAGTAAACTTCAGTCACATATTTATTCTTTTTCTTTTTTTTATTTGAGTAGATAGTACTTTCTATCGCCCGGTTTCACACTCCACTCCCTTCTTTTGGACAGGAGTAGAGGTGATCGCTTTGTTTCTTGTTTAGGAAGGGGTTCCCGGTTGATCTCTCTCTTTTTCGGTCTTTATGTCGGTTCGGCTGGAAGCTTTTTGCAGTTGATGAGTATGGCGGCAATGTCTCTTCATTCTGAGGTTACCGGGTTGGCAGTTTCCTGTTTGCTGCTTCCGACTGGTAATTAGGAGCCCGAACTCTTGCGTAGCGTCTTGAGAGGCTGCTCTGATCAACAGTTGAATAATATCGGGGTTCCTGTAGTGCCATTTCGCGCATGGACGGGCGTCCCTGCATGAATTTCCGATGGGCAACCCCGAGGCCACATTATGCTGCAGGCGGCGTCATTCACCATCCTTCACCTGCTGCAATTAACGACCATCTGACCCTACTCTAGACCTCTCTCTTTATCCACAACTATAACCAGCATGAAATTAAACAAACAAAACAGCAAGCCTAAACCAGCTAGTCATAAATCGCCCAAACCTATCTGCGTTTCCTTCACAAACATACGAGGTATTCGCAGTAACTTTAATAGTGTAGAATCATTCCTTCTAACTAACTCACCCGATATCTTAGCTATATGTGAGACTAACCTTGACCCTTCTATCCCCTCTTCGGAGCTGTTCGTTCCTGGTTACCTTCCCCTCTTCAGGAAGGACTCCAATGTCCATATACATGGGCTTCGTGTATATGTCAGCGAACAACTCCCCCTAGCCAGGATCACATCTCTTAAATCCCTTGATCATTCCTTCATGTGCTTCCGTCTCTCACTTCTAAGCTCGGTTAACTATCTCTTCTTCCTTTACCGCTCCCCCTCCTCCTCTGACTGTACGGTACTTGATTGCATCTCTACTAATATCGACAGGGCCATTTCTTCTCACCCATCTGCCCATATATTTGGGTTTGGCGATTTTAACGCCCACCACACCAAGTGGCTTGAAAACTCAGCCACCGACCTTGCTGGGATCCGCACCATGCACTTTTCAATAGCCCAAGCTCTAACGCAAGTGGTGGACTTCCCCACGCGTTTCTCTAAAAACCCTAACGGAAGGGACTCTTTACTCGACCTTTGCTTTACCTCCATCCCAGACTCCTGCACTACCAGGCAACTCTGCCCCCTCGGAAACTCTGACCACACCGTAGTCTCTGTCAACATCTCAATCCGCGCTAGCTCTACCCAATAAAACCAGACCATCAGAATATCATACTGATACCAGAGAGCAGACTGGGACTCGTTCAGAGACTTCCTCTGCGACGTCCCCTGGAACAACGTCTTCCATCTTTCCTATCGAAGACTGCCTCCGAGGTCTCCTCTTGGGTTAAGACTGGCATCGATGCTTTTATCCCGGCCAGGAAATTCCAACTAAAATCAAATTCGTCCCTCTGGTTCTCACCCGCTTGCTCGGCCGTCATTGCCCACCGGAACCATTTCTTCCGGCTCTATCGAAGCTGCTCGTCGAACCAAAACAGGCGCCTTTTCGCCTCAGCACGGAACAAGTGTAAAAAAGTACTGAACGAAGCTAAGAGGTCGTTTGCTACCAGAATTAGGCAACGCATAGAATCCTCTAAGTTTGGCTCCAAAGATTACTGGCGTCTCTGCAAAAGCGTGCTCAGCAAGAACAAGACTTCAATACCCCCACTAATCAATGAGTTTGAAGTTCTCACCTACCCAGCGGACAAGGCTGAATGCTTTGCCCGTAGATTCTCCACCAATTCGACACTGGACTCGTTAGGAATACCTACACCAGACTTCCCACCCAGAACTAAGGCTCAACTAAATAACGTCCACATTACACCCTCGCTGGTCGCCAAGATAATTGCACAACTTGACCCACACAAAGCGAGCGGCGGTGACGGAATCCCAGTCATAGTACTGAAGAAATGTGCCCCAGAACTCTCCTCTGTCCTCTCTAAACTCTATAACCTCTGCCTATCTGCTTCCTGCTTTCCGGCCTGTTGGAAGTCCTCCTGTGTAGTTCATATATTTAAGAATTCTGAACCCTCAGACCCCGCCAATTACCGTCCTATTAGTCTCCTTCCGATCTTTGGCAAAGTTTTCGAAGCCATTATCAACGCCGAGGTGATTCAGCATCTCACGACCAACAGGCTTCTCTCTGACAAACAGTACGGGTTTCGCTTCACCAGGTCTACTGCTGATATGCTAACGACCATTACCGAGTACATATACCAGGCACTCGACAAGAATGGCGAAGCCCGAACCGTTGCCTTGGATATCTCCAAAGCGTTCGACAGGGTCTGGCATGCTGGCCTCTTGTGCAAACTGCGGAGCTACGGGATAACTGGACATCTGTTTGACCTCATCCAGTCATTCCTCTCTAACCGCACATTGAAGGTGGTATTAAATGGGCATGCCTCCAAAAATAACATAAGAACGCGGGCGTCCCTCAAGGTTCTATCCTAGGTCCCACGATCTTTCTGATCTACATTAATGATCTCCCCGACGCCATTAGATCCCAAGTTGGCATGTATGCCGATGACACAACAATCTACTCTCGCATCGATCAAAAACCAGGTGTGGACGACAAGGTGAACCTCGCTGCCGTACTTGAAAAGGACCTCCAATCCGTAGTGGCCTGGGGTAGGAAATGGCTGGTAAATTTCAATGCCTTTAAAACGAAGCTGTTATCAACTAACCACCATAGACAATCGCATCTACCTCCCATTAGCATGGGACAGGCTAGCCTCCCAGAGAGTAAAATACTACGCCTCCTTGGCCTTACACTTTCGGCGGACCTCAAATGGAATGACTATATCGAATCCATTGCCAAATCTGCTGCTATGAAAGTCGGTTCTCTGTGCAGGGCCCGGAAGTTTTTCCCACCTGAATCTATTCTGCACATATACAAATCTACCATCCGTCCGTGTATTGAATATTGCTGCCATATCTGGTCGGGTGCCCCTGCTGCTGTCCTTGGGCTTCTTGACAAAATACAAAGGAGAATCTGTAACGTGGTTGATACTGACTTGGCAGACCGGTTGCAACCACTCTCTCACCGGCGTGATGTGGCTTCCCTGTGCCTCTTCTACAAGTACTTTCATGGCTTCTGCTCCGATGAGCTTAGATCACTGGTGCCGCCTAAGCACGAATTTACACGAGATACTAGATTAGCCACTAGGTCCCACCCTTTTACAGTTAAACAAATAAGATGTAACCGTAAATTCTACTCCAACAGCTTCTTTTCTCGCGCTTCCCGCCTGTGGAAGTCCCTTCCACAAGTCTGCTTTCCCGACAGCTACAATCTCCAGGTGTTTAAATGTAGGGTCAATAGACACCTCCTATCACACTAACTCCCAATTATTCTCAGAACACTCTCGTCTACACAACCCTCATTCTCGCTATCCTTACCCGCCTATCACCCACCCTCTGACATTTCCTATATTTAATCATCCTTTCTCCACTCTATGTAGCCCCCTGCGCAGTAGTGGCAGTAACATGCCTTGCTCGGGGTGAAACGCTTATAAAAAAAAAAATGAGTGTATCAAATTTGATTAAAATCGGACCACTCCTTCTATAACCCGATTTTTTCGATTATCGATTTTCTATATTTATCGGAGGTACCTCGACACAAAACCTAGCTAAGAACACTCGCAGACGCTTATAGTACAACAATGTAAATTTTCCAGAAAATCGGTTCAGCCGTTTCGGAGTCTATAGGTAACGGATACACACGCACACAGACACACACACACAAAGACAAAGTTCCATTATAAATAAGTTTAGATAAATCACTTATTTATTTTTTTATATTTTAATTTTTCCCTCTCTCTCCGTCTCTCTCACATTCTCGCTTTCCCTCTTTCTCTGTCTCCCTCTCTCTCTCTCTCTCTCTCTCTCTCTCTCTCTCTCTCTCTCTCTCTCTCTCATTCTCACTCTCTTTGAAAAACTCATGTATTTTATTTTTAGAATATTTACTGCCGTTACCCAATTCTTATAATTTGCTCTTCTATTCCCTCTAATTTCTTTATCTCACTTTCTCTTTCTGTATCTATCTATATATCTATCTCATTTTTCTCTCTCTTCTTTCACTTTCTCTCTCCTTCCTTTCTCTCTCTTTCTCTGTTTCTAACTGTTATATGTCTCCTAATTATTCTTTTCTACTATTTTCTCTCTTTCTCTTTCTTTAATTTCATCTATCTCTCTTTTTCTCTTCCTCTCTCCCGCTTTCTTTCTTTTCTTTCTCTCTCTCTCTCTCTCTCTCTCTCTCTCTCTCTCTCTCTCTCTCTCTCTCTCAGTCTCTCACGTTCATAAATCTCTTATTTATTCTTTCCTACTATTTTTCCTCTCTCTCATTCATATATACACACATATACACATACTCTCTCTCTCTTTCTCTCTCTCTCTCTCTGAAATGTACTTTTTCATTTTTACTCTCGCTACTCAATTCTTATAATTTCCCCTTCTATTTCCATCTACTTTCTATCTCACCCTCTCTTTCACTTCCTTTATCCTCTCTCTCACTCACTCTCTCTCGCTGAAAAGCGCGTTTTCATTTTTACTCTTGCTACTCAATTCTTATAATTTCCCCTTTTATTTCCATCTACTTTCCCTCTCACCCTCTCTTTCACTTCCTTTATTCTCTCAACACTCCCAAAACTTTCATTTCTTCATTTATAGTTTTACTCTCTTTTTTTTTCTTTTCTCTATTTCCCGCCGTAATGTTTCACATCCATCACGTCTTCTATCGTCTACAAATATCAGATCTTCACTACATAACGGACAAAGCCAGCTTTTTAGCCTGCCGCTGACACATTGTCAGCTATTCATCAGCTCGGCGCTAAATATAGTCCCGATCTAATACATGATGAAGGTCGCGACTCTAAGGTCCGTACATTCATCTCTGGTCTTGATTCCATAAGAACCAGATTGAAACAATCCGAAACATTTCCTATATCATCATTATCACCATTTTCAATGCCATCACATTGCTAAAAAAGAATTCTCCTTCTTTTAACAAGAATATGTACTGCAAAGGTGTGAGAGTAACAGGGAAAAAAGTAATATCGTTTTGCCAAATTCAAATTCCGACTTAGTTTGTTGCGATTATTTTCACACAACTACCCTTGGGAAAGGCACATTCCCCACCCTGCCTTAACTATCGGTGAGTCAGAACAAACTGCTTTCTCTTGATTTGGTTAGCAACCAGTTTAAGAAAATGATAACTATAAACTAAAAATCAATTGTCCATCCTGTAAAACTCTACTTGCTAAACTCTAACTTGTGTTTCCCTCTGCTGTCAGTGTTCCAGCCCGCCTAAAAATTCAACCTTTTTAATGAAGATTCTCGAGACGGACGAAACCTCTGCAATTACTAGTTTGTTGTTATACAGTTTTCCTACTTTTTTTCTACTGCGTCCTAATAAGATAAAATTAATATGTAAATTGCCTTATTGCCTAGAAATGAGATTGCTCCCCTTTAAACACTCCAGACATGCAGTCTTGTACCAGACTAAGTTAAGCTAAGCATGCTTCAATAATGATAATAATATACATCAATATTAATAGCGCCTACCTCGTAGATGAGAGAGTTAAATCTTCTTATTTCCTATGTACCGTTTGTGTTCAGGACATGGCTCTCCACAGTTTCTGTCCTTTGTGGTACTTAATACTTGAAGCAGCAGAAACGTGCTTCTACAGAAGGATACTGAAAATAGCATGAACCAAACATGCAAGCAATAACGAAATTTTAGAGAAAGTGGGAGAAAGACACTTATACTTAACATCAGAAACTGACAATTGAAATTTCTCGGGCACATAATGAGGAAAGAAGACTTAGAAATTTTAACACTCACATAGCATTGAAGGTAAAAAGGACATAGGAAAACAAAGAACAAAGGAAAACCTATCTAACGAGCCCGAGTAAATGGCTGGCAGAACAGTGCTTACTGCACTGTTCTGCCAGCTGTTTAGGAAATTGTTGAGAGCCATGATCGTTAGTATCCTGAAAGGACATGGACATAAAAGAAGAAGAAATGTATATTGATATGTTTCTTGAGCATATGTATATATATATATATATATATATATATATATATATATAGCATAATGATAATTCACGTATATTGTCTTAATATGCATAGAAAAAACTACTAAAAGTTGTAAGTTAAAAATGTTTTTTTTTACACTATTTATTTATTTCTATTATACATATATATATTTGATATTTCAGACCTGCCTCGGCCTTTCATCAGAAAAATCATTTGTTTCTGATTTCAAAAATCATTTGTTTCTGATGAAAGGCCGAGGCCGGTCTGAAATATCAAATACTAGCAGTATAGCCCGGCGTTGCTCGGGTGTAATGAAAGCTTTAAAACTAATACATGGTCCTGGAGCTCAGACTCTTTGGACGTTGGCACGAAAGACTAAAAAGCAATAGTTGTTTCCAGTTAAAGCGAAACTGTAGACTGAAAGAAAAATTGAATGGATGTAAGTCAAATTTTGATTTCCTGGTATCGATATCAAATAAGTTTTTTTCGTCGTAAACTGAATTTTGAAGACTAAATAAGTCCTCTGAGTAAATGGTATCATGGCTGAGATTAAGAACTACAATTATACCTACTTAGAGCCAAACCCGAAGCAAAAACTAAAATAAAAGGGCTGAAAAAATACAGACATTCTGACAGATAAACAGACACACACACAAACATCCTGCCTTTAATATATATATTATCGATTTTCTGCACTATTGTAAGAATTGCAAGCTTGAAACTTCTGAATATTTATTCTGATGTCTTTGTCTATGAGTGTATCAAATTTGATTAAAATCAGACCACTCATTCTATAACCCGACTTATTCGATTATCGATTTTCGATATTTATCGGGGGTACCTCGACACAAAATCTAGCTAAGAACACTCGCAGACGCTTATAGTACAACTGTGTAAATTTTCAAGAAAATCGATTCAGCCATTTCGGAGTCTATAGGTAACGGACACACACACACACAGACGCACACACACACACAAGTTTCATTTATAAATAAGTTTAGATACATATAATAATAGAAATAAATACTGTAAAAAAAAACATTTTTAACTGACAACGTTTTAGTAGTTTCTCTCTCTCTCGCTCTCTCTCTCTCTCTCTCTCTCTCTCTATATATATATATATATATATATATATATATAATTATTTTATATATATATATATATATATATATATATATATATATATATATATAGTACTGTGCAAAAGTATTTTGACCAGAACTATTTTATGTTTTATGAGGCATCAAAATAAAGTTTAAAATCACTCCTGTCCTAACAATTTTGCGCACTACCAGTCGTGTGCAAAAGTATTAGGACAAGGATTTATTTATCCAAAAGACAATGGCTCTAAAGATACTTCAAACCTTTGTAAGAATTATTTAACTAAAATGGAAGAAGAAGGAAGGCTTCGGAATTTGAATTGGCCCTTAAAAATCTCTGATCTCATATCTATTGAACATCTATGGGATATTTTGCATAAAAAAATTGATAAATCTAATGTTATTTGCAAGAATTGGGAACAAATACAAGCTTCTTGGCAGGAGATACCATTAGATACATTGAAGACGTTTGTGATGTTAATGCCTGACAGAATGAAGGCTGTGATCAAAGCAAAAGGCTATTATACTAAATATTACATTTCTTTTGTAACAAGTATTTTTTCTTGTTAATGCATTTGTTGAGTAAATCAAATAAAATTACTTTAATTTTTTTATTTTCTGTCAATATGCGTCATAAAAGATAAAATAGTTCTTCTCCTAATACTTTTGCACAGTACTGTATATATATATATATATATATATATATATATATATATATATATATATATATATATATACTTAAGTAATTACATTACCGATACAATGTACAGTACAATGCAAAAGTTTTCGGCCGCTTTCAACTATCGCAAATGTCTAATAATTACCAGTTTATAAAACTCCAATATGGTCATTATTTCAACTGTACAAAATGCGATGCGAAATCGATGGCAATTATTGGAAATATTCAATACTTTAAAGTGGATGAAAATTTACATACAACATTTAAGAGGAAGGGGAAAGGGTGATTCGTTCAACCCAGTTCTCAAAATCTGGTCAAATGATCATCTTTTTCTCTCCCTCTTACTCACACACACCCTCTCTCTCTCTCTCTCTCTCTCTCTCTCTATATATATATATATATATATATATATATATATAAATATATGGAGTGCTAACACGAGGGGGTCTATACTTTGGTGTGGTGTAAAGGTTAATAAGCTTGTCTCGCTAAATCGATTACGACTGACTAGGTTCCTCACTAGGTTCACCCTACTTTTGGCGCTGTGTCACATTTAAGCGATGCTGAGTAAATAGCTATGTGTGTGTGTGTGTGTGTGTGTGTGTGTGTGTGTGTGTGTGTGTGTGTGTGTGTGTGTGTGTGAGGTTCTATCCAAAATTTCAACAACGGAAGACGCGAAATGAATTTCTCCAAGATAGGAAATTAAGTTCATTATTTCTTCGTGAAATGTGTGAAATTTCCAATAAGACTTGGGATATGCTGACTAACTTGAACTAGTTCAAATTATCTAGACCTTCTGTCAGTTCGCCATTTATATATATATATATATATATATATATATATATATATATATATATCCAATGGAGTACTAACACGAAGGGTCTATATTTGATCATTTGGATCCGACCGAGAAGTTTTTAGCAGCCATATATATATATATATATATATATATATATATATATATATATATATAATTCCAAGTGAAGAGGACTCAAGGTTTTTTTATATTTTGAGTGCTCTGGCATTTATTTTATTATAAACAGTACATATAATGAGTATTATACTGCTTAATATAATATAATATAATTATATGGTTATGTCAATTTTCAAAATTGACATCATCCGCAGACAGCTCATCAATCTGGTTAAACATCCAATTGCTTTTTACATAGGATTAAAACCCGGCCGAATTGGCGTTAGTCGGCGATTAGACCTCTCAGCTATGAGCGCTCGATAGAAGGAGGCAGACCTTTAGCGTGTAATATATATATATATGAAATCTGAAAAGAAACTCCCTATTTAAAATTGTTAATACTGATATTAATCATTGGTCCATTTTCATACATATCTTATTTGAAACAGTATAATTCTAAAAGTATAGTACCAAGTTAGAATTCTATATATGCACCAACATTGTCGACTAGTGTTCATAAGCACCTCGTATATCCTCGACTGACTTCATCGTTTCCTGTAATTTTTGCACTTTTTCTTCCAATCCGGATGTTGGAGGACGATCGTTTCTGTGGGTATCTACCACAGATACCGTACTCCGCTTGGAATGACAATTTCTCATGGTTTTGGCATATACGCCACTTTTTCTGCACTTGTGCCATAAACTGTCACCTCGTATCGGGATTTTAGCTGACCGCGTTCATGCAGTTTCAGGTGTTGTGCTATTCTGGATTACAATTGTCACTCAGAGATTTGAAAAAAAAAAGAAATTAGTAATTCAATTCTACCACTTTACGAATTACAATATATTTTGTTTTAATTCAAATGTGGTGATATTAACAAAAGTTTATTTCCAATTTTGTTTTTTGGCTGTTGAATCTCTCCACTTTGATTTTCAAGGAATCAGATCCGCTCTTCACAAGATTTGATTAAGAGTAGATGAGATTCTCTTGATCGACAGATTATCGCGAAATCCAATCGTTTTTATTACTTATCACTCTCCTCGCCGGTCTTTGGAACAGGAGTAGAGGTTTATCCCTTGTTTAATGTTTAGAAGTGGCTTTTTGGTTTCTTCTAAAATCTACTCCAACTCCATAATTTTAACGTCTCCATCTAATTTCTCTAATTTTTTTTTACTACACTTACTTTTTTTTTTTTATGTTTATCTTCAATGGGAGTAGATAGGTCCGCCTGTTGACCGGTTCGCACGCCTCACCAGTCTTTTGAAGGGAGTATGCTCGACAACCTCGACATTTTCTGAAAGGACTTTAGGATAATCAAGAATCTATATTGGCAGCAAACCGCTTGTGTATGGATAGGAAGTGAAATCAGCAGGTATTCAAAAATAGAAAGTGGAGTAAGGCAAGGATGTGTTTTCTCACCGGATCTTTTCAACCTTGTACAGCGAAGCAATTATGAGAGAAATAAAAGCTTTGCCCGGAATGGTCATTAGGGGCCACAATCTCAACAATATCTGATACGTGGATGACACGGTGCTGATAGCAAACACGGAAAGGAAAGTGCAGGACCTTCTACAGAAGTTAGCAAAAAAAAGAAAGTGAGAAGAAAGGGCTGACCATAAACTTCCAGAAAACTGAATTTATGGTCATCAGCTAAAAGAGGAGACCAATATGCCAACTACTATTTGGAGAAACTCAAATAAAACAAGTAAAAAATTTAAATACCTGGTAAGTGTTCTGACAGAGGATGGAAAGTGCGACATGGAGATCCAAAGACGCATTGGCATGGCCAAAGACACATTTCAGAAGCTAACCCGAGTACTGAAAGACAGGAAAATTTCATTAGAAACAAAGAAAAGAGTGCTGGATTGCTATATGATATCTGTCCTTCTGTGATGAAGGGAATGTTGGACGATCTCAACAAGAATGAAGGAGAGGTTTGAGGCAGTAGAAATGTGGTTTTACAGAAGGATGCTGAGGATGCAATGGACGGAGCACGTGTGCAACGATGAGGTGTTGGAAAGGATGCAAACGAGAAAAAAACTAATACTAAATATCATGAAGAGACAAATGAAGTTCCTGGGATACGTAATGAGGAAGGAGGGCCTAGAGAATTTAATACTCACAGGTCGGATAAAGGGAAGGAGAAACAGGGGAAAGGAAAGCAGCACGAGACGTACTTATTAGGTCTGAGTAAATGGATAGCGGAAGCGCGGACTTAGAAGAGATAACAAGAGATAAAATATTGAGAGCTACAAGAGAGAGCCAAGTGAAAGTCGATGATCACCCACATCGCTGTTGTATGTCTCCTCGTTTAATTCCCTGGCAGAGTTTTCCATTAAAGAAATCATACCAGGTCAGTCGTTTACAGCTTGAACGTGCCACGCTCCTTCCACGGAGTTGAATCATCCTCATTTGAACGCGTCGCTGTTGTATGTCTACTCGTCTACTTCCCTGGTAGGGTTTTCCATTAGAGAAATCATACAAGGTCAGTCGTTTACAGCTTGAACGTGCCACGCTCCTTCCACGGAGTCGAATCATCCTCATTTGAACGCGTCGCTGTTGTATGTCTCCTCGTTTAATTCCCTGACAGAGGTTTCCATTAAAGAAATCATACCAGGTCAGTCGTTTACAGCTTTAACGTGCCACGTTTCTTCCACGAAGTCGAATCATTCTCATTTGAACGCGTCGCTGTTGTATGTCTACTCGTCTACTTCCCTGGCAGGGTTTTCCATTAGAGAAATCATACCAGGTCAGTCGTTTACAGCTTGAACGTGCCACGCTCCTTCCACGGAGTCGAATCATCCTCATTTGAACGCGTCGCTGTTGTATGTCTACTCGTCTACTTCACTGGCAGAGGTTTCCATTAGAGAAATCATACCAGGTCAGTCGCTTACAGCTTGAACGTGACACGCTTCGTCCTCGGAGTCGAATCATCCTCATTTGAACGCGTCGCTGTTGTATGTCTCCTCGTTTAATTCCCTGACAGAGTTTTCCATTAAAGAAATCATACCAGGTCAGTCGTTTACAGCTTGAACGTGCCACGCTCCTTCCACGGAGTCGAATCATCCTCATTTGACGCGTCGCTGTTGTATGTCTACTCGTCTACTTCCCTGGCAGGGTTTTCCATGAGAGAAATCATACCAGGTCAGTCGTTTACAGCTTGAACGTGCCACGCTCCTTCCACGGAGTCGAATCATCCTCATTTGAACGCGTCGCTGTTGTATGTCTACTCGTCTACTTCCCTGGCAGGGTTTTCCATTAGAGAAATCATACCAGGTCAGTCGTTTACAGCTTGAACGTGCCACGCTCCTTCCACGGAGTCGAATCATCCTCATTTGACGCGTCGCTGTTGTATGTCTACTCGTCTACTTCCCTGGCAGGGTTTTCCATTAGAGAAATCATACCAGGTCAGTCGTTTACAGCTTGAACGTGCCACGCTCCTTCCACGGAGTCGAATCATTCTCGTTTGAACGCGTCGCTGTTGTATGTCTGCTCGTCTACTTCCTAGCAGAGTTTTCCATTAGAGAAATCATACCAGGTCAGTCGTTTACAGCTTGAACGTGCCACGCTCCTTTCCACGGAGTCGAATCATTCTCGTTTGAACGCGTCGATGTTGTATGTCTACTCGTCTACTTCCCTGGCAGGGTTTTACATTAGAGAAATCATACCAGGTCAGTCGTTTACATCTTGAACGTGCCACGCTCCTTCCACGGAGTCGAATCATTCTCGTTTGAACGCGTCGCTGTTGTATGTCTGCTCGTCTACTTCCTAGCAGAGTTTTCCATTAGAGAAATCATACCAGGTCAGTCGTTTACAGCTTGAACATGCCACACTTTTTCCACGGAGTCGAATCATCTTCATTTGTTACATGTTCCAAATGTAAGAAAAAAGTTCCATTCAGCTTTTTTAAAACGCTATTTATACAATATATATCCGTGTGTAGGTGAATATTATAACTGTCAATGTAATTAAAGGATTTGAAAAATTCCGCGCGTAAAATGTTTGAGTTTTACTGAATGCCGGACCACATTTTCATTTTTGGTTCAACACAATTTTTTCCAACTTAGTCCATCTCAAGCAAGGCGATAAAGCCACAAAACATCAAAATTTATACTGGGAGGAAAAGAGAATTAGATTTTAAAAAGAACCGGAAACCCAATCCGAAACAGGAAACAAGGGATACACCTCTAGTCCTGTTCAGAAAATCTCGTAGGGTTGTGAACGGGACGACAGGTGAAACTTTCTATTTCAATTAGTAAAAGAGAGAAGAAATAAATAAAATAAAATGCAATAAATAGAGAATAAAATTTCAGAATTCAGGCGCAGACGTTAGGAGACCAGAGCTGAAGTAGATTTTAGAAGGAACAGGAAACCCAATCCTAAACAAGAAGCAAGGAATAAAACTGTACACGTTTTTGTTAGATTTGTTAGATAGAGATATTAGCAATATTCACACTCCAACTACGTCTATTGAACAGGTGAAGAGGCTCATCCCTTGTTCCTTGTATAGGATGTGGTTTCCGGCTTTCTCTTTTCCAATCTTTTCACTCTTTATTTTTTTCTCAATTTGAGTAGATAGACTAAACTATCGCCCGGTTCACACTCCACCCACGTCTATTGAACAGGTGAAGAGGCTCATCCCTTGTTCCTTGTTTAGGATGTGGTTTCCGGCTTTCTCTTTTCCAATCTTTTCACTCTTATGTATCCCCCTGCACATCAGCGGCGTTACCGCCTTGCTCGGGGTGATATGATTAAAAAAAAAATATGCTTCGATTTATTGCTTTAGCCGAACTATTGCTCCTAGTTTTTGGTTATTACAGAGTTCCGGAACAACTAAAGCAAATTAGTCAAACTAATTTGATGATTGACACTGAGGTACTATCGCGGTATTATCTTATCTTATTCTTTTCTTTTTCTAGTTGTAGTAGGATTCCGTTCTAGTGAAGGGTAATTGTATACCGTTGCAGGTTAACGAAATTTGGCCTTGTAGAAGATAGCCACTATAAGGCACAATATGATTATAAAATCGAGAAAGGCAATTTGAGTATCAAATAACATTTATATATATACACATATCAATTAATGTTTTTACAACTAAAATAATACTTGAAATAAAAGTCCAACGGAGGTTAGAATGTTCATGGAAAATATAATACTGAAAAAGATAAAAGGCTTAGGAGTGTGGAAGCGTCTTGTAGGTAAGGGGATATTCATTTTGAAGTTGCTACTTCTAAGATCAGTAATTCAGTAAGTTGGTTTGTGTGGAATGTCTTTGAAAAGGTCACTCCTGAGGTCAATCAGTGCTTTTGAGACAGGGAAGAAGGAAAGAGGCCAGCATAGTAGCCGCTCGACTTAAGTCAAGGGGAAGCAGGTAACTCTATCCTATCGGTCCTTCTGTCTTTCTGTCTGATGATGCTTTTTGTCTCCGATTTTTATATCTGCCTTTTGGATCAAAAGCTCGTTTTGAATTTCACGCTTGTATTTGATTCCGGGCTTCCCATTGGCTGGTAAACAAAATTCGCGTAGGCTCGCGAAATGGAAATTTGATATTTGATTAATTTTTTCTTTTTTTTTCAACCGGAACATCTGCGCAAACTCGGATGCGCACGACCAGTTTTATTCATTTGCCTTTTCGTTGTGAGAGAGCCAACATCCGGTTTCTCACTTTTGTTCGGTCGGTACCACCACAGTACTTATAGGTTTTTACAAAAATTAACTCTTTCTGCTAGCGACATATATATCGATGTATATACAGGTTTTCAAAACCACGTGAAATGTCAGTCCCTAGCATGTAAGCTATACCCTAACACCAAGTTGCTATTTCTGAACAAGCGTACAGTACAGGTTGACACTCCGATATCAACCCGAACATCTGAAAACCTAAAACCTCTGAAAACCGAATATTTTTAGTGTAGTGTTTGGCGTGCAAAAAGCTTGCTACTTGACCCCGGCCACTTAGGTATGATGTGGCAGCAGGCGTCATAATCGGCTAAACCCCAATTACTACTCCTCAGCCTAGTTGAGCGGCCTGAGCCCGTCAAACGTCACTTGTAATCAAGCGCTCATATTGGGTAAACGTAAGTGTACTATTCGCTTATTTGTTTTTCTTTTCGTAATTTTTGTGACTTTATACAGTTAAAACGTGGGTAACAATGAGAAAAAGAAAAGGAAGCACCTCCCGTTATGAATAACACAAAAAGTAGAGCTTTTACAGATATTCGATCGCGGTGCTCCTGTGCAGCGTCTGACAGGAATATGACGTTAGAACAACTGTGTATCATTTAAAGACAAGTTACTTAAATTTTATAATGAATGTGATGCCCATAATCTAATGATCAATAGGAAAATACTACATATGGAAAAATGAATATCCTGGTCGTGTATTAATGGAAAGGATTCGACAACGAAGACGTGAACGGATACTACTAACTAGCTTATTGGTCATGAAACAAACTAGAATCTAACATGAATAACTTAACATTGAAAACGAGTGTCAATGTACAGAAGGTTGACTGCAGAATTTAAAGAACAGGCACGACAGCGCAATATATATTTTTAGTTTATCGTTAGATGCTGTTCATTTTTAATTCATAAAAGTCCTTCTTTGTCTGAAACAAATGAAATTGTCTATACTTCTGGGGTGAGGTAATATTTACACTATTTAAATTGTTTGAACTATTGTCCTCATCTTTACTGCCATATTTACGACGTTTCGGCTGTTGTACGCTCCGGTCTTCTAGGAATTACGAACTGATCATTAAAATTTCACTAGTGCATTGTTCATTGCATTGATGCTTGGCTGTGCTGGCCCGTTTTGGGAACAGTATAAAATTGACATAAATGACGAGAAAGATTGATGACGATTTTTAATTTTTTTGGTTTTGGTCGGATACTCTGCAAAGCGACCCCCTCTCTCTAAAAACTTATTTATAAATGGAACTGTGTGTGTGTGTGTGTGTGTGTGTGTGTGTGTGTGTGTGTGTGTGTGTGTGTTACCTATAGACCTATAGACTCCGAAACGGCTGAACCAATTTTCTTGAAAATTTACACAGTTGTACTATAAGTGTCTGCGAGTGTTCTTAGCTAGGTTTTGTGTTGAGGTACCCCCGATAAATATCGAAAATCGATTATCGAAAAAATGGGGTTATAGAAGGAGTGGTCCGATTTTAATCAAATTTGATACACTCATAGACAAAGACATAAGAAACGATATTCAGAAGTTTCAAGGTTTCAGTTCTTACAATAGTGCAGAAAATTTGATATCGATACCAGGAAACCAAAATTTGATTTACATCCATTCATTTTTCTTTCAGTCTACGGTTTCGCTTTAACTGGAAACAACTATTGCTTTTTAGTCTTTCGGGCCAACGTCCAAAGAGTCGGAGCTCCAGGACCATAGATTAGTTTTAAAGCTTTCATTACACCCAAGCAACACCGGGCTATACTACTAGTTAAAATATAATTAACATATGCCACAAAAACATGTATTATATACTAACGAAATCCACTGCTTGGAAAGTTGGATCACTGTGTCGGGCCAGGATGTTTTTTCCGCCTGAATTCATCTTGCCCATATACAAATCAACCATCCGTCCGTGCATAGAATACTGCTGTCATATATGGTCAGTTGACCCCGCAGTTCATCTCCTTGTTCTCGACAGGCTCCAAAGAGAATCAGTAATGTGATAGATACCGACTTGACGATTCGACTACAGTCACTTTCTCGCCGACGAGATGTGCCTTCCCTCTGTCTGTTCTACAAATATTTTCATCGCTTCTGCTCCGACGAACTTAAGTCACTGGTGCCCCTGTCACAGGTGTTTACTCGTGCAACCAGACTGGCAACTAGGTACCACCCATTCACAGTTAGATCAATCAAATGCAGCCAACAATTCTACTCCAGCAGCTTCTTTCCTTGCATTTCCCGCCTGTAGAGCTCTCTTCCATATTCTGCTACAACCTCTAGGAATTTAAATGCAATGTCAGTACACATCTCTTAACCACTTGACTCCAGTTCTTTCTAAATCATCCTGTATATCTTTTCCTTTCTCTCTACCTTTGCAACTGTCATCACACCTGTATTCCCATCCTTCTTTTGCTCCCTTCTCTGACCTCCCTGTAACTGGTTTGTCTTTCTCTTTACTCTCCTCCTATATAATCTTCTACTTTTAAGTAGCATCAGTAGCGTTAGCGCCTTACTTGGGGTGAAACGATTATAAAAAAAATAAGGTACATAATCCTCTACCCGAAATCTTTAGGGTCGGTTATGTTTCGTTTTCCGATTTTTTTGGTTTTCAGAAATTGAAACAATATTCTATCAAACACGCATGAACACCCACACCACGAGGGATAAAAAAGACTGCAAATATTATTACAGATTCTTTATAAAGTGATATATTGATAGATTGAATAAAGAAGTAATTAAAACATTAAAAATAAATAAATTGTATTTACATTAAATGTATAAATCCACGTCATCTCCCCTCAGCTCTGGGTTATTTAGTAAGACTTGTATTATCTTTAAAAAAAAACTTAAATTCTAAAAATATTCCCTGGCTTTAAATACCCTGCAAAGGTAATGTAAATCCAGGGAATTTTCCACCCATTGCCACACCTCTCAGTGCTCAATTCTGTACAACAGCAAAAATATATATTAAATATACATATTATTCTATGTTTTGACACGGCTCTGAGTTTCATGCATTTTTCAGCGATGATCGGGTGCCTATCATGATAAGTACCCAATGATTGCTAAAAAGGCTTGAACTTCAGAGTCATGCGTAATACATAGGCTAATCTATCTATCTAGCTATATATATATATATATATATATATATATATATATATATATATATATATACAAGTAAATAAGGAACGAAGAAAAAATTGACAACGTTCAAAACATTAATTTAAAACATTGCTCGTATACAGTATAGAGCTGTGAATATTTATTATAAATTATAGTTTAGAACATGTACAAATTATCTACTACAAAGTGGACATTTTGTTTCGACACTGAAATGACAATGTCTCATCAGATAGTGTGGAAAAGAATGGGCTTTTCTTTTCCACACTACCTGATGAGATATAGCAACAACAATACCAATACTAAAACTAGTATTAATCAAGCTATAATTTAAATCATCTTGTACAACCCACCGAGAACAAACTCGGAGGGAAAATAAGGGGAAGCAAAAAAAGAAACAAACGAAGTACATGAACAAAAAGTCAAGCACTCATAAGAAAGAAAAAAAAAACAAGACAAAATCCCTAACACTAAAGCGCTCAATACGAAAGTAGGGTAAACTAAATATATATTTATGTCTGAATAGGCTGATGATGGCTTCTGTGTGTGAAACGTTTAGTTATGCTAAATAGTTTCTCTTGGATATTTCTGGGTGTTAGTCGATGTTTCAACGTGATATGGATGTCAGCGTCATTTTCTTTTGCTTCTGTGTGAAGACTGCAAGTGTTAATTTGCCAGACTTGTTTGTTTTGTCGTTTTGTAGCGCCAGTTTATAGTTTCTCAAAAGAGATCCTCATCCCTAAATTCACGAGATTTATTTGTTTAAAGCCATTTTTAACACGGATCTGAAATTTAAAAAAAAATTTAATAACGGTTGGATAGTTTATACATTAATGAACTTTATTTGTTTGAGTTTTGTTTAAAGGCATATCAACACCTCTGTGGGTCATTTAATGCCAAAAAGACGGGGTTTTGAGGTATTTTTTTGTGTTTGGTTATAGTGAGAAGGTTGATTTAGTTAGACTTTAATGAAAAATTTTGTTTTTCTATTTTTTTTATTTTAGAAAACTGAAAATGAATTTTTAGTTTTGTATTCCAAAATGTTCTGCTAAGAATATTTTTTTTTCTCCAAAAATGTATTATGGCAATAATTTTTCCTTCAAAAATGTATTAAGGAAATATTTTTTTCTCAAAAAATGTATTTTGGCAATAATTTTCCCTTCAAAATGTATTATGGCAATAATTTTTCCTTCAAAAATGTTTTATGGCAATAATTTGTTCTTTAAAAATGTATTATGGCAATCATTTTTCCTTCAAAAATGTTTTATGGCAATAATTTCTCCTTCAAAAATGTATTATGGCAATAATTTTTCCTTCAAAAATGTATTATGGCAATAATTTTTCCTTCAAAAATGTATTATGGCAATAATTTTTTCTCAAAAAATGTATTATGGCAATAATTTTTCCTTCAAAAATGTATTATGGCAATAATTTTTCCTTCAAAAATGTATTATGGCAATGATTTTTCCTTCAAAAATGTATTATGGCAATAATTTTTTCTCAAAAAATGTATTATGGCAATAATTTTTTCTCAAAAAGTGTATTTTGGCAATAATTTTTCCTTCAAAAATGTATTATGGCAATAATTTTTCCTTCAAAAATGTATTATGGCAATAATTTTTCCTTCAAAAATGTATTATGGCAATAATTTTTTCTCAAAAAATGTATTTTGGCAATAATTTTTTCTCAAAAAATGTATTTTGGCAATAATTTTTCCTTCAAAATGTATTATGGCAATAATTTTTCCTTCAAAAATGTATTATGGCAATAATTTTTTCTTCAAAAATGTATTATGGCAATAATTTTTCCTTCAAAAATGTATTATGGCAATATTTTTTCTCCAAAAATTTATAATGGCAATCATTTTTTCTTCAAAAATGATTTGTTGTAAAATGTTTGCTTCAGGTATATTTTTCTATAAAAATCTCTTTTTATGTGTATATTTCTATAAAATTGTATTTTTATTGTTTCATAGTGTTCTGACTCCCCGTTTGAGTGCTAACTATTTGCCCATAGCTGGGACCCTAACAGGTGCTACCACTTCGGGTCAGGGTGAACCTGGAAACAACATCAATTATGAGGTGATTCCATGTTCTTAACAACCTCTCAATCAGAGGCCTTGCTGCCGGATGCAGTTTACTGTCATGCCCAGGACCACATTAATGAATGATTTGGACACGATGCATGATGTTCATATTAGTCCAGTACTGAATTTAAGCACGTTTTTTAGGGTATTATTTTCGATATATTTTTTAATGATATTTACTCACTCTGGCTGACTCAAATCGGCTATAGTGGGACACTGATAATTGTTTGCAAGATAAGCTTGCTACAGCAGGCGTCCAATTGAATACAAAAATCTCATCTCTTTTAGATATTCCTTTAGCCAAACGATATTGGTGCCACATTTTTATCGGTTCATTTTACTGTATGGTCTACTGTTGACCATCCAAGCTAACGGCGTGCACAAACAGATCTGAGGAAATGGAATTAGAAATACCAAATAATAAATTCAGTACAACAAAAAGACAACATCTTCTATTCACAAAAATGGTAAAAATAGAGTTTTAAAAAATAGGTAAAAGAAAATAAAATAATCTCTCCCCTCCGCCTAAAGCTATCTTAGCGCCTAAAAAAAAAATAACCAAATGAAATCAAACCAACCAAAAAGGGGGACAGCACATCTAATAATTATATAGAACACGTTTACCTACAACATACTTCTCTCTCACTGTGGTACTCACTTTGCTTACGGCATCCCATCGATAATCGATAACTACGACCGGCATGAAGAGTTGTATCTATACGCAGAAAAGTCCGTTCAACCGCAAATCAGATATATTCAGCTGACTGATACTATCGGATGAGATCACTGGCCGAATTATGCCCATAGCTAAGACATGTGATGATATACACTCATCCACGCATATATATATATATATATATATATATATATATATATGCTAATATGTATATATGTGTGTGTGTATTTGGCATATACATATATATATTTACACTGATATATATCTGCATATATATATAGAGAGAGAGAGAGAGGGGAGGGAGAGAGATTAATATTTGCACATATATATATTTAGGTATGTGAATTAGATATACTTATGAGTATGCCCTCAATTATATGAACATATATAAAAAAATATTATTCAGGTGTTAATAAAATGGCGCTCAATGTAGTATAAACAGAGCTACTAATTATATATTAATGAATATGCATATAACCTTCGTCGGTGGCACGGCTTGGAGTTTCATGCACTACGTGATCATTAAGTGCATATTACAAACTGACCATTTAACAGATTTTAATTTACGCTCCTTCGATGTTCGTGTAAGTGAGTAATATTTTTGAACTTATCAAGAGTATCATATAAATAGACAAGAATTGCACAAAGATAAGAAAATTCTAAATTATTTTTTTTAAATTAAAATTAAAAACAAAATTTTAAAAATTTAATTTGGGATTAATTTTAAGGTGAGTAATTCATCATTATTACTAACAATAAATAATTGCAGAGAAAAAAATGAAAGAAAGGAAGAAAACAGGGGGGTGATAAAGAAACTAACAAACGCATGGGGAAATCTGTGTTATTCTGGGTCTAAGTATTTGAGTAAACATTTTTTCTACGGCAGCATCAACTTTTTGTTTATTAAATAAGGGTTATTTATTTGATTTAAGATGACTAGTTTTTTTCTAAAAGACATAAGTTATATCTATCTCCTTTTCCATTGTGAGACTTGGTTTTAGCGACGATATTCCAGATAGAATGGATGCGAGTTTTATAAATAATACTTTCGGACATATACTGGCCGTTAAATAGACAAGTCTTATATTTCCGGCAGCTGCAATTATTTTTAAAAGGGTCACTATTATTATGCAGGTGGGCAATTATTTATTTGATATATTATGTTGTAAGATATATATTTAAAGCAACTATAAATAACTTTAACATTGTTTTTATGAAAAGAATCTTTTTAGTCAGAACGAATTGTAGAAATGTTTGTGAACTAAATTTAGGAAGAATTTTCCCATGTTGGCTGGGACACGACGGCTGAAAGATGGGTTAAATCTTATAATGCTAATTTACGGAGTTTATGCTTATTTCTGCCTACTTTGTTTTAACCAAATATTCTAAACTAGTTTTGAGTTTATTTTTTTCTAATGCATTAATGTATTTAATTTTGGAATTATCAAAAACTTCCTTATTACTAGAGTTATTACATAAACGAGACTGGATTGAGTTATGCAAGTCATTAATGATATTATAGTGGTTATTTGATTCTTTGTTGATGTATTTGATATTATGTGAATTTTTAGCAAACAGTCTGTACAGGCCATTGTTCATATCAAAGGTTACATTTAAAAAATTTACAACTTTAGCGATAGTGCTGATAGTGATTGGTTTGTTTTTATGGCATATCAACCTCGGCGGGTCATTTATTGCCAACTAATTTTTTTATTTATTTATCGCTGTTAATACCTTTTTTCTTTCAACAATTTATTGTTGATTTATATAAGTTGTGTGTCTGATAATACTTTTTCTTTTCGAGTATTAAGATTCATTGGGATTTGTTTTTAAGGGCAGGGTCCCCCAAGTCCTACTCTGTTATTTAACCCATAACTGGAGGGAAGGGACGGATTAATACCTTTCCTAAGGGTACCAGTGCTTAAGTGAATGCAGGGTATTCAACTGGAATTTGAACTCGGCTCACCGATTTCTCTTTCCGAGCTGATATCCGCTGCACCACAACGCACATCCTTCACTAAACGCTTACAGCACCTGGTATTCCCAAGCGGTCACCCATCTAACATCTCAACGTTACTTAACTTCGGTGATCGAGCGAGAGAACCGGTATATTCAACGTGATACGGCCGTAAACCCGCTGATGGTGATATTTATCTTGTAGTCTTTAAAAAATTTAATTAAATCTTTTCTAAGTTTGTTGTGGACTGGTTTTATGGATGACTAGCAGTATAGCCCGGCGTTGCTCGGGTGTAATGAAAGCTTTAACATTAATCCATGGTTTTGGAGCTCAGACTCTTTGGACATTGGTACGAAAGACTAAAAAGCTATAGTTGTTTCCAGTTAAAGCGAAACCGTAGACTGAAAGAAAAATGAATGGATGTAAGTCAAATTTTGATTTCCTGGTATCGATATCAAATTTTCTGCACTATTGTAAGAACTGCAACCTTGAAACTTCTGAATATCGTTTCTTATGTCTTTGTCTATGAGTGTATCAACTTTGATTAAAATCGGACCATTCCTTCTATAACCCGATTTTATCGATTATCGATTTTCGATATTTATCGTGGGTACCTCGACACAAAACCTTGCTAAGAACATTCTCAGACGCTTATAGTACAACTGTGTAAATTTTCAAGAAAATTGGTTCAACCGTTTCGGAGTCTATAGGTAACGGATACACACACACACAGACACACACACACACACACACACACACACACACAAGGTTTCTATTTATAAATAAGTTTAGATGATTAATAGATCGTCTCTGTAAAAATCGATGTTCTTTAATTCAAACATGTGCCTTAGATTCTTTAGGAAAAAAAGGCCCACCAATTACAGGCCGCTCCCAAAGCAATGCAGAAATCAGTTTTGTTTTTTTTTTTGTTTTTTTTGGGTTTTTTTGAGGGGGGGTGAGTCTACAGGCATTCATCGTAAAATAAAATAGATTTTTGTGCTTGTTTAATTATGTTAATGTCTTGATCGCTGATGGGGCAGAAATCTTTAGCAAAGTTTAAGTCTTAAGTTAAAAGTTTTTCAGAGATAGACGTCATAAATATCAAATTAAATGAAAGTGCATTTATTTTTCGTTTTTTTTTTGTTTTGTTTTGTTTTTTTGTTTTTTTGTGAACCAATTATTGCCTCAGCTGTGTTTTTCTACTGGTTCATACGTTAGGCATTCTTTGTGAATTTGGAAGCTTTTTTCAAGAACGAATTTGCTAATTTTTTATATAGTTTTCGGAAGGCTTTCGTAGTCGGTATATATATATATATATATATATATATATATATATATATATATATATTAAAAAAGGATTAATTCAAAGATGTTGAATGGCCATTTCGATATGAAGATCCCCACGGGGGACGACACATCACCTCAGCAACAGAAAAACCTTTCAGAAACTGGAGAAAAATTAGTCTACTTTTCCTTTTTAAATAGATTGCAAAGAAATTAAAAAATAAATAATAAAATAAAATAAAAATAAAAATAAAGGGAAAGAAAAAGAAAAAGAAAACGAAAAAGAAAAAGATAGAATAAAATCAAATAAATAAGAAAAGAAAAAAAATTGACATCGTCTGGGTTCGCAAAAAAAAAGGGAGAATGTAACTAAAAATTAACAGACAGCCGTGTTAAATCGACGTAAGTTTAAGCAATACGGAAAAAAGGTGGTAAGAGAGATAAAAGAAGGAAGGGAGGGAAATAGAAAGAAACTAAAGAAAAAAAAATTTTTTAAATATTACAGACGCTGGACAAATTCAAAAACCTAATTTCCCCAAAACGTTGAAGTATTAAAAAAAGGCCTTTACTTAAAAAGGCATAATTATTAATAAAAAGATATAGGATTTAAAATAAAATTATTTAAAAAAAAATTAGGTCATTTGAAATTAAACTAAATAAAGACAACACAAAAAAAAAAATTTATTACAATTATACATACCTATAGAAGTACACACATACATACATATATATACACACACAATTCTACGAATAAGAATACATATATACATACACATACACACGCATACATTCAATTTATTACACACTTATATACATATACATGCGCATACACACATATATATGTTTGTACACACCTATATACAAAAAATTCATATACACATAATATACATGTGTACACATACATGCACACATATACACACACACACACACACACGCACACACACGCACACACATATATAAATATATACATATTCCATATGCACTCACACACATACATATTAATGAATATTATGAAAAGGAGCATTTAAATAGCTAAAAAAATTTTTCAAAATTACATATAACCCACATACATAAATACATATATACATATATATACAAATATGCACATCCACACACAAACATACACATAAAAAAAAATTTTTTTAAAATTTAAATTTAAATTTAAAAAATTTTTTAAAAATTAAAAAAATTATAGAAAAATTTAGAATTTAAAAATTAAAAATTAGAAGTTAAATTTTAAAATCCGCCCTATGGCGGCACTTGTTTATAAATTCCCTCCTAAAGTTCAAAAGTAAGTCCTGATGAGGATACTTCAAAATCAGAATCTTCTCCAATAAACACAGACGACACCTATCACGAAAACTTTTAGGAGTACAAGCTGAGCCTATTAATTTCCAGCTGATTATAGGGTCCTGCCCTTCCTCCTTCATTTCCCAGAACCTACGTGATAGTGCCGTCTGGAATCTCTGTTTAGGGTTCGAAAACAAGTACCTGTGATTATAAAGCCTCTGTTTGAAAGAGCCCGAGGACATGCCAATATAGGTCCGGTAATTGTCCTTTTTATTAGATGGAGAAATGCGGGCTTCATAAATTACATGGGTGGATTTACATTTGCCTTGCACCGGGCAGGCATCCACAGAATAACAATTGCATTTGTCGACAATTCCGGATTTAGCTTCCGTATTATTTAGGTTCATTAAAATTTGTTTATTGTGGGAATTAATTATATTATCTATATTTGAGGTGCAAGAATAACTAATTTTTAGGGTGAATCTATTAAAAATTTTATTTAAGGGATTGTTATTATTATTAAAGTGTTTATCGATTAATCTGAGAAAATACTTACCAATATTTATATTAGTTAGCTTACAATAAGGAGGGTTAAACCAAATTATCTTCCTTTTTCTACATTTTCGGGTGTTTTTAGTTTTTGATGATTCTGGGTTTATAGCAGGCTTATCATACTTTAACTTATTAACAAAACCGCTTTTCTGAAGGGCCTTATCGTAAATTTCTTTGCTTGCGTTGAAAATTTTTATATTGGAAGATAATTGGTTAACCCTATTATTTACTATCTTGGGTATTTGTCTTATAATATTTTTGGTGTGGTTGGATGCAAGTGCAAGGCAAATGTAAATCCACCCATGTAATTTATGAAGCCCGCATTTCTCCATCTAATAAAAAGGACAATTACCGGACCTATATTGGCATGTCCTCGGGCTCTTTCAAACAGAGGCTTTATAATCACAGGTACTCGTTTTCGAACCCTAAACAGAGATTCCAGACGGCACTATCACGTAGGTTCTGGGAAATGAAGGAGGAAGGGCAGGACCCTATAATCAGCTGGAAATTAATAGGCTCAGCTTGTACTCCTAAAAGTTTTCGTGATAGGTGTCGTCTGTGTTTATTGGAGAAGATTCTGATTTTGAAGTATCCTCATCAGGACTTACTTTTGAACTTTAGGAGGGAATTTATAAACAAGTGCCGCCATAGGGCGGATTTTAAAATTTAACTTCTAATTTTTAATTTTTAAATTCTAAATTTTTCTATAATTTTTTTAATTTTTTAAAAAATTTTTTTAATTTTAATTTTAATTTTTTTTTATGTGTATGTTTGTGTATGGATGTGCATATTTGTATATATATGTATATATGTATATATGTATGTGGGCTATATGTAATTTTGAAAAATTTTTTTAGCTATTTAAATGCTCCTTTTCATAATATTCATTAATATGTATGTGTGTGAGTGCATATGGAATATGTATATATTTATATATGTGTGTGCGTGTGTGTGTGTGTGTGTGTGTGTGTATGTGTGCATGTATGTGTACACATGTATATTATGTGTATATGAATTTTTTGTATATAGGTGTGTACACACATATATATGTGTGTATGCGCATGTATATGTATATAAGTGTGTAATAAATTGAATGTATGCGTGTGTATGTGTATGTATATATGTATTCTTATTCGTAGAATTGTGTGTGTATATATATGTATGTATGTGTGTACTTCTATAGGTATGTATAATTGTAATAAATTTTTTTTTTGTGTTGTCTTTATTTAGTTTAATTTCAAATGACCTAATTTTTTTTTAAATAATTTTATTTTAAATCCTATATCTTTTTATTACCTTTTATTAATAATTATGCCTTTTTAAGTAAAGGCCTTTTTCTAATACTTCAACGTTTTGGGGAAATTAGGTTTTTGAATTTGTCCAGCGTCTGTAATATTTAAAAAAAAATTTTTCTTTAGTTTCTTTCTTTTTCCCTCCCTTCCTTCTTTTATCTCTCTTACCACCTTTTTTCCGTGTTGCTTAAACTTACGTCGATTTAACACGGCTGTCTGTTAATTTTTAGTTACATTCTCCCTTTTTTTTTGCGAACCCAGACGATGTCAATTTTTTTTCTTTTCTTATTTATTTGATTTTATTCTATCTTTTTCTTTTTCGTTTTC
Source organism: Ascarosepion bandense (assembly GCA_037127315.1). Taxonomy (NCBI): domain Eukaryota; kingdom Metazoa; phylum Mollusca; class Cephalopoda; order Sepiida; family Sepiidae; genus Ascarosepion; species Ascarosepion bandense. Next base: position 462,801 of record JBBBDQ010000284.1, read on the forward strand.
TTTTTCTTTTTCTTTCCCTTTATTTTTATTTTTATTTTATTTTATTATTTATTTTTTAATTTCTTTGCAATCTATTTAAAAAGGAAAAGTAGACTAATTTTTCTCCAGTTTCTGAAAGGTTTTTTCTGTTGCTGAGGTGATGTGTCGTCCCCCGTGGGGATCTTCATATCGAAATGGCCATTCAACATCTTTGAATTAATCCTTTTTTAATATATATTTGCTCTGTAATATTTTATTACATGGAGCTCTCTTCCTGTATCATTTTTTAATATTAAAATAAATTTTTAATATTAATTAGGATCGGGTTTTTTGGAATTTACCTTCTTGCTTTTTTTTCCCTTGGATTGAAGTATCTGAATTAAAATACATATATATATATATATATATATATATATATATATATATATATATATATAACAACATTTAAAAGTATGATTAGAGATAGGTTTACGTTTACAAATATTAAAAAACTCTATCGCTTTCTACGTCACCTGATGTAAACATCTCTCGACGAACGCTCTCGCGACGGACGCTTCTAGTTTAAATTTTAAAATCATTTGTTTCTGATGAAAGGCCGAGGTCGGTCTGAAATATCAAATATATATAATAATAATAATAATAATAATAATAATAATAATAATAATAATAGAAATAAATAAATACTGTCAAAAAAATGCATTTTTAAACTTATAACTTTTTAGTAGTTTTTCCTGTACATATTAAGACAGTATACGTGGATCATCATTATGCTATATATATATATATATATATATATATATATATATATATGGGTGGGTTCGCGTTTACACATCAATGTATGCACTTGCAAAAATAATAAAATACTGTGTGTCTGTATAAGTAAGCGGTGGGTTTAAAAGTTCAGTCTTTATATCCATTAGTGTTCTACATTTAAGCGAAATTGGTGATCCGAGTTCAAAATCAGATTGTTCACATCGCGCCTGTATACTTGGTAAATGTTCCCCGTCAAAAATTCACATTTGCATTCATCTTTTCCAGGATCTTAAGGAAATGTGACAAGAATCTTTGGAGCTTCCTCAGCGTTTTGGCTTTTATTTCCAGCACGAGCACACCTTTTTCAGTGACAATGTGACTTTTCCAATGCCCTGTCTTTTCAAGAGGTAGGCGATCACAGCTCTCTACAGCGTCCGTTTAGGCTTGTGGCCATATCACTTTGAAACACCGGTTCCCGAACGATCACCGAAGTTAAGCAACTTATGTAACTGTTGTTGTTGTTATTTTTTTGTTTTTTTGTTTTTTGTTGTTGTTTTTTTTGTTTGTTTGTTTTTTTTTGTTTTTTTTGTTTTTGTTTTTTTGTTTGTTTGTTTGTTTTTTTTGTTTTTTTTTTTGTTACTTCTGGCATTATCACGTTTGCTGGAACTAATTCCAAGTCAATCAACTTAAGAGTCTTTTTAATTTAATTTAAACGTCCATTTTAATTCCTTTATATATATATATATATATATATATATATATATATATTCTAAACATATACTGTTAAATATAAGAGACAATGAATGTTTATTATGTTTAATCATGAGCCGTTCTAAACATCGTATTTTGGCTTTAATTTCAGTTGAAAATAAAGACAAAAATTCTCCAACATTTGGATAATTTTTTATTAAGTTGGTTCTTAGCTTTCGGATCCCATGAGCCATCTTCAGAGAGGTTACAGGGACGTTAATATAAAAACATCCACCATCAAAGACGATTTTATCTTGTGTTGACATAAAACTTTGCTAAGAAACGATAACAGTTACCAAATAGCAAACGCAGTTAGTAAATTTGTAATGCGGTTCTATGACGTCACACCGCGTGAGAGCTCGAAATATATATATATATATATATATATATATATATATAGAGAGAGAGAGAGAGAGAGAGAGAGAGAGAGAGAGAGTGAGAGTGAGATGAGAGATTAAGTGAGAGAGAGAGAGAAATTGAGTACTTGCTTTTTTTCAAATGCCAGAGAATGCGCTCTCTTTCAAAAACTAAAACTAAGATCAACTCTGTATAATTACAATATAAACTACAAATGGGCTACATGGTCATTGAACAAACAAATTTACCTGATCAGGTATACTCAGAAAACAAGGGTTCGATCATTATATATAGGCAATTACTCCTCCTCCTTCTTCTTATTCATCTTTCTCTTCTTCTTTTTCCCTCTTTTTCTTGTTTTTTTCCCATCCTTCTTCTTCTCCTCTCCTCCTTAGCTTTTTCTTCTTCCCCTCCTCCTCCTTTTGTTTACATTCTCTCGTTTTCCTCCCTCTGTTTCAATCGCTGGTGTCCTTCATTAATCTCCATTTTTAAGATCTACTCTCCTCTGTTTTTTTTTTTTTTTTTTTATGCATGTGTTTTCAAAGAAGGGATGTTTGATGCTACAATGGGAAGCTTTGACGGTGCAGGGACCTGCTAAATCATAGGCATGTGTATTCACGACAGGAAGTAAGCAAAATGATCGATAGAAATGATACAAGAATCTACAGGGACGACGGTCTCATAATCTTAAGAAACTATAACAAACAACACACAGACAAAACTAGAAAAGCAATCATAAAGATTTTCAAAAATAACGGATTCGACATAAACATAAATACTAACCGAAACGAAGTAGATTTTCTAGATGTTACCTTCAACCTAAGGAAAAGTACATATAAGCCATACAGATAACACAACAATATAACACTCTATATACACACCTCTTCTAATGACCCAGCATCTATAATCAAACAGATACTAAAATCATTTTAGCGCAGGCTTTCCAACATCTCTTCCAATCAAACCATATTTAACGAAGCTAAAAAATACTATGAAGCAGCCCTAAAGAATAGCAGATTCAATGCAATCACCACAGCGCACAAAAATCCCAACAGAAAGAGAAATATTATATAGTTCAACCCACCGTATAGTAAAAACGTAAAAACAAACATAGAAAAAATATTCTTCAAACTCTTACAAAAACACTCTCCGCAAAATATTCAACGAAAACACTGTGAAAATCAACTACAGTTGCAACGAGAACATGGTACAAAGAATAAAAAACACAACAGAAAAACTATCAACAAACAACCCGAACAAATTAGACCCACATGTAACTGCAGAATAAGGAATGAATATCCTTTAAACGGTAATTGTTTAAAAAACAACGTAATATACCAAGCGACAGTAAAATCACTAGATAATGAGGAAAAAGTATATATAGGAGTAACGGAAGGACCCTGGAAGCAAAAAAACTACGCACACAAAACATCCTTTAGAAATAGTAAATACACGAACAGCACAATGCTTTCTAAGTATATCTGGGAAATTAAAAACAAACCCAAACCACACCAAAAATATCATGGAAAATACGGAAAAGAACATCAACCTACAACAATCAATCAACAACCTTTGTTTGGAGGAAAAAATAGCTATTATTACCTTCCCAGACTAAAACAAACTACTATGACTACTGACGCGGTATTCTCTGTGTAACTTCGGTATCTCTCGGTAACTTACGGATCTGTTACGGTATTCCCTGGCAGGAATATATGCATACTCAAGTCGAGTCCATTATCATAGAATAAGAAGAGATCCCACGACAGACAGACAGAAAGAAAGAAAGAAAGAAAGAAAGAAAGAAAGAAAGAAAGAAAGAAAGCTAACACAGGGAAAATTATTTAAACAAAAAGAAAGAATGCTGAAATGGAAAAATTTAGAAAAAGCCTGCTATCAAAAAAATGAAATTTTGAATGAATAAGAAAGAAAGAAAGAAAGAAAGAAAGAAAGAAAGAAAGAAAGAATACTGACAGGAGAATTTATTTAGAAAAAGAACGGTTGCTTTCAAAGATATAATCGTGATAAGAAAGAAAACTGACAGGGAAAATTATTTGAAATAAACAGGCTACTATGAAGAATGAAATTTTGAATGAATAAGAAAGAAAGAAAGAAAGAAAGAAAGAAGGCATATTTTAAAGTGTTAAAAACTAAATATTGAGAAAAAAAAACAGCGGAATAAAAAAAAAGATCTAACAGAAATTAATTCTTGAAGTAATGAAAATGAATAAAATAATGGATGAATCACGAAAGGGAAAATCGTGCAAAAAAGGCCTAAATTTAAAGTAATAAAAAACAAGGGAGACAACTGAATAAATTGTCCGAGAGATGTCGCTGCGGTTAGCAACCTGTGGGAGGGAAGAAGTCGAAATTGTAAAAGATTTGAAAGAGAAAATCCGAAAGAAACTGAATGATAAATTCTCGGAAACTTGTACAACACAATGTTGGTAAGGATACAACGAAACCCTTCTTTTTTTTTTCTGCACGCAAATGCATCACCTCGTGTCGACTCCTACCCGCTTTCAAATTTGTCCTCCCAATCCAGAAAAGATGTGTTCGTCTTCACTGCCGTCGTTGTCATTGTCGCTATATTGGTAGGTCAGATCACTGTACACCCTGGAAGCCGTACGAACTCGCTTTGATTATCAAACAGTAATGACTTTGTAAATAGTTTATTTGTTATAATTCCACGATGCCTTACAACAATATAGGCGAACGTTAATGGAACGCAGATTGCTTAATCTGGGTTCGGTTTTATGAGACACTGCCGTCACCTTCGCCGCCATTGTCAGAGAACTAATACATCAGAACGGTTGCCGAGAAATGGAAATAGAAGGAAGATGGCGGAATCGAAGTGGCGTCTTTCAAGATGGCATACAAAGATGTCCGCGATGTCGAATGGCTGGCAGATTTCAATGGAGAATTCAGTTGAAATCGACCGATGAATTGTGTTGATGTTAATGGCATGACAGGAGTTTTGATTTTGTTGTTTTGTGTTGGTAGTAGTAACCGTAGTGATAATGTTGAATGCCTAAGTGAGACGGTTGGGGTCGTCGCAACAACGCATTTGCTAATAAGAAGGTAATGAGAGAAACATTGATTATAGCGGTAATAATAGTTGCAATTCTACAGCTTCAGATCGAAGGATTGCTCCAGCATTGGCGAGAGAGTAACTATTTCACTTACAGCTGCTGTTTAGTAATAGTGGCACTGGTTAATAAGGTACCATAAGTGAGGTTAAACAACAATAAATAAGCTCATTACTGAATCGGTTAACGATCAGCCAACTGTACAGATAATGATCTTAGCTGCTAACGCTTCGCCCCAATTCTTATTCCTTGTCCGTGACAGTAAAACTGTTAAAAAATGGGAGTAAAAAGAAGACAACATGATACTACGCTATAATTTACTTCATGCTATTTTTTAACATATTCAGCACTAAAAACAAAGTAACCAAGGCGAATGTTAAACAAGTGCTAGATCTTAGCCAAAGATCACTAGCCGGTAACAACAGTTTCAAATGCACAAATTATATCCCCTAGTAGAAAGGTAGGTAGCTTTGACATATTTAAGAAGGATCCTCTCTACTATGATAAAGACCCTTATATATATATATATATATATATATATTCCTCCTATCAGGTGTTTAAATTTTTTCCTAGATCTTAATGTAAGATACTCAATAATAGGTGCCTCCATATATATATATGTTGCCGTCATTTTAGACAGCATATCGATATAAATATTTTTCCATCATTAAAATAATCCTGTACTTATACTGGCGGCAAACAGCTTTCATACGGACAGAAAAAGAGATCAGCGCCAAAATAGAAAAGAGTGGGTCTAAGACAATGATGTGTCTTCTCGACAAATTTATGCAACCAAAACAGTGAGGCAATTCTGAGAGAATTAAAAGTCCTTACCATAATCTTAAGAACATAAAATATGCAATTGATACAGTGTTGATAGCAGACACAGAAAGGAAGCCACATGTTTAATATAGACTCAAGTATGAAGAACATTACTGTATAGGCTCAAGTATAAAAGCAAGTAATGTCTTAAGTATGCAGAAAACCAATTTGTGGATATAGGCTCAAGTCTAAAACGACTAATGTTCAACTGTAGGATCAGGTAGTGAAAAGACCAAAGTTTGGCTACAGGCAAAGATATAAAACTACCAATGTTTAATATAGACTCAAGTATGAAGAATACCAATGCATAGGCTCAACTAGAAAAACAACCAAATGTTTAACTATTGGTTCAAGTAGATAGAGGAACAATGTTTGACGATAGGTTCAAACGAATAGAAAATGAATAACAAATATGCTTTTCTCTCAGAGAGAGTTTTATAATGCTACGTCGTACGTAAAGTTATATATATATATATATGTGTGTGTGTGTGTGTGTGTGTGTGTGTGTGTGTGTGTGTGTGTGTGTGTGTGTGTGTGTGTGTGCATCCGACGCAGAGAAATTTAAACCTATACAACAAACGCTATGGATAAAAAAAAGGAACCTTACTTGTAATATTTTCCGAATCGAAAACTGGAGTTACAGAGGGTTCTCTATGAATCTGGTCAGATCATGTGTTTTTTTCTTGTAAGACCTTCCACTGTGATTTAGGGACATGCTTTTTCTTCTGCAGGCTTTACATCGCAACTACTCTTCGTCGTTCTGTCACCTGACGTCGACAAACTTATGCAACCAAAACAGTGAGGAAATTCTGAGAGAATTAAAAGTCTTTACCATAATCTTAATAACATAAAATTTGCAGATGATACAGTGTTGATAACAGACACAGAAAGGAAGCTGCATGAACTAATATAGCGAAGAAAAGTAAGTAGAAAGAACTAACCATCAATTGTAAAAAAAAAAAAATAGATTTATGGTTGTCACCAAGGTATTTTAACAGAAGACAGAAAATGTGACACTGAAATCCGAAGGTGTATTAGAATAGAGAAAGATGTCTTTCAAAAGCTAAACGAAAATTTTTTCGTTAGAAACAAAGAAAAGAGTGATGGGTTACTGTGTAATACCAATCTTCTTATATGCTTTAATTCTTAGCAGTTTCATCTTTGATGAAAAGGGGATTTGTGACAATAGAAATGTGATTCATAATGAGGAAAAAGAGTTTGGAGAATCTAACACTCACAGGATATATTGAAAGCAAGAGGAACGTAGGGAAACAGCGAGTAATCTATCAAACATGCTTGTGTCAAGTGATGAACAGGGAGTAGGAAGGAAGGATAGTAAAAAAAAAAAACAGACATTGTTAAGCAAATTTTGAATTGCTAAGGAAATCGTGAAGGGCTGTAATTGTCCACGCGCTGAGGGGATATAAAAGACGATTAATATATTTGTTGTTGAGTGAACGAGCAGGACACCAACAAAATGACGCTGAACTATTAATATACGAAAGCCAATTTACCCGTCATGATACCCTGTAATATACGTGGATACCATACACAGGCACCACAGCCAAATAAGCGCGATATGGTGATAGGTTTTGATACAAGCAGCGCAGGTGGAGCCCGGTTAAAAAAAGCCTCTGGTTGGGTAATCCGCTTCGTTCAGTAGTCTCCGATTGAAGGTGCTACTCAATATCTAGACGTGACTCTTAAGTCGCCTTAGCTGCTACGTCCTTCAAATTTTAAGAAACTGGCCATTTCGACACACGGTCATGACTCCCTCACACAACCCCGTTTATAAACAAAGATACGCTGCACACCAGCTGTGCATTTAGGAGGTTTGCCGAACAGGTTAATGTCAGAAAAACAAACCGGTCGTACTGAGCGGATTATTTACCGTATTTAATCTTAATTCACCAAGACAAAACATGTGCTTTGTCAACTCCAATCAGTTAAGACCAGGTGCCATTAGAGTCCCGCCAGGTGTAAAATCAATATGTTTTATTATTCTTAATGTCAATATCAGTAGCAGATATCAGTGGAAGTCAAGAAACACCATGTTTTCTTTAGCACTTCATTATCTTTCTATAAGTCCTCTTTTACCATTTATTGGATTTAGTCAACCTGTAAAAATCTCGTTACACCTCCCCGATAATCATGGGCCTTACCACTACTCAAGGTATCTCAACTAAGATCCTCGTATTTCTTTTTTGAAGACTTATACCTTCTGCCACATCAACTATTGCTGAATATATTTTGTAGATCATGCCCAAATCTCTCGCTTGAAGGAAATGGTCGCCATGATCTTTATTATAATACAAGAAGTTTACAACACGCATAATTCCGAATTAACAATACCCTGTTTTCGAGGCCTCGGAATACGCTAAGTGTAAAGATCCTCTCAAAAAGGTTCACCTACCAGATGGATATTTTCAGACTCAAGTACAGAGATGAACAATGTTTAACGACAGACTCAAGTATAAAGATCTATGTTTAATTAAAGACTCGAGTATAATGAAGATAGATGTTTGGCTATAGTCACAAATATAAAAATGACCAATCCATAATATAGACTCAAATATAAAGAATATTAATATATAGGCTCAAGTATAAAAGCAAGTAATGTCTTAAGTATGAAGAAAACCAATTTGTGGATATAGGCTCAAGTCTAAAGACTAATGTTTAACTGTAGGATCAGGTAGTGAAAAGACCAAAGTTTGGCTACAGGAAAAATATAAAACTACCAGTGATAAATATAGACTCAAGTATGAAGAATACCAATGCATAGGTTCAACTAGGAAAACAACCAAATGTCTAACTATTGGTTCAAGTAGGAAGAAGGCCAATGTTCGACGATAGGTTCAAACGAATGGAAAATGAATAACAAACATGCTTTTCTCTCAGAGAGAGTTTTATAATGCTACGCCGTACGTAAAGTTATATATATATATATATATATATATGTGTGTGTGTGTGTGTGTGTGTGTGTGTGTGTGTGTGTGTGTGTGTGTGTGTGTGTGTGTGTGTGTGTGTGTGTGTGTGTGTACCCGACGCAGAAAAATTTAAACATATGCAACAAACGCTATGGATAAAAAAAGGAACCTTACTTGTAATATTTTCTGAATGGAAAACTGGAGTTACAGAGGGTTCTCTATGAATCTGGTCAGATCATGTGTTTTTTCTTGTAAGACCTTCCACTGTGATTTAGGGACGTTTTTCTTTTGCAGACTTTACATCGCAACTACTTTTCGTTGTTCTGTCACCTGACGTCATTCACCAGCCATTACCTGACCCGCGTTACTACCGTGATTCAAATACTAAGTATTCATTTGGTTCAGGGGAAGGTAAATTCTGGCCGTGCATATTTAAGTATATAAACAATCACTTGGTTTGCAGATAGGTAAATTTTGGTCGGTTATAATATATATATATATATATATATATATATATATATATATATATGAGTTGAAAATATGGATTGGGATCCGAAAAGATGAAAAAATAACAAATAGGAAATGTATCTTAAACTAACATTTTCCCTCTAATTAATCTTAAGACACCGTGAAAAAAATATTGCTATGTTGTGATTAATTCTTATTAATTCTTATTGGTCAGATATGTGTCACGTGTATAAAAGCATTAGATAATTTTTAAATATATGTAATATTTTGGATGGTATAATAATGTATGTTTATGTTTGTGTAGAAACGCTTGTCTGTTTAGATGTATGTTGGACGGTAACGTTAGTAAATATATGTATATATGTGTACGTGGGCATTAATACATGTGTCACGTGTATTAAAGCAATGGATAATTTTTAAATATATGTGTGGGAATATTTTGGATGGTAAAGTGTGCGATAATATATGTGTGTCTTAATGTAGAAACACTTGTCTGTCTAGGTGTATGCTGGACGGAAAGGTTAGTTAATATAAGTGTATATGCATGTGTGCGAGAAAAAAAGTCTATGAATGTCATTTCCAATTATATCATTTTATATAAAACTGATAATTGTTTTTAAAATTTTCCTCTCTAGAGAGCTCAATCGTCATGAGACCATAAATTTAGGAGGGGACTATATATATAGTCATCCGCAGGCAGATCTGTTTCACTGTATCACAGCTCATCAGTACGGTTTGACATCCGATTGCTTCTAGCCAGGATTGAAACCCGACCGAATTGACATCAGACTTTAGCGTGTTATATACAATACCGAATGAACGATGCGTAGACGCGTGAGTACTGAATGAACAATGCGTGAGTAGCTACTGTTGATTTTTTTTTCAAAGTCTACCATTGCTCCATAGTGCTCAATCAGGGTGTTAGAACGTAAACAGCTATATCACAGCTCATCATTACGGTTAGACATCCGATTGCTTCTAGCCAGCTTTGAAACCCGACCGAATTGACTCTGAGCTATGGGCGCTTGATAGCGGAATACGATGTAAACACGTGCCAGTGGCCGAGAGTGTTCAAATTCATCACTGAAAGCACGTTGATTAGATGCGTGAGTAGCTACTGTTTTTTCAAAGTCTACTATTCCTCCATATATATATATACATATATAGTCCCCTCCAAAAATATTGGAATGGCAAGGCAGTTCCTCCTCCTCCTCCTCCTTCTTCTTCCTCTTCATCTTCTCCCTCTTTTTGCCCCATCCTTCCTCTTTTCTTCTCTTTTTTCTTTTTCCTCTCCTCCTTATACTGTTTACATTGTCTCCTTTTCTTCTCGCTGTTTCAATCCCTGTTGCCCTTCGTTAATCTCCATTTTTAACTCTTTCTAATCTCGTCTTTTTAAAGATCTACTCTCCTCCTTACTCTCATCTATTTACCATTGACAAATTATGCTTCTTTTTTATTCTTTTCTTCCTTTCCATTAATCCTTGTCTGAATTCTTCTACTATCGTCCAATATACCCAATATTCTTCGTCTTCACTCCTTATTCTTCGTTCTTCTGTCGGTTTCTTTTTAAATTTGTTTTATTTCTAAATCTTTCTGTTTATTTTTTCCTTTTTAATTTCCTATTTATTTCCGTCTGTTTTCTCTTCTTTTACTGACTTTGTCCCGCATCTCCTGTGTCCACTTAAGTGTTCCTCCATTTCAGCAAAATAGAACACAGAGATTTTTTTCTCATATTATGTGTTTGCTTTAAAGTCATCTTTGAAAAAAATATGTTATTTGGTGATTGATTTACAGTAGAGAATCATTGATATTTTTAGTGTAGATTAGAGAATGTAGCGTATTGTTTAGCCCGTTCGTTTGCTAGTAAGTTCAATTTTCTTGATTCCTCTTTGAATGAAACCTTACACCAAAGCTTAGTCTTACTCAACCAAAGATCATGCAATATATCTCCTTTTCTCGCAAAAGCAGAAAAAATAGTAATAGATAGATAGATAGATAGTTGTGGAGAATTTTTCGCACTGAAAGTTATAATCGTGCTATGTCGGTTGCTAATCGACTTAACGCACCCAAAATGTTAGGAACTTTGTAATCCTCCACTGTAAGCTGACTCCTTAGTATTCGGTTAACTGCCGACTAATATAAACTGCCTAGTAATTTTACTGATCTCCAATAGAACTCTAAAGAACTCTCTAGAACTTCTAAGAACTCCCATGAACTTCCCAAGTATTTCTCGGGTTCTGTTAACTTTTATTAATGTAGGAGGGAGAGTTCATTATCTGAGGAATAGGTGTGTTTCACCATAACAGATAGATAGATAGATAGATAGATAGATAGATAGATAGATAGATAGATAGATAGAATGTGGGATAATTACAAGCAATAACAATAAAAGTAAGCAAAAAGCTGAATATGATCGCCTTTGCTTAAAAGTTAGATACATCGAACATCAAAATTCCAACTTACAAGTTGAGCGTTCTTTTAGTTCTTTGATGTAAACCGTATCTAATGACGGTTGTATTTTTTCTGCTACCCGAACGAACACATACATGAAGTTTTTTGTTGTTGTTTTTTTTTTTTTTTTTTTTCAGTTTTATAAGGGAATTGAACATACACCCGCTTTTTCCCCTAGGAAACCACCAAAGCTTGTAACGGCATACCTAGCTAAGGTGTTTTCTTTAGATAAAGGCGATACAAATTCAGTTCCTGTCGAGGAATACATGTAGAAAAACATTCAGTAACCTATATCAGTATTTACAAAAATCCCTGTTTGTAAATAAAAAGGGACGTCTACTCAGACACGTGTATCCATTAAAATAACGTATATAGAATTAGATACACAAGGAATGAGAATGATATACCCCAATGATCGTAATAAAGGGTCCGGTTGGAAATTTCTAGCATCTGAAGAAGGCCGGAGCGTATAATGGCCGAAACGCCGTACAAATGGCAACCAAGATGAGGACAACAGTCCGAATAATGTAAATAGTGCAATATGAATATTATTGCACATATCGATGTTTTAGGCCGGCGGAGAGTTGTGAGTTTAATACCAGGCTACAGCAGTGGTGAACAAATAACTTAGAGAGTCCGGTTAAAGGAAGACAACTCATGACTACCAAAAGAGGCTTCGCACAAGGAATGAGAATGATATATTCCAGTGATCGTAATAAAGAGTTCGGTTCAAAATTCCTAGCATCTGAAGAAGGCCGGACGTAGTAGAAATGGCAATAATCCGAATAATGTAAATAGTGTAAATGCTACCTCATTCCAGAAATAGAGAGAAATATTCATATCAATCCAGATTTCTATAGCACACATTTGATTCTCTTTAGTTAATATCGTAAGAATTGAAAATAAGAATGCGTAATTATGAAAAAATTTTAAGTGGCAGTTGTAATTTAAATGCCATAGAAACGTAGTTTTAAAAAAAAACACATCAACATTCCAACATTAAATGGTTGGGAAAGTTATGATTCTGGCCAAAAATAAGTGATGTGGAAAAAATCATTATTAGCGTCATCAACTAATGTGTGTTGAGACAATGAACATGCCAATCGTCTTAACAGCGACGATAATCGAAGCAGGTTACATGGTTGGGAAAGTTATGACAAAATATGTCATTTGCGTTGATGACAACTGAGGTGAAATATGAAGTTGTTTGTTTATTTTGGATGGATCTAAAAATGGATTCAAAATGTAATTAGAAACCAAGAAACAGAAAGAAAGGGCAAAAAATAGACGAAAAAGAGTAGGACAGGAAACAAAAATCAAGGAAATATAAAGTAACCAAAAGAAAAATATGCAAAGAAAGAAAGAAAGAAAGAAAGAAAGAAAGAAAGAAAAATCAATCAAAGAAAGAAAGAAAAAAGAAAAGACAAACAAAGAAGAAAGAAAGAAAGAAAAGGCAACCAGAGAAAGAAAGGCAATTAAAGACTAAAATAAAGAAAGAAAGAAAGAAAGAAAGACAACCAAAGAAGAAAAAAATGCAATCAAAGAAAGAAAGAAAGAAAGAAAGAAAATGCAATCAAAGAAAGAAAGAAAAAAGGCAACCAAATAAGAAAGAAAGAAAAGGCAACCAAAGAAAGAAAGAAAGCAAGAAAAGGCAATCAACTAAATAAAGAAAGAAAAAAGTCAACCGAAGAAGAAACAAAGAAAAGGCAATCAAAGAAATAAATAAAAAAACAAAATAAACAAAAGATAGGAACAAAGGAAGAAACAAACAAAAAGCAAGTAAAAATCAAGGTAATAAATAATAACTAAAAATAAAAATATACTAAGAAAGAAAAAACGAAAAAAAAGGCAACCAAATAAAGAAAGAAAGAAGAAAAGTAAACGAAAAAGAGAAGAACAAAGAAAGAAGCAGAAAAAGCAATCAAAAATCAAGAAAATAAAATTAATAAAAATAAAAAATATGCAAAGAAAGAAAGAAAGAAAGAAAAAAGAAAGAAAGAAAGGCAAACGAAATACAAGGAAAGAAAAAACAAAAATCGGAAGATAGAAAAAAAGAAAGAAATTGAGAGAGAAAAAAAAAACAAAAAGCAACATAAACACAAAGGAAGAAAGATTTAAAAGAGAAAATTGAAACAATCAAAATAAAAAAGAGTAGCTGAAAAAAAAGAAATTAGATAGATAGATAGATAGATAGATAGATAGATAATGAACAGACATAGATAGATAGATAGATAGATAGATAGATAGATAGATAGATAGATAGATAGATAGAATAGACTAGATAGATAGATAGATAGATAGATAGATAGATAGATAGATAGATAGAATAGATAGATAGATAGATAGATAGATAGATAGATGATAGACTAGTACATAGATAGATAGATAGATAGATAGATAGATAGATAGATAGATTTGAATAGACTAGTACATAGATAGATAGATAGATAGATAGATAGATAGATAGATAGATAGATAGATAGATAGATAGATAGATAGATAGATTTGAATAGACTAGTACATAGATAGATAGATAGATAATGAACAGACATAGATAGATAGATAAGAACAAGCTAAGATATTTTTGAGCTCGTATTTACCCTAGTTACATTATTCGGTCTTTTGTCCTCATATTTGTTGTCATTTGTAGGGCGTTTCGCTCGCTGTACGCTCTGGCCTTCCTTTAGATGCTACAAATTCGAAACGAACCCTTTATTACAATCACTGGGATATATAATTCTCATTCCTTGCGTAAAGCCTCTTTTGGTAGTCATGAGTTATCTCCCTCTAACCGGACTCTCTAAGTTACTTTTCACCACTGCTGTGGCCTGGTATTGAACTCACAATTCGTTGGGTCAAGTCACTAACCAACGACTATATCTACTGGGCCATGTGTCCTTAAGGGATGAGAATGATATACCCCAGTGATTGTAATGAAAGGTTCAGTTCGGAATTTCTAGCATCTGAAGAAGGCCGGAGCGTACAACAGCCGAAATGTTGTACAAATAAAAGAGGAAAAGTTGTAAACATCCTTTATAGACATCTCCAAACTTAGACTAAACTACTACAAGCTGATCACGACGCTTACCTGTAGGATATTGAAAGGGCTCATTCTCATGACATTGAGAAAAGAAGGAAAAGCTTTAAGCTTTTTCTTCTTCTTCTATTTCTTATTCTTCGTCTTCTTCTTTGTGTCGTAGGCGACTATGGCCTTCCACATCTCCCTATCCCTTGTATCTCTTAACAATATTTTCTCTTGTTACCCTTCCCAAACCTGTCCTTTCACCCGTTTGCTCAAACCCATAAAACATGCCCTCTGTTTCTACCCATCTCCCTGCCCTGTGAGTATCAGATTCTCCAAGCCCTCCGCTTCATTACGTCTCAGAAACTTCAAATGCCTTTTTCTGATGTTAATTATCAGTTGTTGTTTTTTCGGCAATGAAGGCAAAATATTTATATCGATATGTCGTCTAAAATGACGGCAACATATGTGTTGATGTACCTACTATGAGGCATAAGAAAAAAAAGTAATTCAAATCCCCACCCATCCCTGAACGTGACAGGAGGGAAATACATAAATATATACAAATAACGGTCTTTACTATAATAGTCAGTCAGTCAGTCAGTCAGTCAGTTAAGTGCCATACGTGATACACGCTTTGGGCGATCATGTCTCTTTCAAGACATGATTGACTGGGCAGAAGATTATCCCGCAATAGATTGACATTGCTTTCTGCATTCGACTGGTTGCCAGCCAAATCTATAGAACCCAATCTGTCCTATTATTTAAACTATAACTGGAGGGAAAAGACGGATTAATACCTTTCCCAACGGTATTTGTGCGAAAGTGAATGCAGGGAATTCAACTGGAATTCGAACTCGGCTTCCCGATTTGTATTTCCGAGCCTATATCTACTGCACCACAACGCACATCCTGTTATATATATAAAAGAGAGGGTATATTCTTCACGACGCGACGACATAATTATTGCAAAAATGTAAAATAATAAAGAACTGTTAAAGAGCAAACACGCGGCAAGAGGTTTCATAACTGGTAATAAAGTTTAATAACTGTTAGAAAAAACAATGAACTTAACCGACACTGCCTCGCTATTGTCTTTGTAATGGACTGAGCAGATGCTGTCTCGCCATTGTCTCTCTTTTCATGAGAGTGTTAGGATATATATATATCTGTTGTCTGTCAACCATTACAGGCAACCTCTTCTGCCTCCCATAAGCATGGACCAAGTGATTCTCCCGGAAAGTAATACACTACGCCTCCTCGGACTTACCCTGTCCTCAGACCTCAAATGGAACCACTATATTGAATCCATAGCAAAATCTACTGCTAAGAAGATTGGGTCACTATGTCGATCCAGGATGTTTTTTCCACCTGAATCCATCCTGCATATATACAAGTCAACCATCCGTCCGTGCATGGAGTACTGCTGCCATTTATGGTCAGGTGCCCCTGCCGTTCTCCTCAGTGTTCTTGACAAGCTCCAAAGGAGAGTCTGTAATGTGATAGGTACTGATCTGGCGACTCGACTGCATCCACTTCCCCATCGTCGAAATGTGGCCTCCCTCTGTCTCTTCTATAAATACTTTCATGGCTTCTGCTCGGATGAGCTTAAGTCACTGATGCCTCCTAAACCCGTGCAACCAAACTGGCAACTGGGTCCCACCCATTCACAGTCAGGTTAGCCAAATGCAGACGACAATTCTACTCCTGCAGCTTCCTCTCTCGCACTTCCCGCCTGTGGAACTCACTCCCGTATTCTTGCTTTCCTGACGGCTACAACCTCCAGAAATTTAAATGCAAAGTCAATACTCATCTACTAACCACTGGCCTCTAGCTCTCTCCCCTCCCCTGTATAACCTTCCATTTCTCTCCACCTGTGTATCTGTCATCGCACCTGCTTTCTCAGCTTTCTATTGTTCCTTTCTAACTAGTTTGTACTCCTCACTCTTTTCTAATTAATCTTTTTACATTTATGTAACCCCCTGTGCATCAGTGGCGTTTCCGCCTTGCTCGGGGTGAAATGATTAAAATATATATATATATATATATATATATATATATATATATATATATATATATATATATATATATCTTGGAATTATTTCGAACTATTATTCTGATCTTGGTTGATATAGATGTTATAATAGGCATAACATTTCGACCAATTACTCTCTGATCATCATCACTAAAGTTCCTTGTTACGGTGGCGTAGTAGATATAGTTGTTGGTTATACATATCTTATTATCATCTAGTGGTCATGAGTTCAATCCTGGTAGTAACGCTGCAAATCCAACATAAAAGAACAATGACTGATTTCACCGGATATTTCACAATAATAAACAAGATAATCCATATCAGCCAAACAATAGACACCTGATGATGACCAGAGGGCACTTGGTCGAAACGTTGTGTCTATTATAACATCTATATCAACCAAGATGAGAACAGTAGTTCGAAATATTGAAAATTACTCATTTCAGAAATATATATGTATAATAAATTCAGTAATGAATTAGAGCACTCTGGCTATTGGGCGTCTATAATGATAATATACACGCTAAAAAGACTGCCTCCTGCTACCGAACGCCCATAGCTCAGAGGTAGAATCGCCGACTGACGCCAATTCAGTCGGATTTCAATCCTGGGTAAGAAGCAATTGAATGTCTAACCGTACTGATGAGCTGTGATACAGCGAAACAGATCTGTCTGCGGATGACTATATATATATATATATATACACACACACACAAATAAATACACAACAATTTTTGTTATAGAAGAGAGAAGAGTGTAAATAAACAGTCTAATAAATAAATAGTTTTAATAATTTTTGTCGTCAATTTTCAAGAACAACGAAAATATACAAATTCACTTTCATATATTTAAGTTTTATTTCAATTCTCGTTATCGCTTATTAAAATAATAAACACTGCCGAGAAGTGAAGGTAGTTAAAATGATAGCAGTGTCATTTGAAAAACCGTCCTTGTGAATCTCCCTATTTCTGCGGTCCAAGTTTGCCGCTAATATGATAGACCATCCCTATTTATTGGCGAATGGCGTAACACAATATCTCTACCTCAATCCACCGCCTCTGGCGATCTAAATATTAATATTAACGCATCCCTATAGAAACACACCGAACGTAATGCATTCATTGCGCAAAGTCATTATAATATAATACGCGAAATTAAATGCATATATATTGCTGTGTATAAACACACACAACGCAACAAGATGGACGCATTTATACATCACTTTAAGAAGAGACAAATATAGTCACATCAGCCGAAGTATATTAGACAGATAAACTGATTTCAGACATGCGCACACACAGACATACATACAGACCTTCGCGACACAGGCCAGCCTAGTGTTTGACTGTCATCGCGTTGAACGCACGTCAAGAAGCGTGTGATTAAAATAATCACAAAGCATTTTCCCGCCAATTTGTAATTGAGGCAGCTGTCGGCGTCCACTTAGACCGAAGAAAACTGAACAATGACGGAAAAGGAAGGCTTTTTTCTACAAACAAGAGACAAAGACTACTGACAATATGTCCCTGGCATCAACAAATAGACGAAGCGCAACAAGGACCTCTTATTGACATTAAAGTTGTTTCGGTGAAATGACAGTCAGAATCAGTTAAAGGTGGGGGGGGGGGGATGTCAGCCATTTGCAAATGATGATTGTCTGCGGATAGACTACCAATATTTTGAAGTAATCACTTATGAACAGCCATATTTGAAGATAAATATAGGAATCCAAAGACCGTGTATTCTCAATTATTGATGAACTACACACACACACACACACTTTTATATATATATATATATATATATATATATATAAATTAGTACAAATATGAAGTTCGTTACTTAGCTGATTGCTGTTACGTTCAGCATCCCGACTTCAAAGTTTCGTAGACGGAGCCTCCAGAAATGTCTCCTTCCACTCGTTGTACATATATATATATATATATATATATATTTTTTTTTTTTTTTTTTAATCATTTCACCCCGAGCAAGGCAGAAACGCCACTGATGTGCAGGGGGTTACATAAATGTAGAAAGATTAATTAGAAAAGAGTGAGGAGTACAAGCTAGTTAGAAAGGAACAATAGAAAACTGAGAAAGCAGGTGCAATGACAGGTACATGGGCGGAGAGAAAGGGAAGGTTATACAGGGGAGGGGAGAGAGAGCTAGAGGCCAGTGGTTAGTAGGTGAGTATTAACTTTGCTTTTAAATTTCTGGAGGTCGTAGCCTTCAGGAAAGCAAGAATACGGGAGTGAGTTCCACAGGCGGGAAGTGCGAGAGAGGAAGCTGCAGGAGTAGAATTGTCGTCTGCGTTTGGCTAACCTGACTGTGAATGGGTGGGACCCAGTTGCCAGTCTGGTTGAACGGGTAAACACCTGTTGAGGAGGCATCAGTGACTTAAGCTCATCCGAGCAGAAGCCATGAAAGTATTTATAGAAGAGACAGAGGGAGGCCACATTTCGACGATGGGAAAGTGGCTGCAGACGAGTCGCCAGATCAGTACCTATTTGTTTTTAAATTAAAATTAATATAGTTTACATTGCAACACGGAAATTTCTATGTTTCGAGATTTTTACCTCGTCATCAGGCAATGCTATCTCATTGTTATGAAAATGATTTTCATTTAAATATAAGAAACAATACGTTTGTTATTTATGGATGTGGAAAGACAGAAAAATGTATGTGCGTGTTCAATTTAACTAATCAGAATAGAGATCTATTTTAAATTTGAAAAAAGTTTATATTTTTGGGGAATACGTGATTTCTTCCTTCAAACTTAACGGCAAAAATGTCAGTCTATCAAAACCTCTGTCTAGACTCCATTTCCGTTGATGTATGCATTACTGTTACAAAATTATTCTCTTAGTTTTCTCTGTATCCCATCATTTTCTAAAACAAAAAAGAAAGAAAACATTATATATTTTTGATCTAACTTAAAGGGGCCTTTTAGTGTAATTATACTATTTTTATTTCGATTCAGAATGCATTTTATTTTAATTTTCCCAAAAACTCTAAATTTGTCAAAAACATTTTAAGATCTATTTATTTATTAAAAATTTTAAAATTCATTTTATTACTTTTGTAAAATCTAATCTATTATTATTATATTCTAATACAATTCTTAATATCAAAATACAAATTTTTAAATATCTATTTAATTATTAAAAATTTAAATATGAATTTAATGATTTTAATATCCATTTAATTATTATTCTTTCATAATATAAAACAAATTATATATATACCAGTAAACGCATGTATATAAATATTTTTCTGTTGTTAATAAAGCAGTTCTCATAATATAGACTTAATAGATGTGTTATATTGAGCTCTGTTTTATTCATAGCAGAAAAATACTTAGATATGTGCGTGTACTTGCGTGTATATGTATATGCATATTTATTGATATCCATATTTACACTTCGTTCCTACCAGTAGAGTACTATTATAGGTATAATATAACATTTATAGTTATATCTTAGTCGTCACTAGAATATGGAACCAATAAATTTTCAATAAAGTTTCAGTCGATCAAAACCTCTGTCTAGACTTTATTTCCGTTGATGTATCCATTATTGTTACGAAATTATTCTCTTATTTTTTTTTCTGTATTCCATCCTTTTCTAGAACAACAAAGAAAAAGAAGAAAGAAAATAACATTTTATATTTTTGATCTGATTTAAAAGATCCTTTGAGTGTAATTATTTATTTAGATTCAGAAGGCATTTTAAACTAATTTTTCTTAAAACCCTTAATTTGTAAAGAAAGTTTTTTATATCTATTTAATTATTAAAAATTTAAATATCAATTTAACTATTTTAATATCTATTTAATTATTATTCTTTCATAATATAAAAAAAACTTTTAGCAACACAGTTTTGCGGTTATGTTTTTTTTACCATAACTCACATCCCTGAAAATGATCTCGGAAAGAGGTTGAAAGTACTCGGATACCTTGAAAAATGAATGATAATAACAACTGTCAACGTTACAGCTTATTTCTGACATCTTTCAATTATAATACACGAAATATTATCCGTGAGTATGAACGGATTTTATTAAAAATAAGCAAACATAATGTTTGCAATTTATTTAATCTGACATGTTTAAAAGAAAATTTGCTGCCAAAATACACAAATATATATATATATAAGTAGGTAATTAATTATTATTAATATTATTATTATTATTATTATAGTCATCCGCAGACAGATCTATTTCGCTGTATCACAGCTCATCAGTACGTTTAGACATCCAATTGCTTTCACCCAGCATTGAAACCCGACCGCGTCAGTTGGTAATTCTACCTATATAATATATAATTGAGAATATATATAGTTAATAAATAATTGAGACTATATATATATACCAGGTATATATATATATATATATATATAGAGAGAGAGAGAGAGAGAGATTTATATATATAATCATCTGCAGACAGATCTGTTTCGCTGTATCACAGCTCATCAGTACGGTTAGACATCCGATTGCTTTTAACCCAGGATTGAAACCCGACCGAATTGGCGTCAGTTGGCAATTCTACCTCTGAGCTATGGGCGCTCGGTAGAAGGAGGCAGACTTTTAGCGTATCATGTATCATACGCCAGTGGCCAGGGTGCTCTAATTCATTACTGAATGAGCGATGCGTAGATGCTAGAGTAGCTACTGTTTTTTTTCAAAGTCTACCATTCTTCCAGAGTGCTCAATCAGGGTGTAAGGGCGTAATATACCAGGGATACTGTTCACATATATTGCATGTGATCTATTATTGTACGTGATTAAGCTACAATAAAATGTGTATTCTATATGAATACTACCTTATAAAAACTGAAGTGTAGCAGAGGGAGAGACCCCGTATCATAGATTCGGTGGGTGAATCATATATTGGGGTGGAGGCTACGAGACTCTTGCTCCAGCACTGGGTACATTCAACCCTCTGAACTCTCGTCGTAGTATTAGTAGTAGTATTAGTGGTGCTGATTACGTTGTTGTCGACATCATCATCATTATCATCATCTTCTCTGTTACTGATATTATAAATCATAGATTCGACTTCTTAAGCCGACCGAATGCACCGTTGAATAATGAAAAACTTCATGGCCGATAATGCCGCAAGTGGCGGGAAAAAGATGACATCAGTTGGCTGCAAACGTTCGGAGAACGCTACACACACACACACACACACACACACACACACACACACACACACACACAATTTACTTCTCCTTCACCCTGTCGCACTACTTTTGAAATAGACGCTTTCTAAGAGTATTTTCTGGGAAATATTCACAATCTGGCTTCAAAATGTTTCCTTAAAATCCGGAAAAAAATTACTAATGATGATTCGGTGGTCGGATAAACTTCTGGTAGTGGACTGAAAGTCGAAAGAGTCACGTGTCCCATTGGAAAATCTAAGAAAGAGGAAAAGAACGGGATTGTCATTAACATCTAAACTATTGGCTCGGATCTGATAAGGCCTGCACTGTGCTCCTTCAGAAGACATGATTGTAAAATTGATATTTTCAGAAATTGTTTTTTATTAAAAACCGTTAATCAATTTTCCATAAAAAAATCTAATTTATTATGTAAACTTAATTGAAATTCTTCAGTTGTTTGTATTAGATATCTATTTAAACTTATTTATAAATGAAACTGTGTGTGTGTGTGTGTGTGTGTGTGTTACCTATAGACTCCGAAACGGCTGAACCGATTTTCTTGAAAATATACACAGTTGTACTATAAGCGTCGTCGAGTGTTCTTAGCTAGATTTTGTGCCGAGGTACCCCCAATAAATATCGACAATCGATAATCGAAAAAATCGGATTATAGAAGGAGTGGTCCGATTTTAATCAAATTTGATACACTCATAGACAAAGACATAAGAAACGATATTCAGAAGTTTCAAGGTTGCAGTTTTTACAATAGTGCAGAAAATTTGATATCGATACCAGGAAATCAAAATTTGACTTACATCCATTCATTTTTCTTTCAGTCTACGGTTTCGCTTTAACTGAAAACAACTATTGCTTTTTAGTCTTTCGTGCCAACGTCCAAAGAGTCTGAGCTCCAGGACCATGGATTAGTTTTAATGCTTTCATTACACCCTAGCAACGCTGGGCTATACTGATAGTTTTTATATAACTGGAAGTCAGATATTAATGCGACTTTTGAGTTGAAATATGTGTAGCCAAGTATTTTGACTTTGGTTAGAGCTTTCTACAATGTCGATTTTTTTCTTTACCAATTCGCTCCAAGCAAGGCAACAAGGCCACTAAGTGTCAAGGAGATACTGGAAGTGAAAGAGTATTAAAAAGATTTAGAAGGAACGATCATATACAGGAAACAATGGATAACCTTATACTCCTGTTCAACGAGTGTGGACAAGACGATAAGCGAACCTATCTACTGAGAATAAAAAATAATTAGTAAAGAAAATTTCAGAGTTAAGACGGAGACGTTAAACGTTTAGGTTTGAAGTAGACTTTAGAAGGAGCTGGAAATCCCAGAAACAAGGAATAAACCTCTATTTCTATTCAAAAGACCGGAATGAATGTGAACTTATTATGAATCTAGTGAAGAGTTCTATCTGTAGGCTATTAGAAATTAAATGTGTTTGAATTCTGTAATATTTGTTAAATTCTTAAGTTATATTTGAATTATCATAACGTATAAAACTATGGTTGGCTTGAGCTCAGTATAATTCCAGTTTATATTCTTGGAGTTTGGTAGATAATAACTAATTGGCTCAAAGCTCGAAATCCCGGTCTGGCCTTCTATTTCACTCATAGCTGGTGGGATACGTGCGAAATGATGAACCTATACTTTCATAAAGAATCTCATTTTAGGAAAGAAGATATGTTGTACGATTCTGGACGTAAATTTACTGTAGAAGATTCTGAAATTAGAGTACATTCAGTATATTTTCACCTTAATAAAATGTATTTGTATCATTTAAAAGCATGGTTGGCTGGAGGTAAATATAATTACAGTTTATACAATTGGTTGGTTTGTTTTATGGCACATCAACCCCGGCGGGTCATTTATTGCCAACTAAATTTTATTTATTTATTGCTGGTTTTTCTTCCAACAATTTATTGTTGTTTTTTACATAAGTTTTGTGTCTAGTAATACTTTTTCTTTTCGAGTATCAAGATTCATTGGGATTTGTTTTTAAGTGACTGGGTCCCCAAGCCCTACTCTGTTATTTAACCCATAACTTGGAGGGAAGGGACGGATAAATTGACTGGGTCCCCAATCCCTACTCTGTTATTTAACCCATAACTTGGAGGGAAGGGACGGATAAATACCTTTCCCAAGGGTACCAGTGCTTAAGTGAATGCAGAGTATTCAATTGGAATTCGAACTCGGCTCACCGATTTCTCTTTCCGAGCCGATATCCACTGCACCACAACGCACATCCGTCACTAAACGCTTACAGCACCTGGTATTCCCAAGCGGTCACCCATCTAAGTACTGACCAGGCTCAACGTTGCTTAACTTCGGTGATCGAGCAAGAACCGATGTATTCAATGTGATATGGCCGTAAGCTTATACTATTGGAGTTGGGTAGTTAAGTAAATAAATGACAAATTTAATTACAGAAAGGTCTAATCTTAAAACCGTTGTTTCCAGAAATAGACCGGGTTCTGTTTGATTGTTTTATTTATGCCTTTTGTTTTTTCCGAGGGGTGCGGGTAATGTTTGGTGTGGCGAAACACCATCTTTATCTCACCGTGGTCGATTTGTCAAGGAGGAGACTTTCAGATAATATCGGCCTGGGGTGCTATCCAGCGTGCGGTACCGTTGAGCAGTACCTGAAAGAGCATAGCACGGGTTGAATTGTGCCTTGTTAGTGAGACTGGGTAGATGAAACTATTAGGAAGCCATCGAATATCGCACAAAATCACTTTTGAGTGCGTTGGGCTTGTTCAAACTAAGGTTCTGCGCAGATAATGCTCTTTATTCCATCCAAAAGTTGTAACTAAAACATAACTCAATAAATTCCGGGCCTAATCAATAAAACAACAACTTTTAGGCAACATTCGACTTTATTGATTAACATATTCTCTTTCTATGGTAATACACTGATTCCAACACTTCTCTAACAATTCGATGCCTTTTTGTAGAACGATTTGTCTTTGGCCTCAAAATACGCCCCACTTTCCGATATGACTTCTTCATTGGAGCCAAATCTCTTTCCCTAGAGCATTTCTTTGGGGTCTGCAAACAGCCAGTAGTCGCTGGAGAGCAGATCTAGAGAATAGGGTGGATTCAAAAGAATTTCAAGTGCAATTTATGTAGTTTTGCCATTGTTGCGATCAACTTGTGATACGGTGCGTTGTCTTGGTCATAGATCACTTTTTTCTTCTTCATCTCTGGCATTTTTTTTTTTTTTTTTGCGATTTCTTCCTTCAAACGCACCATTAATGCTATATGATATCTGTTAATGGTTCTTCTTTTCTCAGGGTAATCAATGAACAAAATACCTTATGTATCTCAAAATACGGAGGTCAAAACTTTGCCTGCTGATAGTTGCATCTTTGGTCACTTTAGACGGTCTTCACCTGCTGCTGTCCACACAGCTGACTGCCGCTTTGAGTCCGGAGTGAAATGGTGGATACATGTTTCATCCATTGTCGCATATTTACGCAAAATCTCCTTCTCGTTGTGTTGAAACAGTTGCAAACAACGCTCTAAATCATCGATGCGTTGTTGTTTTTTGATCGACTGTGAGCAAACGCGGCACCCACTTTGATCACAGCTTTCTCATTGACAAAGTTGTGAATACACTGCTTTTGATATGTTCAAATCTTCTGCTATCTCACGCAAATTCAATTTACGATCGACCAAAATGAGTTTGTGGATTTATACCCGGGAAGGAGTCTGCAGAAGGGATTACCTGACCATCCTAGTAGACGGTCATACTCGCAAACAAGTGACCATCCGTACTGATTCATATATATATATATATATATATATATATATATATATATATATAAAGAGAAAGAAAGAGCAGACTGTCACCAATCGATATTGACCTCAGTGTCTACATTCATATTTACATACGTTCTACGTCTGATATTGAGCACTTTTGCCCATTAAATACAGTGCACCTTAAAAGTATGCTTTTTATCGAATGCATACAGGCAATAAGTGCGAAAAAGAAGCTGATGGAATAGAATTTGCGTTTACATTTTATTGGTTTCACAGTACAAGGGTGAGACCTAGTGGCTAATCTTGTTGCTCAAGTAAATTTATATATAGGGGGCACCAGTGAGCTAAGTTCATCGGAGCAGAAGCCGTGAAAGTATTTGTAGAAGAGACACAGAGAAGCCACATTGCGCCGGTGAGAAAGTGACTGTATGTGAGCTGCCAAGTCGGGATCGATCACATTACAGATTCTCCGTTGGATTTTGTCAAGGATAGATAGATAGATAGATAGATAGATAGATAGATAGATAGATAGATAGATAGATAGAAACAACGCGTATATCGAGGAAAATAATTTAGTTTTGTTTAATGGCATATCAACCTCTTTGGGTTGTTTAATGCCAAAAAGGTGTGGTTTTAAGGTATTTTTTCAGTTATGAGAAGGTTGATTTAATCAGATTTTGATGAAAACAATTTTTTTTTTGTATTTTAGAAAACTGAAGATATCTTCCAGTTTTGTATTCAAAAATGTAATAATTTTTTCTTTCAAAAATGTATTATGACAATATTTTTTTTTCTTCAAAAATGTATATTTTTCTATAAAGTCTATTTTCACATATATATTTCTCTAAAAGTGTATTTTTATACTTTCATAGTGTTTTGAATCCAGTTTGGATCAGGGTGGACCTAGAAACAACAGCAATTAAGAGGTGGTTCCCTGTTCCTCACAACCTCCAAATCAGAGGCTTTGCTGCCGGATGCAGTTTACCGTCGTACCCAGGACCGAAGAAAATAAAGCTTTAGTGACAGAAAAACAAGAAGTGATTTTGATATGTGAAATACTGGCGAGACAAGACAAACGTTATGCAACTTGAAAGAAGAATTTTAACCTTTTAAAGTCCTCCAATTTGAAATGAAATTCATCACTTGATAAAACACGAATAGTGTCTAAAACAAAATGGCCATTTTTGTAGTGATATTCTAAATAAATATTATTCGCTCTACTTTGTATTGATCACTTTTTAAAAAAATAGTGTTTCTTTGGATACAGAATATCATTCCATCCATACCGTCCCTATACGTGGTTATATATATATATATATATATATATATATATATATATATATATATATATATATATATATATATTCATTCTTTTCTTTCGTTCTTGCAGTCTCTACCTATCTATTCTAGTTTATTGCATCTCTCTATCTATCTAAATCTGTTCCTTATCATCTCTCTATCTATCTATCCTCTAAGTTTTCACCCATCTTCTCTTCTTCTTCTTCTTCTTCTCCTACTTTACAGAATATCTTGGCTACAAATTATCCCTTATTTATAATTCATGAATTATTTTGCCTAAGACTAAGCCGAGAAAATTCGGTGTCGTGCGAGAGCGGAAGAAGGTCATTCGTTTCGGAAAAGAACGGATGACATTGACGAAGGCGTGAACAGATGGATACACATCGGGAACGTAGGGACAACATTAGGCATGACGGCGACGGCGGCGGCGACGGCGGCGACGGCGGCGGCGACGACGACGAGGGGATTTTAGCAAGAGGGAGATTTTGTTGCTGGAATGATGAAAATAAGTAGAAGATTGTTCTGAAAGCTGTGTTAATAATGACAGACGATGAAGATGCGATGACGACGTTAAAAAGTTTCAATAATACGAAAGAAAGGGAAAATATAAAGAGACGCAGAGAATGTGGAGGGGGCGCGTTCCCGCGCCGGGGAGGTGTCAGTGTGTTTCTTTATCGACGATGGTCTAACAACGCTTCCAAGTATTTGTCTATAATTGCCACGACTTTGATGGTGACAATAATTTTGACCAGACAAGAATGAGTATTTTAATGACATTTGCAACGGCTAGCGATTCAAAAAGAGAAATCGGCGAATCGAGATTGCTGCATTCACTTTCTCACAAATAACCTTGGTAAATGTTACAAATCCGTCTCTCGCCCAATCAGCTCTGGGAATCGTGTAGTTAAGCAGAGGAAGATTTTGTTGGAAACGAAGAAAATAGCACTGGACTGTCATGTGATATCTGTCTTCCGATATGACAGCGAATGCTGAAGGATGCTGAGGATACCGAACATGCGAGCAACGACGAGGTTTTGTAGAAGATACAAACGAAAAGAAAACTTATACTTAGCATCAGGAAGAGATAGCTGAGGTTTCTTGGACACGTGATGAGAAAAGAGGGCTTGGAGAATCTGATACTCACAGGATGGACAGAGAGAAAGAGAGACAAAGGAAAGCAGTACGAGATGGGCATGAGCAAGTGGATGGCAGAGACTATTTTTTGGGAGATACCAAGAGGGAAAAGTATTAAGAATGAAAAAAGAAAGCGGCAAGTGGAAGTCCATGATCACCTACGTCTTGAAAGGATGTGGCAAAGAAAGAAAGAAAGAAAGAAAGAAAGAAGGCGTGATAAAAAAAAAGTCAAAGATGAGCTCATACATCGTACTTCCACTGAAGTATCCAAAGCAACGTATCATCCGTATTATTAAAGAAAAATACGTTAATAAAAAAATAACTTGTCAACTACGATTTGAACAATTTGATTCCACCTTTAACAAGTCACAAAAACCTAAGAATCATCGGAATTCCCTAAATGCCCTGAAAACATTTGGCTGACAATGAATTGATACAGCGATCGATCTCTTAAAAGTAGCTTTGATTCGGTTACATCCTCTTGCCTGGGTTAATTCTGAAGGACTCCTATCCTATGAACTTCTAATGTGGTTGAAACCAGCTCAAAAAACTCATCAATTTTGTCAGACAAAATAGATGCTTGTCGAGAAAAATCGTGACATATTGAAAAGGTTAATTTATTGTGTTTAGATTTTAGCCTATGAAGAATTACCACTTCGATGACCTAATGAAACGTAAGACTCAAACAATAAGAGTCATTTCTGGTTGCATATGGAGCAGTAACAGAATATGATGGTTTTATCTTAAGAAATATAACAGAATATAACGAAATGGAATAACTCCGACATATTTTTTTAATTTATCTCTTTGATCATTATTTTTAATGGATACTCGTATTTAAGTAGATACTCTATTTTGTTTTTTGTTTTGTTTATATCATTAAACAATATATATATATATATATATATATATATATATATATAACCCCAACCAACCCCACAACAACAACGAACCAAATATAAACAGAGGATGATTCCAAACTCTTACTCTTTCCTTCTCCCGATGATATGTTGGAGTCCAAACATTGAAACAACCATATGATTGTAGAGAAGAGGACATATATAGAAAAAATTATGTGCATGTTCTAAAACATAATATATATATATATATATATATATATATCATTAAACAGTATATATATATATATATCATTAAACAGTATATATATATATATATATATATATATATATATATATATATATATATGTATATCATTAAACAGTATATATATATATATATATATATATATATATATATAAACCGGTCTGAATATTCGAGAATACTTGTTAGAAAAATATGCGCCCTCTCGAAAACAGAGCAGATATGAATATTACGAAAAATCTGGAATTTATGTGTTTATAAGGCTTTAGTCGATTTTATCTAACTGCAAATTCCTTCGTGGCCGGTTGGTTAAGACGCATCAGATCAACTGACGGACTCCCCTACAATAGCTAATACATTAATAAATGTTTCTAAATAATACATTAATGGTCATCACTATGATGACTTGGTTTGGTTTGTTTTATAGTATATCAACCTCAATGGGTTATTTAATGCCGACAAGATGTTTACAATAGATTCGTATGAATAGAATATATATTCTTTGTAAGAAATAAGTTTGTAGATCATGTTACGAGGATGCATTTCTATATAAAAAATATTAATAAAGTCAACAAAAGATTAGAATTTATAGTAAGGGATTCTACTGAGTCCTACTTGTTGATACAAAACAGTTTTCATTCATGAAATAGTTGTAAAATAGAGAAATTATAAATAGAACGTTTGGAAGATTCTAGATTATTCCAGTGTATTAGAGAAAAATCTAGATGATTCGAGACATATGCTAATTAGGTGCTAGTCCCTATAAAAATAGGTTTTGGGAAAAGAGTTGCCAGTTGTAAAAATTGATTTCTGGTATTATCAACTCCGGCTCTTGATTCGAGGATTATTATATCCAGAAGAAAGAATCTCTATCAAAAGTTGCCAACAAACAAAAACCCAAAAAGAGGACCTTCTGGAACTAAACTGGTAAATAAGATTTTTGAAAATTTTCATTGCCCAAACTAAAAATCATTCTATATATACATATATTTGTGGATTTCCCATTATAGCACTTACGTAACTTCGCTGGCCCTAACGTGGTAAAGATACTTGACCCTCACCTTCCCTTCTCCCTCGTAACAATTCGCCAGCAAAAACTCTATGTTTTCTATTTGAATGCTACAATTGTATATTTGTATATATTTTATTTTGTGTTTTCTTTTGTGACAACTTCTAACACGTAACAATCAGCTTTCTTTGACGTATTTTTGTAAAGTGGTTTTTGTTGAGAGTCAGATGTATTGCTGGCAATATTTTTTTCTTAAAAATGTATTGCTGGTAATAGTTTTTCCATCAAAAAAATATTGCTGGTAATATTTTTTCTTTAAAAATGTATCCCTGGAACTTTTACTATAAAAGTCTATTTTTATACTTCTATAGTTTGGGGTTTAACTATTTGCCCATAGCTAGGACCCTAACAGGTGCTACTACCCTGGGTCAAGGTGAACCTGAGAACAACAGCAATTAAGAAGTGGTTTCATGCTCCTCACAACTTCCCAATCAGAGGCCTTGCTGCCGGATGCAGTTTATCGTCATACCCAGGATCATCACTGTGATGAGATTCAAGGTTAGTTTTGGGTTGAGGTTAGCGTTAGGGTTATTACTCAGGTTAAAAGTTTAAAAATAAGGGAGGACTTGAAAGTTAGACAGCACGTTAAAGGTAATTTTATCTTGATCGGTCAGGAGCACTCAGGTTAAAAAAATATGTAAATACCGGTAATAAATCCATACCATTATAAGGATAGAGAAGGCGTTTATCTCCCTTTGATGGAAGTAATTCCCGTCGGTTACATGCGCTGTTTTATAATATCACTCCATACAGTAAATAAAGTGACAGTCGAATTCAGTTCGTTTTAGAGAAGCCAAAATGAAAGGTTGCTTTCTTTAGCCCGGGCACCCATTGCCCAGGCAGAAACTGAATTTGGTTCCCAAGCAGCTTACTAGTTTATGATGCTATTTCACTTTGGGACTATATCTTTTCTAAATATAGAATAAAAGTCCAGCTCGCAACCCTCAATTTGGAAAAACCCAAGACTCGTTTCTCGTTTCTTGAATATATCCTCGCCTCGGATATAGATGACTTTGTCTCGTTTGAATCTAGAGTCCTAAACATGCCTTCACCAGATACAGGAGTATCTCCGTATTATATATAAAACCCATCCTTTTTGTTTCTCTTTACACTCTTCTTTGCTGTGTAGATATGTGTTACATTATTCTCTTTCTGGGGCATATTTGAACACACCGAGTAAAGAAAGAAACAAACAAACAAACAAAAAAGAATGAAAATATTTACTGAAATTAAAAATGGGGACACAAAAGCATTGGATTCAGTTAAAGATAAGATTTACTGAAGAAAGAACAGCAGGAAAGAAAGACCCTATGCAAACATTGTATGATATCTTTAGCGTACCAAAGAATTCCTTGATCGTACAAGTATGAGTACCAGGAAAAGGAAATGTACGGAAAACCCTAGTGAATGAGCCAAAACAAAAGAAATACAAAGTTCAGTAAATGACGAACTCAACAGAAAAACGAAGGGTTCAATAGTAAGAAATAAAATAAAATATTTAAGAAAATAAAACATTTCAAAAATGGGGAATGTTGTGGAGTAAATAAGACATCTTCAGTAACACAAATGAACTCCTTAAATAAAGAAATCAAACAAGGTTTACAGTTAATGTTTCGCTCGAACATAAAACTGTAGGTCGAGATCACTGTCTTCGGACAAGGAACAATTCAGTCAAAATTTGGTCTATGGAATGAGACTCAGTTGCAAAGTATAGACAGGCATAGTGACCGATCCTGCGTATGAGGGAGCTGAACAAATTTTGACCATTGGTCCTACTGCCAGCGCTCGGGTTCCCCACGTAAAGCTCAACCTTGTGTCACATCCCGTCTCAGTGGTGAGAATTTGGGTAAATATTCAGAGTTCTATTCAAACACAAAACTGTCAGTCAAACACCCTGTCTTCGGGCAGAAAATGATTCGTTTGTGGTTCGGTCTACGGATGGAGACACGGCTGAGAAAAATAGGCAATGCAAAGTGTTCAATCCCGCGTTTGCGGGTGTTGGTTAAATTTTGTCGCTTGTCCCGACTGTACACAGTCAGGTTCTCCGCGTTGAACCCGTTGTGTCACGTCCCTTCCGAGTGGTGGGATTTTGAGTAAATATCCAAAGTTCTGAGATGGCACGCAACTGACATACTCTCCCGTCGGGCAGAGTGCGACTCATTCAGGTTTCTGTCTATGGATGAGGACTTGGTTGAGAAAAATAGAAAATACATCGTGCCTGACCATACGGTTGCGGTGACTTTATACATAATTATTGACTTTATAAATACCGAGTTGGAAACTGTGCCTTTATAACTGATACCAACAGTTTATTTTTCTTTAATTAGTGAATTTCGTAAACTATATTTTAAACTATGTTTTTTAGTGGAATTTATATATTTCAAATCGATCTTTTTAGTACAAAAAATCGAAATAAAAAATTATCAAGAAATTCTGTCAAAATTTCGTACGCAGAACAGATCAGTCCAGATAATTCTGTAAATGTCGAGTACTTCTGTAAATGTCGAGTAATTTTACTGTATAAATGCAAACTAGAAAAAAAGAACCATTTTTGCATCAAATCAACAGTATAAGAGTAGGTCAGTTGTTAGATGCAAGTGAATCACCAAAACAATATCTTAAACCTCCGATGTAGCCTAAAATGCTAATGGTTACTGTATGATGGTCTTTCTATTGGGTTATTCATTATTACCTCAAGGGAAAACTATAACAGCGTATTGTGGAGAAATTAAGTGTGTGCACGAAAAATTGAAAAAGAAACATCGTCTATTGAACAGGTGAAGAGGCTCATCCCTTGTTCCCTGTTTAGGATGTGGTTTCCGGCTTTCTCTTTCCCAATCTTTTCACTCTTACGTAGCCCCCTGCACATCAGTGGCGTTACCGCCTTGCTCGGGATGATATGATTAAAAAGAAATGCTAGACCTATAAACAAAGACGGCCTAATTTTGCAGCATGACAACGCACGACCACCGGCTTCTCAATCAACAGTCCAAAAGCTGCAGAGGCTGAATTATGAAAGTTTGCCTCATCCTCAATATTTAACTGATATCTCTTCGTTTGGTTATCACTCATTTAAATATTTTGAACTTTTCACACGCAATTAAACATTCTCCAATAAAAAAAAAAGAGGTAATCGAAGCATTTGAACTGTTTATAACATCAAATGATGACAATATTTTTAAAGATGGGATCAAAGATTTTGAAGAACAGTCATCTATCAACATGATGCCTATTTCAACTAAAAAATTAGTTACATGTCAGAAGCGTTTTTCATTTCCTTTAAAGTGAGTCATTTCATGTGTGACAACCTACTATTATAATAATTTTCCATTTTGTAGGTGATGTTTTATCTCGATACCTCCATTAAAACGATGAAAAACAGTATACTATAAAGAAAATAGGCCGCAAACTTAACAAAAACGAACTTTTTCCATCAAATTGTTTATGTTATTATTAAGACCAAAGTATTTTTTAATTATTTTTAATCCCTTCTAATACGTTTAAAATTTGCTTAAAAAAACTTGTTTTGATTTGGAGCGGGTAACGAAATCGTTATGAAAGTTTACAATGAAAAACGTTATATTACATAATTCAGTTTTGTTTTGTTTTTGTTTTTGTTTTTTGTTTTTTTCGGTGACAAACATTCGTTTGAAAATTCTTGCAAAAATCAAACAATTGTCGGATTTTAATGAAACTTTCAGGACTTATTCACAAATAAATGAAATTATTTTTTAAATTAATATTTTTAAAAAATCTGGATAAAAATATATTTTTAAACTTTTTACCCCACCTCCACGTAAATTCATGAAATTTTAAGAAATTAAATTTTATTGGAAAAATTAGTTTTATTCGCTAAACGCAGGACTCATTGGGGAATGTAAGTCATTTATTATTTATTTAAGTATTTTGACTTTATTTCCGAAAATCTCTTCTCAATAGTAAAATAAAAAATGCAATAAAACTATGGCATTATTTAATTTGATAAGCTTTTAATTGCTTTAATAAATAATATATAATAAGGACATTATAGTCTAAAGAAAAAAAATTAATTAATAATGAAATTTTCAAAGAATTGTTTTCATTTTCTTCTTATATAATAATTTATAAAGTTTCAAAAGTATTTTTAAATACTTCAAAGATTTGTTGTGGTTAGTTCATAAATTTCTTAAGTGAAGACTATATTTACTAACTAAAAATTGAATGCAAATTGTCAAGCCTTTGTATTTTTTAAAATAATTTTCAATTTTGTTTTGTGTGTGTGCATTTGAAGGTTTTGTTTGTTTGTTTTTTGTTTGTTTGTTTGTTTGTTTGTTTTTTCGTATGGTTATTTCTATGTGTACATTAAAAGATCATGTGTTTCAGCATTTCTTCTTCTTACAAAAAAAATATTTGTATAATTATGTCACTTGTGACCGCCATACACTTATCTCGCATCTGTCAACACTTTTCAAATGCGATGGAAAGGTTAGAAAGTTCAACATTGTATTTAAGAAATAGTTTTATTCTAAATTCCATGCTATAAATAAGTAATACTTTTGTAAATCAGATCAATTTAACATTAAATTTGCTAATTGTCCAAAAATAAATTTGTCACAGATGTATATTTTATTTTTGCCATATTTTTAAACCCGAGAATTAATTTGTGATTATAACTTTGTAGATCGCTCAAAAATTACCGAAAATTGAAAAATTAAAAAAATTGAAAAATTCTACATTCCAATTAATATAATTTCTGTTTGAAACACCAGAGTGTTTTGCTTTCCGGAAATAGTAAATTTAATCATTTAGCTTTCATTTAAAACTAAAATAAGAAAACTGTTTTATTTTTAACAAATCAATTTAAAAGTTAATTATAAAAAATGAGTGAAGGTATCTACGTTTATCAGATGCAAACTTATTTTTCTGTCTTACAATTGAATATTTCGTCTTTTGTACCATAGTGGTTTTAGTGTATTCATAAAATATGAGATATCAGTCAGTTAAGTGCCATACGTGATACACACTTAGGCGATCATGTCTCGAAAGAGACATGACTGACTCGGCAGAAGATTATCCCGCAGTAGGTTGCCATTGCTTTCTGCGGTAGACTGGTTGCCGACCAAGGCTATAGAACCCAGTCTGTACTGCTATTTAACCCATAACTGGAAGGAAGAAACGGATTAATACCTTTCCCAAGGGTATTTGCGCGTAAGTGAATACAATGGATTCAGCTGGAATTCGAACTCGGCTCCTGGTTTCTCGTTCCGAGCCGATATCCACTGTACCACAACCAAGACATAAATGAAATCCTAATTTTTTTGTTAACCTTTAGCAATTATCTCCCTTGGATTGTCATTACGCTTTTTAACTTCATTTTTCAATTCTCAAGAGTTATGTCCCTTACATTAAACAATGAATTTCATTTTCGCTAGTATTTTACTTTTGTTTGTAAGCTGAGGTTAAATCTTTTTTTAATTAACAACAATTCATTGGTCGTAATTTATTACATACGGTTTACTCCTTTAAAATCTAAACACCGTTTACAACTTTGTTATGATGACAGAATAGTTATCATAATTTAAATACATCTCGATGAATAAATAAATATAGTGAAGTGTAAGTAATTTTCATTGTAATTTAAAACCGAGATATGGTCTTTATTGATAACTAAATACGTACACCCAAGCAGAAGACAAAACTTGTTTGCTAAAAGAATGCACGAGAATATTTTCAAAATTTGCAATTTATCTTAAATTTTTCTTGTTTCAGTTCAATACATAAGCAAAATATTATCAGAATAGTAATAAGAATTCTGGACATAAAATGTGTTACACACAGAAAATCTTTTTACATATTTGTTGTTTTTTGGGGTTTTTTTATCATTTTTCCTAAGCAAGACAACAATACAACTAAGGCGGAGAGGCTTTCTGGGTGTGAAAGAATATAAGAAAAGAAGAATATTGTGAGGAAGTGAATGCAAGGATTTCAACTGGAATTCGAACTCGGCTCCCCGATTTGTCGATATCGACTGCATCACAACGCACATACTTTGGGAAAGGTATTAATCCGTCTCTTCCCTTCAGTTATGGGTTAAATAATAAGACAGATTGATTTCTATAGCCTTGACTGGAAACCAGTCTACCGCAGAAAGCAATGGCAAGCTACTGCGGGATAATCTTCTGCCCGGTCAGTCATGTCTCTTTCGAGTCATGATCGCCCAAAGCGTGTATCATATATGGTATTGGACTGACTGACAAAGGAATCCCATGTGACAAAATAAAAAGAAAAGACATAACTCTTGAGAATTGAAAAATGAAGTTAAAAAGCGTAAAGAAACGAGGACAATAAACGAATAGAAATTAAAGATTCTTAATTTAAGAAGGCAGACGATTGTGGCTTATCCCATTTGACTTTGCTAAAAAAAAAATAAAATAAAACAATAGAACAATAAAAAGACGACCATTTTTTATTTTACAGCTTAAAGTACGTAAAGTGTCCCCAACTGGGACACGTTCATATTTTTTATCATTTTCATTTTTGCTTTTCTCTCCTGACTTTTGTATTCTGGCTTGTTACGCGCGTGCGCGCACACACACACACACACACACACACACACACAAATACACATTATTATAGCTAATTTCTTTTCTTTTTATTTTGTCACATGGGATTCCTTTGTCAGTCAGTCCAATACCATATATGATACACGCTTTGGGCGATCATGACTCGAAAGAGACATGACTGACTGGGCAGAAGATTATCCCGCAGTAGCTTGCCATTGCTTTCTGCGGTAGACTGGTTTCCAGTCAAGGCTATAGAAATCAATCTGTCTTATTATTTAACCCATAACTGAAGGGAAGAGACGGATTAATACCTTTTCCCAAACAAATCGGGGAGCCGAGTTCGAATTCCAGTTGAAATCCTTGCATTCACTTCCTCACAAATACCTTTGGAAAAGGTATTAATCCGTCTCTTCCCTCCAATTATGGGTTAAATAAAAGGACAGATTGGGTTCTGTTGCCTTGGTTGGCAACCAGTCTACCACAGAAAGCAATGGCAACCTACTGCGGGATAATCTTCTGCGCAGTCAGTCATGTCTCTTTCTAGTTATGATCGCCCAAGGCGTGTATCACGTATGGCACTTAACTGACTGTATTCCTTTTTAAATACATGCATTTTCGTTTGTTTCATAATATAATAAAAAGAAAAATATTGTTAAAGAGTGAGAACAATAAAAGAACAGAAATTAAGAAGAAATTATTATGCTGTTTGACTTCGTTAAAAACGGTTACTATTAGTGGTGGGGTCTCCTTAAGCCTATAAAAAGGCGGGTATTTCTTTCTTTTACAGACTTTTTAGCACAGGCCTTAAGATTTAGGCGAAGGTGCATAAAGTGACCTCCACTAGACCACATTCATATTATTTTCATTTTCATTTTTGGTTTTGTCTCCTGACTTTTGGACTCTCTCACGCACACTTGTTATTCGCCCCCCCCCCCCCCACACACACACACATGCAAACACACACATACAAAAGCACACATTCTTATTATAGCTAGTTATGTCTTTTCTTTTCGTCATATATAATTCCTTTTGTAAATACATGCATTTTTGTCTGTTTTATTGTTTTGTGGTACTCTTTTCTTTTTTTTTTTTTTACTTGGACACGCATTTACTCCGCTAAGATTTGGGGATGAATTTAACAAGGTGTCCGTAAGTGTTTATCATCCAAGTATTGATTCTGACGACATAATAGTGACTAAATATCGACCCAATCATGCAAGCATTCCTGTAACAAGATAATAATTGATATTGCGCTTAATTCTTTGAAGATCAAACTTGACTGGAAGCTAAAAACCGGAGAGGAGAGAAAAGAAACTGTTAGCATACATGTTACGGTTACATCTCGCCATTTCAACTGTAAAATGATGAGACCTTACAGCCAATCTAGTACTGCGCTTAAATTATTAGAGTCTAGGTACCATAGAGGAAAGTTTGTAGCGGATAAGAAATTAATTAAAATCAACCTTCTTCTTCACTTTTACAAAAAATCACAATGACGAGTGAAATCCTGGTTTTCCCAAGTAGAAAGGATTGACTACGGACTTAACGAAAAAGTCGAAACCAGATTTCGCAAGTAGGCGTTAAAATGATTTTGACGAATGGGAGCGACGTCCAAGATCAAAAAGAACTTCGCGAGTAAGTGCGAAAAATCTAGATTACAAAAAAAGGACTTCATCAGCGTCAATCAGAGAGAGTCACAGATGGGAGCCGCGAGACAAACATCTAAAATGTAACCAACTTCAAATCAACCTGGATATAAGGTCAGGTTGCACCTTGTTCTCTTTCTCCTTATTCAACAATTGCTACTCCGACCATTTTGTACGAACTCTTGATACCCTTAATTTTCTCACTGAACATTAATTTCTACAAATTCTTGTTATTCCTTCTTTTAATAAATTACTAATTTTAACATACAAAATGTATATTTTATTATTCCACTCTTCTACACTAATCCACACATTCCAACTGACAACCAACCTTCTGACGATGAAAAACCTTCTGATAATAATTCTGCATAAATCCTGTAAGCAGTAGGAAGTTCGGTTATGTCTGACACAAGGCCGAATCAAAGAAAAATTAACCAGCCTACGTTTACAACTTCATCAGAACAATTACCATGAAAGTATTTATAGAAAAGACAGGAAGGCTACATTAAGGCGGTGAGAAAGTAATTGAGACCGTGATACCAGGTATGGAACAATGACATAATAATTTTTTATTTGTATTTTATCAAGGATCTCTAAATGATGTGATATCAATATTGAAAGAATGGATGAATGGTAGACTTGTAAATATGTAAGATGGACACAGGTGAGAGAAATACCGTACAGGTCGACCCTCACACATACGATAGGCTCAGTGCCCGAAACTTGGGCTTACCGATAATTAAACTTTGGTTGCAATATACGATAGATAAAGTTTGCAAAAATTACATAACGTCACAACACTTACCTGAATATTAAGACGCTAACCGTGATATCTTTCTGTATGTACTGTATAGCAAACAACCTGCAACACACACCGGCACGTCCCGTATGTTGAATCAGTATAACTTAACTGAGTTATTTGTTATTTCATATTAATTTTCCTGGTAATATGCCAAATATGTTCACCAAACAGTTTTGGTGGGATATATTTGTGGCAGCCTGCTGGTGATACGGTATGCGGCGTACAGTAATTTTTAGGAGTGCTTTCACACTTGATTACAACTCGGTGCTAACTGATTGTATTTTATACCAATATAAAGCGACTCCTACTTTTGGAAAAAAGACTTTAGGTTTGGAAACTCGACTTGTACGCCAAAATTTACGGTATATAGAGTGTTTTGTTAATTGATGCGAGACAACGTGAATGGATTAGTCTACTGCGGAACCGAGGTAAGAAAAGGGCTTCGACCACGTAAACATTTGTACGTGAGAAAACAGCAAAGAAAATGAGAAAACGGAAGCAAAGATGTTAAGTTTCAATGTCAATTTTTTATGATAGAATCGACGAGCAAACGGTAGGAAATCGGAAAAGGCTGGAATGTCGGCAACAGTTGGTAATGATCAGCTCAGGTTGGAACGTTTTCTTCGGTCTACGGGAACCTCGCCAGTGTCTGGTGTGAAAGGCACAAGCTAGAAATGTCGTCAGTGTCTCGTAGGATTGACACAGTCTGGAACGTCGTCGTCGGTCGGCAGGAACGTCGTCAGCGTTTAGCGCGAGCGGCTCAGGTTGGAATGTCGTCAGGAACGTCGTTGGCGTGTGGCATGAACGGCGCAAGCGGGAACGTCGTCGCCAGTCGACAGGAACGTCGTCAGCGTCTGGTAAAAAAGTCGTCAGCGTCTGGTAGGATCGATACAGGCTGGAACGTTGTCGGCCGGCAGAAACGTTGCATGTACGGCTCAGGCTGAAAAGTTGTCATTGGAAGGCTAGAACGACGCAAGCGTGAAAGTCGTCGGTCGAGTCTCGGCCGTAATTGAGCATAGTTCGAGGAGGACGGGTTCGACTACGGCCTAGCACGTGTACACACCCAGGAATGTGCGCTACGACCGTCGACTGGTGCGTGTTTTGCTTCCTTTGCATTCCGGCCTAAGCTCTTCGCGCTAGACGCTGACGACGTTCCTGCCGATATATATATATATATATATATATATATATATATATATATATATATTCCCTCTCAACTAATGAGAAGGTGACCCTCAAATAAAAAGAGAAAGAAGAAAAGACAGAACCCGGCCCAAAACACTGGATATTCTCGATCCTATTCAAAAGTAAACAAACTTGACACTCCTATATCAAAGGGCACAGCAGAGCAGAAGAGAGCAAAACGCCCCTTGAGAGGATAAAACAAAAGAACGCAGTCACGCGTCACATGTCAAGACGCAGTTAAGATGTCGTCGACTGACATTTCCGTTCTGTTTCTGGGCCGAAAAGAACACTGTAAATTGACATTGACCTAATTTTCTGAGATTTCTAATACCCCTACCGTGGTCTTACATCCCACTATCGAAACGGACATTTCTTCAGATTGCTATCATTATCCTCCTTGTAAACGAACTTTTTGTGCGCTGAATACCAAAGAACTCACTCATCACTTTAAATAAAATAAATAAAGATATATTATTCATTTTTAACCCTCGAGTCAAATTTGACTTATTCTCAAAAGTTTCCGATAAAATAATTATCCTAAACCTTATCTACACAATGAAAGTGAAGTGAAATCACATACCAAAGAAAGCAATATGCAGAATTTGCGCACATAAGATATATTTTATATACTTCTCTCATCGCCGTGGAAGTGTAAGCTGTAGCGTGGGGAGCTGGTTAATTTTTCTTTGATTCGGCCTTGTGTCAGACTTAACCGAACTCCCTACAGCTTACAAGTTTTATGCAGAATTATCATCATCAGAATTATCAGAAGGTTGGTTGTCGGCAGGTTGGAATATGTGGAATTGTGTGGAATAACGTAAGAGGAATAAAATATACATTTTGCATTTTAAAATAGAAATTTATTAAAGGGAAAGATAAGTTGTAGGAGTTAATGTGCAATTAGAAACATTATTAAGAGGTCAAGGGTAGAGTTCGTACAAAATGTTCTAGGAGTAACTGTTGAAATAGATAAGGAGAAAGAGAGAGAAAGAGAACAAGGTGCGACCTGACCTTATCTCTGGATCGATTTGAAGTTGGTTACATTTTAGTTCTTTCGTCTCTCGGCTCCTATCTTCGACTCTTGACTGACGACGGGGTCATTTATATAGTCTTTTTGAATTTAGCAATGGATCGCTAAGTTCTCAAGTCTTGTAAGTCACTCCCATTCGCCAAAAATCACTTTAACACTTACTTGCGAAAT
The DNA here is from genome assembly GCA_037127315.1 of Ascarosepion bandense. Classification (NCBI taxonomy): domain Eukaryota; kingdom Metazoa; phylum Mollusca; class Cephalopoda; order Sepiida; family Sepiidae; genus Ascarosepion; species Ascarosepion bandense. The sequence goes on from JBBBDQ010000284.1 coordinate 504,367, forward strand.
CTGGGTTCGACTTTTTCTTTAAGCACATGGTCAATCGTTTTTCTATTTGGGAAAATCAGGATTTCACACGTCGTTGTGAATTTTTGTAAAAGTGAAGAAGAAGGTTAATTTTAATTAATTTCTTATCCGATACAAAGCTTCCGAATAATTTATCTGGCGAAATCCAACAGAACAATGTTTTTTAGCAATCCAGCGACCGAAGTCTATACTTTGGCAAATACTGACTTTTCATTTTCATATATCTTGATCGTTTAATAATTACCTATTGTTTTTTGTTTTTTTTTAATCTCAAAATACAAATAAAATCTCTTCTTTTTTTTTTCCGAAAGCTATCTCAGGATGTGCGTTGTGGTACAGTGGATATCGGCTCGGAACGAGAAGCCGGAGAGCCGAGTTTAAATTCCAGTTGAACCCATTGTATTCACTTACGCGCAAATACCCTTAGGAAAGGTATTAATCCGTCTTTTCCTTCCAGTTATGGGTTAAATAGCAGGACAGATTGGGTTCTATAGATAGCCTTGGTCAGCAACTAGTCTACCACAGAAAGCAATGGTAACCTACTGTGGGATAATCTTCTGCCGAGTCAGTCATGTCTCTTTCGAGACATGATCGCCCAAGCGTGTATCACGTATGGCACTTAACTGACTGATCTCAGTATTTACCTGAAATGGAATTTGCTTTGAACCGTTTTCTAGTTCTGCTCTTGTTCTTCTGTCGGTTTTTACAAGCAAACGATTTCAGAGTTCAAATATTTCCACATACCTACAAAAACCGGCCTGGAAATTGACAAATATTAGATAGTTTTTCTTCAGATAACAAATATATGGAGTTTTGCTTCAAATTATTTTTAGTGGTTTATTATTATTATTATTATTATTATTCGTTCCTTTAGCGACACATCCGATATCTATTTTAACGATTCATTTTCATATTATTATTACGAAAATCATTTTTTATATATATATATATATATATACGCATTATCATCACTGGACATTCAGTTTTTGTTTTTTTTTAGTTTTTGTTTGTTTTTTGGTTTTTTGGTTTTTTTTTTTTTTGTTTTTGTTCTGTGGACGACTTTGTTCAAGAAATTTTTTACTCTTCTGTGCAACTAAAAAAAAACATCTTGCATTCTAACAACGTAGCAAGCAGAGATTAGGACATAGACCGGGGCCTGATCAACCTTGGCTGGGTCAACCTGGGGAGAAGGTTGGGGTAACATTACTGATATGTCCTAACCGCGTCTAAATGATGTATTTTTCAAAAAAAAATTAGTAGTTCTTTTTTTTTTTTTAGTAAATGAATATAGAACTCAATACGTCCGTGTATGCTTTTATCTTTTCCTTTAATATTTGCAAATACATGTGTATGTGTATATATGTGTGTATGTGTATATGTGTGTGTGTGTGTGTGTGTGTGTGTGTGTGTGTGTGTGTGTGTGTGTGTGTGTGTGTGTGTGTGTGTGTGTGTGTTTTGATCCACATGGAGCAAGGGACTACTTGAAAATGGCTGGAATCTGAGAAAGCTAAAGACAATATTGTGAATGCGAAAGAACAGGTTCGTTATTTGTCCTTCCAATATTTACACCAGTGACGGAACGAACAATAAACGCTGTTGTGTAATCGTCTGTCTGGAAACGTGTCGTGTGACGAATCAAACACGACCAAGACAAAATGGCACCTTCCGGACAACGATTGCATTACAAGGTTTATTTAAGTTCTACTCTTGCTTGCCTGCCTAAAAAAAAAAACTGGGGAAAAATACTATTTCATTCTGTCCAGTAATATAAAAACAACAGTTTTGGTTTCTCGTTAAAAAAAAAAAATTCTCCTACATAGGAACCCGTACAGCAACTACTCCATTCATCTGAAGACTAAATTTATAAAGAGTAAGAATTTTAAAAAAGGTAAGTATATATTTATATATTCTCCAAAACATACATTATGAAAAATAATCTAAATTTAATAAAACAAAGTTGTATCGTCCAATTTTTTTCGTTATTGTTGGAAATATTAAATATAATCTATGAACTTAGAATTAAAATAAAATCTTCGAGAATGATTTTTCATTTTTAAAATGCAATTTAATCCTTAGGTATCGCTTCCTAGGGTTATATATATATATATATATATATATATATATATATATATATATATATATAACAGTTTTTGCTGATTATATATATATATATATATATATATATATATATATATATATATAACAGTTTTTGCTGAATTAGTTGTGTCTACCAAATTTTGCCTAAAGTTTTTCAAATTTCCGAATAAGTTTAAACTAAGAGTAAATTTTCCTAAGTTCATTTTTTTTTTCGTTTATTTCCATGAGTTTTTTTTTTTTCCGAATGGGGGTAAATTCGTTTTTAAAGATTTTGCTTATTGTCAGCTTTAACTAATTTCGGCATTCCATAGTTTGCTGGGACCAATTTCAAGTCATTTAACGAAACGTCATTTACGACGATCAAACTGAAATTTTACGTGATTTTTATTCTATTTATTTATTTTTAATTTTATTTATTCAATTTCTTCTTCTTTTCTTTTCTTTTCTTGTCTTTTTGTTTTTTTTTTTAATACGTATTTCAATATATGATCTCCAATGAAGAAAAATAACTTCTTTAGCGTTAACTGTTTCCATTAACAGCTTCCAGAATTTTAAGTCTTTAAGTATTTCCAGGCAAAAAACAAAAATTTTGAAAACTAATGTAGAAAGAAAGTACTCAAAAACAAAAGAAAACTCAAGTTCTGAAAGTTTTACAGATTATATACAAGTTATTCAAAAAATCAAAAACCTTAAAATTGAATACAATACAATATTATCCAACAAAATTTGTTTGAAATAATTCTTGCTTTTTAAATAACGTATATATATATATATATGTATATATATATATAGGTACCTCCACTAATTTACTGAAAAAAAATCAGAATAGTCCCAACCCAAACTTAATAAAAACTAAGTTTTTCCATCAAGATATTTATGTTTTTGTTAAAAGGAAAAATCAAAGTACTTTTTATTTTTTAATCCTTTTTAAGTTGTTTAAAATTTTGGTAAAAATCTTGTTTTCATTTTCGCTAGCGGGTAACCAATTCGTTACAAGAGTTTACAAGTGATAATATATAACTCATTTTTTTTTGTTTTTTTGTTTTTTCCAGCGGAAAGCACATTAAACTGGAAGTTCTTGCAAAAATCATATAATTGTCGAATTTTAATTAAACTTTCAGAACTTATTCACACATGAATGGAATTATTTTTGAAATTATTGCTTTTAAAAAATTTGGTAAAAGATTTTTTTTTACATCGGTTACCCCACCTCCACGTAAATTTATGAAATTTCAAGAAATTAAATTTTTTAGACAAAATTGGTTTCATTAGTTAAACGCGGGACTCATTGGGGAATGTAAATCATCTACTTGTTTTCAGACATTTGACCCTTTTTCTGAAGATCTATTTCCAATAGTAAAAAAAGCAATAAAACTATGACTTTATTTAGTTAGATAAGTTTTTCTTGCTTGAATATATAATATATATATTAAAGACATTATAGTCTGAAGAAAAATTTGTTTCGATTGATAAAATTTTTAAAGAATTATTTTCATTTTTTTATTCTTAAAAATTCAATTTAAAATTTAGGTATCGAAAATGAGTGGAGTGGGCGTATCTACATGTTTCGTTAAAAACAATCAATAAGGAATAATGTCAGCTTGATGGTAGGGAAAAATTGTTTGATATATAGTGCCTCTCTTATACCGAGATGCCTTTGATATTGTGATTTAAATAGTATTTTTGTCGTTTCAACCAAAATGTTTCTTAAGAGTTTTTGTAAATTATGGGCCAATAAATTTATTATTATTATTGCACTGTTGTTACATTGGTGACATGTGAGGCATCTACTTAGAGAAGTGGTTGTATGGCCAATATAGATAACTGGTTTATGACAAGAAACACAGTTTTGTACAGGGCATTAAAATTTATACACTTTATTTGCTAGTTTAGATTTGATGAGGTTATTTTGATTAGAAACAATATAGTTTGCAGTTTTCCATTTTCTATAATATACTATAAATTTTAATTACAGTAGAAACATGGGGTTTATAAATTTTTCGTATAGCAAATTCGTCCTGTTTATAATTAAACATTAATGATTGAAATAAAATATATTGTTTTCGTGTGTGTTATTTTTAACACTGGAGATGTATATAAGATATGTTGATGACATTTTTGTTTTGATAAAAAATAAGGACGAAATTGTAAATCTGAAATGAAATTTTTGAAGTAACTCATCGCTATATTTTACCGATGGACCCATGGATAATAACAGTATCCCGTTTCTTGATGATAATAACAATATCCGTTTCTTGATGATAATAACAGTATCCCGTTTCTTGATGATAATAACAGTATCCCGTTTCTTGATGATAATAACAGTATCCCGTTTCTTGATGATAATAACAGTATCCGTTTCTTGATGATAATAACGGTATCCCGTTTCTTGATGATAATAACAGTATCCCGTTTCTTGATGATAATAACGGTATCCCGTTTTTTGATGATAATAACAGTATCCGTTTCTTGATGATAATAACAGTATCCCGTTTCTTGATGATAATAACAATATCCCGTTTTTTGATGATAATAACAGTATCCCGTTTCTTGATGATAATAACAGTATCCGTTTCTTGATGATAATAACGGTATCCCGTTTCTTGATGATAATAACAGTATCCCGTTTCTTGATGATAATAACAGTATCCCGTTTCTTGATGATAATAACAATATCCCGTTTCTTGATAATAATAACAGTATCCCGTTTCTTGATGATAATAACAATATCCCGTTTCTTGATGATAATAACAGTATCCCGTTTCTTGATGATAATAACAATATCCCGTTTCTTGATGATAATAACAGTATCCCGTTTCTTGATGATAATGACAGTATCCCGTTTCTGGATGATAATAAGAGTATCCCGTTTCTTGATGATAATAACAGTATCCGTTTCTTGATGATAATAACAGTGTCCCGTTTCTTGATGATAATAACAGTATCCCGTTTCTTGAAGATAATAACGGTATCCCGTTTCTTGATGATAATAACAATATCCGTTTCTTGATGAAAATAACGGTATCCCGTTTCTTGATGATAATAACGGTATCCCGTTTCTTGATGATAATAACAGTATCCCGTTTCTTGATGATAATAACAGTATCCGTTTCTTTATGATAATAACAGTATCCCGTTTCTTGATGATAATAACAATATCCGTTTCTTGATGATAATAACAGTATCCGTTTCTTGATGATAATAACAGTATCCGTTTCTTGATGATAATAACAGTATCCCGTTTCTTGATGATAATAACAGTATCCCGTTTCTTGATGATAATAACAATATCCCGTTTCTTGATGATAATAACAGTATCCCGTTTCTTGATGATAATAACAATATCCCGTTTCTTGTTGATAATAACAATATCCCGTTTCTTGATGATAATAACAGTATCCCGTTTCTTGATGATAATAACAGTATCCCGTTTCTTGATGATAATAACAATATCCCGTTTCTTGATGATAATAACAGTATCCCGTTTCTTGATGATAATAACAGTATCCCGTTTCTGGATGATAATAACAGTATCCCGTTTCTTGATGATAATAACAGTATCCCGTTTCTTGATGATAATATAAAGCTAAGAACTTATGAATTTATCTGTAAATACAAACACACACCAGTAAGAATTACTGTCTTCTTGAATATCAGTCAGTTCAGTGTCATACGTGATACACGCTTTGGGCGATCATGTCTCGAAAAAGACATGATTGAATGGGCAGAAGCTAATCCCGCAGTAGGTTGCCATTACTTTCTGCGGTAGACTGGTTGCCAGCCAAGGCTATAGAACCCAATCTGTCCTATTATTTAACCCATAACTGGAAGGAAGAGACAGATTAATACTTTTCCCAAGAGTATTTGTGCGCAAGTGAATGAAGGAATTCAACTGGAATGCGAACCCGGCTCCCCGATTTGATTATCCTTCTTAACTATAATAGTCAATATATTGATAGATATAAAAGAGCAGAAATATCAAACTTCTTAAATAAATAGAGCACATCAAATTTCCTCCTCCCAAAGAATATTTTGCAGAGAACTAAATATACAGCCCAAAAAACATTAATTAATTTTCCTATCTCATTATAGATACGTATTTGAAATAAAAGCAAAAATGTTTACATTAGGATAATAGATCTAAAAAAAAAAGTTATTTAATGAAAAGATCAGATAAAGAAAAATTGAAACCAGGAAACTTTAAAACTTAACATCTGAATTAGCCCCTCCACTTTTAACATCTGATTTAACCAGACCACCACTCCGACTTTTAATTTTGTTGTGCTGTGCCGTTACTGACTCATTGTAAAAAGTGCCGTGCTTAGGAACATCGCCCCCCCCCCCCCCCGCAGAATGTGCCACAAAATTCAACTTGCGCCCCCCTTCCTTCAACATACTGAGCCCACAATAAATGGTACTTTAAACAAAATAACATACTCTCGGAACGCAGATATTCGGTGATAACGAAAAAACAGAAGAAATCGCAGAATTGGGGTTTTGAAGCTAACAGTTTCACAACTTTTTTTTTTTTTTTCATAAGCGTTTCACCCCGAGCAAGGCATGTCACTGCCACTACTGCGCAGGGGGCTACATAGAGTGGAGAAAGGATGATTAAATATAGGAAATGTCAGAGGGTGGCTAGGGATACCGAGAATGGTTAAATATAGGAAATGTCAGAGGGTGGGTGATAGGCGAGTAAGGATACCGAGAATGAGGGTTGGGTAGATGAGAGTGTTCTGAGAATAATTGGGAGTTAGAGTGATAGGAGGTGTCTATTGACCCTACATTTAAACACATGGAGATTGTAGCTGTCGGGAAAGCAGACTTGTGGAAGGGAGTTCCACAGGCGGGAAGCGCGAGAAAAGAAGCTGTTGGAGTAGAATTTACGATTACATCTTATCTGTTTAACTGTAAAAGGGTGGGACCTAGTCGCTAATCTAGTATCTCGTGTAAATACGTGCTTAGGCGGCACCAGTGCTTTAAGTTCATCGGAGCAGAAGCCATGAAAGTACTTGTAGAAGAGGCACAGGGAAGCCACATCACGCCGGTGAGAGAGTGGTTGCAGCCGGTCTGCCAAGTCATTATCAACCACGTTACAGATCCTCCTTTGTATTTTGTCAAGAAGCCCAAGGAGAGCAGCAGGGGCACCCGACCAGATATGGCAGCAATATTCAATACACGGGCGGATGGTAGATTTGTATATGTGCAGAATAGATTCAGGTGGGAAAAACTTCCGGGCCCTGCACAGAGAGCCGACTTTCATAGCGGCAGATTTGGCAATGGATTCGATATAGTCATTCCATTTGAGGTCCGCCGAAAGTGTAAGGCCAAGGAGGCGTAGTATTTTACTCTCTGGGAGGCTAGCCTGTCCCATGCTAATGGGAGGTAGATGCGATTATCTATGGTGGTTAGTTGATAACAGCTTCGTTTTAGAAGCATTGAAATATACTAGCCATTTCCAACCCCAGGCCACTACGGATTGGAGGTCCTTTTCAAGCACGGCAGCGAGGTTCGCTTTGTCGCCCACACCTGGTTTTTGATCGATGCGAAAGTAGATTGTTGTGTCATCGGCGTACATGCCTACTGGGGATCTAATGGCGTCGGGGAGAACATTAATGTACATTAGAAAGAGCGTGGGACCTAGGATAGAACCTTGAGGGACGCCCGCGTTCGTATGGTAGTTTTGGGAGGCATGCCTATTTAATACTACTTTCAATGTGCGGTTAGAGAGGAATGACTGGATGAGGTCAAACAGAGCTACTTTTTGGTATTTTCTAGCTATTTTTATAGCCATTTCCGTGCGTTTTGGCTATCAATCTTCTACAAGTTTTTCCAAAGAATTTTCAAACAATTTAAACCTAAATTTCAAAACTATTATTTTGCTACAGAAAGTTTGATATACTGTCCAAAATTAGACTTCAGGAGCTTATTTTAAAAATGGAGAGGGGGGTCAGAAAGTGTTCGTATAGGGGGGAAAGAAAAAACGAATTAAATCAAAACAACATTAAAAGTAACCAAG